>BSBM01000922.1:13167500-13365000 GCA_027924585.1 Larix kaempferi | reverse complement strand
ACCTCACCACCTAGCATCGCGTCGTTCAGAGTTAACCTACTAAGGGGATGTCGCCAGGTTTTCATATTTGCATGGTCACCAAGTGGCACCCTCTTGCATCCTTCTCACCCCATCTGGGGGATAGAAACCAATTATAATATAGGGCTTAAGGAAGGTTTTCTTATGACATTGTTTTCTTTCTTTTCTCCAATTTAAATGGAAGGGTTAGAGGATTGTCTCGAAGAAGCACAATGCTCAAGAAATAATTTGGTAGGGTTATTCATCCTCCTATACACATATGACATTGTTATTTTATTAAGAATCTCACTCGACCTTGAAAGAAAACTTAATATTCTTAAAGGTTTTTATACTCTTTGAATATCGATAAAACAAAGAAATTGATCATCAATTCAAAGCATGCAACATACCATACTAGTTATTATCATGACAATTTGAACGAACTCTCTTCATATAGGTATTTTTAAATGGACTTCCATCATAAGATAAAACTGAATTATACTATTGAAGTGTAATGTCCCTTTTTAGAAATTTATTAAAGTGGTGAAATTTTTCAACTTTTTCCACTAGTTCGACCTTTTACTAGTATTGGTTTCTTGATATCCAAATGACTCCAAATGATCCCAACTTGTCACAAAAGGTATATGGACGGTATTAGGACATTATTATGAGGTTCATTGATGCTTTATAGTCTTCAAAAGGCTTCTACAACTCTCTTTATAATTCTAGCTAAGGTAGGGGATTTGACTAGCAATTTCTCTTAACTAGTATTGGCTTCTTGATCTCCAAATCGATCCAAATGCTCCCAAGTTGTTACAGAAGGTATATGGTGGTATTAGGATGTGATTATGAGGTTCATGGATTCTTTAGAGTCTTCAAAAGGCTTCTTCAACTCTCCTTTTAATTCTGGCCAATGTAAGGAATTTGACTAGCAGTTAGGGGTTTAATTCCCCAATGGGTAAGTGTTAGAAATGGCTCTCCAAATGCTATGGGACCCTCTCTAATTTATGAACAGAAGAAGGGGATATATAGGGTACATAAATATGGTCTCATATGCATCACCATTCAGTTTATTAATTCTTCTACAACCCTCTCAAATCAGATAGAAAAAGAATAGTTTTGACCTTCGGGGAAATGATAGTAAATATTCACAAATGGTTATGAAACTTAATAATAATGCTCCAAATGCTTGTACAATGAATATGAAAATTCTTCAGAATATTAATGGAACAACATAAAACATTAATACATCATATATTTACTTAACCATTTGAATTTGATACCACTTCAACTGCAAATAACAAGGTATTGGGTAAATGACACCATTTGTTCATAGTTTAGCATTTTTACGTCAAACCTCTTTGAGTTTCAACTTGAAAGTCTTATGAGTAGTAAAAAAAGAGTATATATATTAGATTAAAAATATATGGTGCCTCAATATCTATCACAAAGAGTTCATCACCTCAACAAGTGCACCTTTCCTCAAGGAGCAAGAATATGCCAATAAATAGAAGAATGGTTGTAGAAGCAAGATGAAAGAGATGTGACCATCAGATTCCCTGTAGCTTCAACTTGTAACAAAATAATCCATTGTAGCTCCAAATGAAAGGTCTGAGTGGCCTTTCCAATTACCAACTAGGATGAGAATATTTCACCCTCGAAATTGGTGCTAAGGCAAGTAGAGTAGCACTCCACTAGCTCTCCTCTCCAAATGCAAAATGCAAATTCTAAAATGATCAAAAGCTACCATCCTTCTTTGTTATTGTATTTTATAAACTTCTAAGGTCCTCCACGTGTCGAATTCCTCCCAAGAGCTTCATGCCAACTCAAGTTGGGAAGAGATTCCCAAGTAGCCACATTTCCTTCCAATTTTAGCCCCCTCCTTCTCCAAATTCAAATTGGTGTCTCTTTGGATTCCCTAAATCACTTGAGCACCCTCTTGGATGCTATTTTTAGCCCTGACATGTCATATATGTCAGATGTCAGCCTTCAGGTCTTATTTGTGTCATATGTGTCATAGCATCTTCATCATTGTTGTCATAGAGCTAGGGAATCTAGCCCAAGTGTCCCACTAGCTCCAAAATGCCTCTTCCTCTTCCATGGGAGTTACTCTTCCTCTACATTTCAACCTCATTGAGTCGTGCCAAGTATTATTCCCTTCCAAATCATATCAATAACATTGGAATTCTTATGGATTCGAATTGACAAGAGGAGGATGCCATGTGGCATAGAAAATCGAGCTTGTGTGGGTCCCACATCCTCCATGTGTCTTCATGATCAATTGCCACTTTGATTCTCCCTTGTATTTATTTATTTAGATCTTTTATTAAATATGTATTCTATTCTAATGTCCAAACATCATTTATTATCCCCCTTATTTCAAATCCCAATGCTTCCACCCCCAACCTAGGGAACTAGTAATTTTCCTCCACGACAGTTCATTTGGATGGGTATATTACAAACTTTGAATTGTGAATTTCTCTTAATGTGACCCACCTTCTCCATTTGGATCTAATTTAACATTATTACTAACTTGGACATCATTCTTGGCACTTATTTGACTCTTACCATCCATTTGACAAACTATCATGAGTATGGCCAAGGGGCATAGGCCATTGTGACCCAATGCAAAATTTTGGGACATGACAAATCCTCTCTTCCCAATATCGCTTGTCCTCAAGAAATTTCAACACATGTATGTGTAAGAACTTGCTTTATTTCCAAAATTTTGCTTCCCAAAACTTCTGTTAAAAAACCTAGAGTAGAGCAAGCCATGCACTATAATTGTGTGTTTCCAAAAGCAAGGAGATGTGGATTTTCTTTTGCATTTTGATATCCCCTATAACATTACCACTAAACACAAAAATGTTAAGTAAATCCATCAAAACCAAGTTAGCACAATTAATCTTTACCTCTTCCATATTTTTGAAACCCTTTCTGATACCACTGCATAATTTTTTGAAGTTGCCACTGAGTTGCCCAACTTTGAGTCTTCGAGATTCCATGAATATTTTAGAGAGGAACCACCATGCTTGCTGCTACACTACTCTAATTAAAATCACTTTATTAAGTGGGGAATCCATCTCCCATACTTCTTGTTTCCCAACAAATTTGAAATCAATGGGACTAAAAATTATCCCAGGGTCCCATTGCTTGTATTGCACTCCAACAATTAAGAGTGCTCTCCAACCCACATCATCAGGAAAGAGAATTCTTGGATCCCATTTTCTTGTATGCAGTCTTCCAAACATCATAAGTACAAAATATATATCATCAAATTACATGACAACATAATAAAAATGTACATAAAGGAGGTGCCTCATCAAAGAATCATGAAAGTGCTTATACCTCCAAGTAAGTAGACCACCATTTTCCAAGTGCATACAATCTTCAAGTGACCAGTCAAATATGCTCTAATGACATAGGTGAGGATCCCATGTGCTATAATGCTGCTCCAAAAGGATGTAAGATGCATCAAAGTAATCAGCCATGTGTTCTTTCATCCAAGAAGTGAATGAAGAACCTCCACTAAAATCTGAACCAAGTAGGGAGCAAAGGAAACAACAAGCCTTCAAGGGGCTCACATAAGTAGAATTTGTGCATCCATGAACATGTGTATCATCAAGAAATAACAAAGGATGTTGTTGCCAATAATAAGTTTCTCCAATCATATATCTCTTCACCCAAGTAGTGGATTAAGTTCCTCTAATATCAATTGAACTAAGCAAGGAGCAAGGAAAATCATGAGTCTTCAAGTGACTCAAGGGAACATCATAAGTGCATCCATGTAGATGTGTCTCATCATAAGGTAAAAAGGGATGTTGCTGCAAATGTAAATAAGAAATGTCTCTAATAATGTCATCATATAAAGGAGAGATAGGAGCTTCATGCTCCTCATGTGGCACCATAAAAAATAAACCTTTCACCCATACTTCATTAGGATGAATGCTGCAAAATATGGAAGAGTAGAATGTAGGAGAATGAACCAACTAACCCAAATGATCAGAAAGTGCAGAAGTATCCTCACATGAATGCTCCATAATGGTAGGATCATGCACCTCCCTCAAAAGTGCAAACATTTCCTCATAGGTTGGTTCCAAGGTAGTGGAATCATACACTTCTTCAAAAATGGTGTCAACATTTCCAAGAGGAAACTCAAGTTACTCTTCCACCCCATCAAGTGCTTGGATCTCATCAATATCATCTTCAAACACATCAAGCACATGCAATTTTCCATGTTTCTCCTGATCTACCATGTCATGAGAATCCTCCATGCAATCTACCATCTGAAAATTTGAAACATAGGAGGAAGAACAAGTATATTGCAACCTTTCAAGAAGTTGCTCATTTTGAATTTTGATTTTATGAATATCCTCATCATTCTTCAAGCTTGCATCATGTAACAATTCATTAAACTCAACCAAATTGTTTCTATCAAAAAATAAAGACATGAAATTACCTTTAATGTTGCACATTGCTCTTTGAATCTTCTCCATGTCTTCAAGGAAGGATGGATCCTTCAATGAAGAAACCTTCCAACAAGAATTTGACACTAATGCTTGAGTGTCATGGAGCATGCTAAGGGTCTCTTGGATATTCTTTCCATTCATCTTTAATGACCCTTCAAGAAAAAGAGGCTCTTGCAAGTGAAACTCCTCATTTTCTTCCTTCTTACTTCGAACAACTCCATGAAGCTCAAGTGGTGATGGGGAAGTTGATATTTTTTCTTCTTCAATTGTTACAAGGTCTTCATTCTCATTCTTAATGGAACTTTGTCTTGCAGCAACACTTTCAAAAGTTATCTCTATGTCACCAACATAGAGGTGTGAGCACCCATCAATAGGTACTCCTTCATATTTCAAGCATCCATCAGTACATGCTCTTTGTTTCATTTCCATGGTAGAATGTGTCTCGAAATGATCTTCAATATTTTCAATAGAATATTCTTCATGCTCAGGTGATGTCTCTTCATCTTTTTCAAATTCACTTGGGAGTGACTGTCGATCCTCTTCATGTACTGCTTCTTCTACTTCACCTATTTCAAAACTAGGTGGTTCATGGGTCTCCTACTTTTGCTCCTTCAAGAAAGTTGATGCATTTTTCCCCTTGGTTTCCTTAATATCAATATATTTGGAATCTCTTTTTGAAAAAATCCCAAAAACTCTCATCAAGGGGGAAATATATGCATTCCCTGAAGGCTTGGATATTTCACTACTCTTTTCACTCACCCACATATGATTTTCTCTCCAAGGTATTTTACAAGAATGGCATAAAACTTTCTTCACTAACTCCACATCTTCATTTTTTTGCCTATTTGCAAACACCCAATCAGCAAAGTCTTCGAAAGGAGAGGCATTTTTTGTATTTCCCTTATACCAATCAAGATATACCTGATATTGTTGGGGCAAGGTTTTATATGTTGCTCTCAATCTTTGTAATTCATCCCAAGGATTATCCTTTGGGAGTGTGACACACTCATATTTATCATACATAGGGTCATAATAATAATCTTCATTCCTCATGAAATCGTAAGAAGTGTTGCATGATGGCACCTCTTCCTCAAACCATTCACATTCTGCTTCATATTGTTCACAATCATCTGCATACTGCTCATAAGAATTGTACTCATAGGATTCATCATAATAGTAAGACATGGCTGCAAATTATTCTTCAATGTATGATATTAATTCACAAGTGCAATGACCATGCTCTAATACCACTGTAATGTCCCTTTTTAGAAATTTATTAAAGTGGTGAAATTTTCAACTTTTTCCACTAGTTCGACCTTTGACTAGTATTGGTTTCTTGATCTCGAAATGGCTCCAAATGCTCCCAAATTGTCAAATAAGGTATATGGATGGTATTGGGACATGATTATGAGGTTCTTGGGTTATTTATAATCTTCAAAAGGCTTCTGAAATTCTCTTTATAATTCTAGCTAAGGTAGGGGATTTGACTAGCAATTTCTCTTAATTAGTATTGGCTTCTTGATCTCCAAATGGATCCAAATGCTCCCAAATTGTTACAGAAGGTATATGGATGGTATTATGACATGATTATGAGTTTCATGGATTCGTTAAAGTTTTCAAAAGGCTTCTGCAAATCTCCTTTTAATTCTGGAAAATGTAAGGAATTTGACTAGCAGTTAGGGGTTTAATTCCCCAATGGGTAGGTGTTGGAAATGGCTCTCCAAATGCTATGGTACCCTATCTAATTTCTGAAAAGAAGTAGGGGATATATAGGGGACATCAATATGGTCACATATGCATCACTATTCAGTTTATTAAGTATTCTACAACCCTCTCAAATCAAATACAAAATACTAGTTTCGACCTTGGGGGAAATGATAGTAAATCTTCACAAATGGTTATGAAACTTAAGAATATTGCTACAAATGCTTGTATAATTAATATGAAACTTCTTCAGAATATTAATGGAACTCCATACAACATTAATACATCAGAAATTGACTGAACCATTCGAATTTGATACCAATTCAAGTGCAAATAACAAGGTATTGGGGAAATGACACCATTTGTTCATAGTTTCGCATTTTTACAGCAAATATATTTGATTTTTGACCTGAAATTATTCTGAGCAGTAAAAAAAGAGTATATATATCAGATTTAAAAGATATGGGACCTCAAGAGACATCCCAAAGAGTTCATCACCTCAACAAGTGCACCTTTCCTTAAGGAGCAAGAATATGCCAAGAAATAGAAGAATGGTTGTAGAAGCAAGCTGAAAGAGATGTGACCATGAGATTCCCTGTAGATTCAACCTGTAACAAAAGAATCCATTGTAGCTCCAAATGAAAGTTCTGAATGGACTTTCCAATTACCAACTACGATGGAATATTTCACCCTCGAAATTGATGCTAAGGCAAGTAGAGTAGCACTCCACTAGCTCTCCTCTCCAAATGCAAAATGCAAATTCTAAAATGATCAAAAGCTACCATCCTTCTTTTTTATTGTCTTTTATAAACTTCTAAGGTCCTCCATGGGTCGAATTCCTCCCAAGAGCTTCATGCCAACTCAAGTTGGGTAGAGATTCCCAAGTATGCCACGTGTCCTTCTAATTCTAGCACCCTCCTTCTCCAAATTCGAATTGGTGTCTCTTTGGCTGCCCTAATTCACTTGAGAGCCCTCTTGGAGGATATTGTTATCCCTGACATGTCATATATGTCAGATGTCAACCTTCAGGTCTAATTTGTATCATATGTGTCATAGCATCTTCATCATTGTTGTCATAGAGCTAGGGAATCTAACCCAAGTGTCCCACTAGCTCCAAATTTCCTCTTCCACTTCCATGGGAGTTACTCTTCCTCTACATTTTGACCTCATTGAGTCATTCCAAGTATTATTCCCTTCCAACTCATCCAAAGAACATTGGACTTATCATGGATTCAAATTGACAAGAGGAGGATGCCATGTGGCATAGAAAATCTAGCTCGTGTGAGTCCCACATCCTCCATGTGTCTTCATGATCAATTGCCACTTTTATTTTCCCTTGTATTTATTTATTTATCTCCTTTATTAAATATTTATGATATTCTAATGTCCAATCATCATTTATTATCCCCCTTATTTCAAATCCCAATGCTTCCACCCCCAACCTAGGGAACTAGTAATTTTCCTCCATGGCAGTTCATTTGGATGGGTATATTACAAAATTTGAATTGGGAATTTTTGTTAATGTGACCCACCTTTTCCATTTGGATCTAATTTAACATTATTACTAACTTGGACATCATTCTTGGCAATTATTTGACCCTTAGCATCAATTTGACTAACTATCATGAGTATGGCCAAGGGGCTTAGGCCATTGCAACCCAATGCAAAATTTTGGGACATGACATGAAGGAATGATTATTAGAGGTTAGGAAGTTTATTTTGGTCTCGATATTATTGCAAAGAATTCAAGTTTTGGTTTTGATGAAAAATAAGTTTCTCTTTGGTACACTATTATCTTGGTCATTCTATATAGTTTTGAACTCTGGCATTGAAGTGTTTCTAAAGAATCTTAGAGGAAAATCAACCAAATTCATAAGCATTTTATATTTTAAACAATCTTAAAACTAAAAGAAATAAGCCATACCCTATCCTCTTTTTAGAAGTTGTTTTTCCACTCTTTAAAAAAATGATATGATAGGGACTTTCTATATGTTCTAAGTTAGATAACATGGAGAGAGAGAGAGAGAGAGATTTGCTTTCATTATGTCAAGCATAAGTGGCTCCATTATTTAGGGATATTGTAAACTGATCCCCTTTATAAAATTAACACCATTAATACTACTATAATATTATCACCATTAATACTACTCTTGTAAGTTAAAGAGAAATTGTGGTGTTGCAATGAGACTAAGAATAAGAAAAAAATGATTTGTTCAAATAAAGCATCATACATAATTATTGCAAAAATAAGAAAAAACTATAAGGATCTTCACATTAAAACAAGGGGATGAACAAGATGAAATGCCATAGTAGAGGTTTGGAGGAAACAACATGTAAATGTTGTGAGTCCAACAAAATAGATAAAAAAAAGTATTTTTTTGAAATGAATAACTTCCATGAAAAATAAATCTCATTTTCAAAACATTTATCAAACTTAATATTTTTATAATATGCAAACCCATAAAAACAAATAAACATATTATAACATAATTTTAATAAATAAACATCCTATTAATTAGTTATCAAAACCTAAGAAATCCAAAATTCAACACTATAAATACTAACCTCAACATTATCATTAACTATATAAATACTAACCTCAACAATATAATTAACTATATGATGAATCACATCATCAACACAAAATATAAGATCGCGTCATTGAGCAAGCCCTGCTCAGTCACATATGACACAAGACTCTTTGATCTCTCTTTTGACGCCATTCACCCCTCTGACATACTGGCACTGGCCTTCCCTTGAGAACTGATCCTCCCAACTTTCCCATCACCCAATTCAAAATACATCTTTTTGTTACATTTGTTTCTCTAAGGCATCCTCTTCAATTCACCTTGCCCACTTAGTGTACCTGCCTTAGCAGTCCTATCTTAGGGATACCCCCCTAGAGTTGGAGAAGAGCCAACCTGAAGCGAAGAGGAGAGGAGTGTGGTGACATTGGCCTCTCTCCTGAGAGTTGTCAACCAGCTGGTGTGTTACATTTTGGGCTTCAGTGCATGCATGCCATCTCGACGGACAACATTTTTTCCTCTATATACCAAACCGTCAGCTGATAATCCAAGCTGAAGAAAATGTCTCAACAAAATTGAACCCAAGTGGATGGAATGAAATCCATCTAACCTTACCAACGAACCACTATATCCTTACAAATGTTTAAACAAGTTGTTCACATTCTTGTGATTATGAGTTTAAATTTTAGATAAAAAGAAAATACCTAAATCTACATAAAGTTGTTACATGAAGGCATAGCGATAAATGTTGAAATACATATAAGACAAGAAAAACATCACTCAAATAGTATATTCGAGTGTTATGCCATTTTATTATATATTAATTTAATATGATCTTATTATTAAACAGTATATTCCGGTGTTATTAATAATATCATTTTATTATTAATACACTCTGTGCGGTTGGATTTATAAATAATTTTATTAAATATGTCACAATCATATTAAAAAATTGTTTTATCTTAATAAATTTGAAATTAAATATTTTGAAATTTTGAAAAATAAAGACATTATGATTGTGAAATTTTAAAAAATTAAAATTTCAATTGATGTTTTATAATTTCACGTTTCCTTAATTCAATGATGAAATTATTATAAGTGTTTTTTAAATTTAATGATGAAATAATTGTAAAAATACTTTAAATTTTGAATTGAAAGTACATTGCTATTACTTAAAAAATTGCAATTATATGAGTATTATAATTAATTTTCTTTTAACTAAATTTAGTTTGCGATTGAAAAATTATAAAAATAATTAAAAATCAAAATGATTTTAAAAATTAACATTTAAATTTTAGTTTTAGAAATTATTTTTCAATTATGAAACACTTAATTAATCTTAAGGTTATTGCGAAGGATTAATGAGATAATAAAACTTCTTGTTTTATTGATTTTAAAAAAGTTTTTATATTGTGTTTATAAAAAATATTTGAAAGAGAATAGAAGTTGTAAGGAGTTGATAAAATTATTGATAAGTTAAAAAATAATGAAGCTTTGTAAAAATAAATTAATGTAACATAAGAGTTTCCATTCTTACATTTTTTGGAATTTATATTGATAAGTAAAACATGATGTTTGGAAAAAGTAGATTGCTCAACATCATCAAGCTTTGGAGTTAGGAGCAAGGTTTTTAAAGGGTGCCATAACTAGAGGATTGATGTTCAGCCTCAACTAGGTGGTGTTGTAGAATGTAACTCCAAAATGTTGCATTTCCATGGCGTATTTATGGGTTTTTATGTTGTTGAGGAATAGAGAGAAGGTGTATGTGTTATTGGGATGGACACCATTTAGCTAACAATCAATCACTTAGTTTTGTGAAGATGACTCGTTATTAAACAAACGCTAAACATTAAACTAATGAATTTATAAACATTAAATTAACATAAACATTAAACTAATTAATATAAAAATTAAATTAACATAAACATTAAACTAATTAATATAAACAATGAATTTATAAACATTAAATTAACATAAACATTAAACTAATTAATATAAACATTAAATTAACATAAACATTAAACTAATTAATATAAACAGAAAACCAATACTATTTAATAAACATACTACTTTTTTTAATCACCGTTTAACTAAAGCTTATTTAAATCTTAATCAAGATGCATTTAAGCATAACAAGATATGACGACCATGAAATGAATCCCAACTATACACTTGTTACACTGGGGTTAAATTAAGTGCCATGAATTAATACAAACATAAAACAAATAGTATTTAATAAACATATCCATTTTTTCACTTTGGTTAATCTTGTTGATCGGCTCAAGGAAGTCCAAAATCTAAGATATTAGCACCCACAAGTAAAGTGGCTGGTGAACACCGATAGGTGTAGCCAACTACTTAGTTTTGTGGAGATAGTTGGATCTTAAACAAAGCTAAACATTAAACTAATTAATATAAATCCTAATTTAGGTTATTTAAATCTTAATCAAGATGCATTTGAGCATAACAAGATACGACCACCATGAAATCAATCCCCATTGTACACTTGTTACACTAAGATTAATCTTGTTGATCTATTCAAGGAAGTCCAAAATCTTAGATAATGTCTAAACACCTATCTGTATAAATATCTAAACACCTATCATATCGGTGTAAGTAACTAACTTGGTAACTTAACCAATTACAAACTAGATGGTGGCTACGATCCCATCCTCCAGCAAGTCCAAGGCCCATCCATGTTGTTTTTTAAGGATTTGTTTCAATTTCTTAGATTATATGGAAATTTCTCTTAAACTTTTTTGAGATTTTATTTGAGCATATTGTAGATATTTTGATACCTTGTAAAAGGGAGATAAAAAGGTTTCCATCTTTAATTTAGCTCTTCCAAATGTACTTTTTTGTACTTAGAACAATATATTCTATTTTTAGTAATAAAATACTATTTTTTTTTAAAGAAAAAGAAAAACAAATTTAAAGAATTACAAAGAAAAATAAATCAATCGGCAAACTTTTAAAGCTGAGCTCATAAACAAAGTTTATCGAAACTTTTAAAAGCCATAGGCCAATGTTGGGAGAAAATATGAGGAATACGATAAGACCTGGCCATATAATTGATAAAAATAATAAATATAAAATAAATTATATAATTAATAATATATATTATTGATAATGACAATATATGTAACCATTTAACAAAATGATCGAGCCTCAAAATATTTTAAAGGAATGCAAACCATCAATATATTATTCATAGAAAAGACAACACTGCAGTTTTGGAAATTACGATGGATAATAGATTATTCAAACGTCAAAGGCATCTACCATCGATAATAGATTATTCGAACTTCAAAGGCATCTACCATCGATAATAGATTATGGAAATTACGATCGATAATATATTATTCAAACTTCAAAGGCATCTACCATCAAAGACAACAACATGGTATGCACCATCATCGCATAAAAGACAGCCAAGCCACATGGGCTGTGCGATTGAAGCATTGTAGGAACAGTTGCAGTACATGATTAACACAGATTGCACTTAACTTTCATGAATGAAATAAGATCTATTGATCGATTAATATTCATTTCAGGCTGCGGATTTAATGAAATGGGAAGCGTATTCTATGAGTTTTTGTGAGTTAGGATCGTCCATTTTGGAGAGGGCGAAGCCATGATCTTCCTCCTCAAACACCATAATTTCAATATTTTGGTTACCCCACAATTTCCTCAGAAGCTGACAGTACTCCATTTGTTTGTCCTTTAGAATTTCACGTCCTCCAATCACCATAACAGTCGGGGGAAAGGGCTCTGCAAGGGACCAAACATCCGGCGATATTCCGGCGTGGGGGGCGAGTGGGTTGCAGAAATGGTGGTCTCTGTTGCTTCCGACAGGTAGTGCCAACCTCCACAGCTTATCCGAGACTTTCAATGTAAGGACCGGGCTCTCTTTAAAAGCCACCTCGGAAGCAGTCCGTGCCTCCCCTCCGAAATAGGGATAAAGCAAAATGAATCCTCTGATTCTCATATCTCCACCCCAGTCCTGCCCGCCAGACCACAATCCCAGGCGATGTACGATGTTCCCTCCTGAGCTGTCGCCCATGAGAAATACCTTGGAGAAGTCAGCGTGGGAATCGAACCAGGGATCGCCTCCTCCTACTCCGCCTCTGGTTTTGATTGACTGGGAACGGAGCCATTGGAGTGCGGAGATGGAATCGTGATAAGCAGCAGGGAGGCGATGCTCGGGAGCTAGTCTGTGTTGGACAGAGACGATGAGGGCGCCTACATCGGCTGCCCACTTCACGCAGAAACGATGGATATGGGGACTCTGTGGGGTAAGCAAACAGAAGCCGCCGCCATGAAAGTAGAGGATTACGGGCAGGCGTGTGGTGTTGGGGGTGGAATGGCCGGGAGGAGGGAGATAGAGGCGCACCAACAGGCCAAGCGTGTGATCAAACACGATGTCTTTGTGTAAGACCTGCTCATAACTTTTGTTCAGTGGAAGAAGATGGACAGATGGTTCGTCTGCACGAACAACGGATCCGTCGCTGTAGAGCTTAATGAAGCCTTCCAAGTCTTCCACTAATGAAACTGAAATTGAAGACATGATTTTCTCCGTTCTCCGCTTATAAAAGGCTTTGAAATGGAAATTCACATCGCAGGAAAGTTTGTTTATGTAGCGTCAGAAGTGTAGCCAGGTTCATAACGAGTGATTGCCTTCCATTGATCGCACGGCTAATATCATTCTTACAATGATCAGATCAGATTGTTGTCATCGGCAAAGTTTGCTTTCTCCAAAGTCCAGTTACATCAAGATCGCGACTACTTCATAAAAAATAGATCGCGTGGAGGGTTTTCTGTAACAATTTCACGCAAATACCGTGAACACATAAAACGATTTATTATAATAATGTCCATTACTATAATATCATGTTGTCAAGTGATAACTAAGTGATAATTATGTTGTCACCTGATAACTAAGTGATAATTAAAGGAGTAGTATATTTATTCCAGGGGTTTTACTTTATTTTATTTTATTGTCGGTTTTGGTTGGAATTTAGTAATTATTTTTTTTTTGGTAAAATTTAATTTTTTTACTTGTTTAAATTGTATTTTTGAATTTATAATTAGATTCAATACCCTTAAATACGAGTATAGCACTTAAATTATGCAATTTTCATAATTAATATATGTGATGCTAAAATTGTTTAAAAATTTCCAACCGAAATAGCAACAAAATTAGACAAAAAATATGGTCCCAAACAAGTTGAAAACTTAGAATATTTATACTACACAATAATTAAATTAAATATCAAATTAAAAAATAATATTTTATATTTAAATAATATCCATTAGTATAATATTAAGATGCGAAGTATACTATATACTTAATTTTCAGTAACATATTTACGCCGTAGGCGTTTCACCACGGAGGTGCATAACCTCCACATCAACTAGATTCCTCGTTCTCAGACAGGGATAGATGTTCGTCGTCTCAAGCAAGGCATGAACTAGTGGACATACATGGATAGATAGATATGTGTGGGATAACTACAGGGGGTGAATGCTTCCACAAATGATTCCTGGTGGGGTGAATGTGTAATGCCAGGGACTAAGTGGTTGCGTAGCGTAAATGGACTAAGTGGTTTCAGCATGTAACCTTCAAAATGCTTCTACTGGTGGGATATGAACCTGCTTAGATGTCCTTGTTGGCTGCATTCTCGATAGACCCAGGTTTTCAAGATGCGTAGCAACAAACACCCCTTTTGGCGCACTGGCCCTTTCGGCAACGAGCTGCGCAGCAGCCCGAACTCTCACCCGAAGTGGCTATGGGGGTCTAAGGAATCAGGTTTCCTTAACCTAGGTGGTGTGGAGTCTACAGTCTTGTCTATTTCCTTCTTGGAGGTAACCTCTGAACATAGCGTCTTACTCTTTCATAGGTCTCTTAGCGCTATAGCGTTGGAACTCACTCTTCTCAGCCGAGCTGCGCAGTAGCTCCGCACGATTCTTTTACCCGCTACCTCCGATACACTATGTATCGTCTATGCCCTTACGCCATAGCGCAGTAACACACTCCTTTAGCGCTGCGGCGACAGTGTTCTTACAGACTCCTTCGACAATGCACAAGTACAACTTCTAAGGGAGCTTCCAGGTTTACTTTACATAATCATTCATAAAGATAGCGAAACATTCATAGAAACATAGACAGTAAAGCAAAGAAATGCAATCACATAAAGCATCACCACAACAACAAGAATTATGTGCTTCACTTCCAGGAGGGAAGCTACGTCCACGGGAACTGTGTTTTATATTATCTTGAGATGGGGATAACACAGTTCCGCTGTGCACATAGCTGCAGCCTTAGATCTTTCTGGGAAACTCCACGCACACAGCTAGGAGCCCTTCTCTTAGATATATTCTCTTCTTCTGCAGAGATTACCATGACAAAGACATACAATTACATTCCCATCTCAATCCTCTTGCGACTGGTCGATACATGCAATGGCCCTTACGCCAAGTGGTCTTCCTGCGAGATCGTGGCCTTCTTACGTGCACAAAATGATCATTAACAGCTTAAAAGATACAGCAATACAAATGACTCAGACATCAACTTAGACTGTCCATGTAACTCAGTAACTATCTAACCCTTTTCCCTTTTTCAATTACACACATATATAGGTGGCCCTGAGGGTCGCACCTTTACAAAACTTTGGGCCTTTCCCAACAGTGATCCCCAAAAACCCTAACCACGTACATGGCTAGGTGTAATGTAGGCGCCTCTTGCAGTCACGTCGCAGCTTCCTGCAGACTCCGCGATTTCTGGCGCAGATCGTGGGTATGGGCGCCGCTTCATCGTTCTTTGTTCCTTGTCCTTCGCCTTCAATGCTTCGGCTCGTTGCTCTTCCTTGGTTCGAGCAACCATAACTCCTGTACTTTTCCTTAATGAGGGCAGCTTAGCCCTCTATTCCGCCGCTTCATTTACTGTGGTGGTTGAGCTTTCTACTCGGCCACCTTATTTACTCTTTCCTTTGACTTGTGCACGTGAGCTCCACGATTTCTGGCCCACAATCTGCGGTGAGCTCGTCCATCTAGCGCCGTACCGCGCATTGTTCATTTCTGCCCAAAAATGGTGCTTTTTCTCAAAATTAGCACTTTTCCTTCAAAACTTAGTGCTTTTTCCTAAAACTTGGCATCTTTGCGATAGCTGCGGCCTATGCTCCAACAGGCCCCTAACAGTTACTTGTGGCTCGTCCCCAAGCCACTCGCACTAGCTTGCGGTCGTTTTACTTGTGCATCTGACTTTTCTTGGGTCGCAGCGAAGGCTTGCTTCCACTGCGCAATAGCGGAATCCATGTCTTGCACACACTTCGTGGTTGTCTGCACCATGTCTGAAGTATCTTCTTCTCCTTCTGTGCCATCGACCAACTCTTGAGACTCACCAAATGCTTTGACCTTGGCCTCTGCTTGGGCAGCAAGTTCAGCATACTCATCCATAAACGGCTGAATGCTATTGGCGAGAGTAGCATCTTTGTCTCTGAGCCTGTGCAGTTCTTGCTGGACTTTGCGGACTTCGCTCATCTTTCTCATTTTGGCTAAGCCTTCCAAGGGCTTAGCTTCTTCGTTCAAAACAGTTAGGGACTGTTCTGCTGCTTTCACCTATTCCAAATGGGTAACTTTAGAAGGGAGCTTCTCGAGCTCAGCCCAAGCCTGCATAGCTTGCGTCATTAACTGTTGGGCTTCATCTTTTCTGCACTTCATTTGGGTAGAAGCTATGCGCAGTGCTTCAAGTCATTCTTGCTTATCATCTGCGAGAGGCACTACGACACGAGCTTCCAACTCGGCGAGCTGCTTTCTATGGTCCTCAGCCATAGCAACTACTTGTTGTTCTAGGGCTTTCGCCTTTCTGCCAATGTGTTGCACTTTCTCAACTAAAGGAAGGTCTGGTTGAATCTGGCAGGCCGATAGCTCTTGGGTGATTTCATCGACGACATTCCTTAGCCCAGTGTCTCGCGCTTCGTGAAGTCCAAGTTGCGTAGAGATCTCCTTATAGCCTGCCCTTAGCTCTACTTCCTGCGTCTGCAGTCTTTGATTGGCATGCAATGTGGAGAGCTCCCTAGCTCTCAGCTCAGTAGAGACCTGCTCGTGAACCAACTGTAGAGTTTCCAACGGAATTAGTGACAAATTTATTTCAACAAGGCCAACCACGCTTACTTGTGGTGCAGCCAAAGGATCCGGGAGTGTCATGCTTGCGGGTGGGATGTGGATGACAGTGTGCCTTTCTGTAGGTACTTCAACCCGCTCGGTGCTTGTAGATGCTTGCAGCGCCTGCGATCCGGATGCTGGCACATGGGTCTATGCAATTCGTCCTACGAGACCTTTCAAGTCCACAATCTGCAAATCCAAAGCACTTCTGATATTGGTGGCAACAGAATCAAATACTTGGCATTCTTGGGAATACGCACCTCGAGTGCATCATCTAGGCACGGAGGAATGTAGTTAATCAAAGTGGCCAAGGGATATGGAATAGGTACCTCCGGTTGCTGCTACTGCTGGGGCTGTTGTTGAGATGCCCTTGTGCCCGGGGACTGTCTGGGATCAGAAAAACTAGGAAGCTTGACAATCTTGGTCGGGGTAGCCATACCAAAGTCTAACCCTCTGCGTCTGAAGTGATGGACGAATTCTTCAGTTGACAGGTTCTCCGTCATGAACCTGCATACACGACAAATACTGAACAGAAAAGGGCGGAACATCATAGGATGCGAACTCTGAAAACAGAGGGAAGCAGTTTCCTCGACACGGCTCTGAAAAGAATGGCTTAGACTCTCAATCAGGACAACTATACAACTCAATAGAAAGGAAATTAACCCAAGCATATACGAGTGAGGGGTATTTATAGATGAGGGCAGTAGTAGGTGTAGACAGGTGGCGCTAATAACCGTCGGTGCCTAAGCGAATGAGTTGACAAGCCCCCCCCCCCCCCCCGTGCCTCTATGGTGCATTAAATGCGAGAGATGGGCTCTGACAGCCTTTGGGAGATGTGCTAAGGCCTTTGGCTCCTTAATTAAATGCGAATCTTAGGGAAATCAAGTCGAATCTGTCAGGGCAAGTACAATTAGATGGCGGTCTCATCCTTCATTAAGACTCAGACGCGGCTACAGAACTACCGCAATTCAAATTTTCGGCGGGTAACTTCAGCTTGGGTAACTGTGCACATGGAGGGCTCCACGGCGAGGAGAACTCCGCAAGAGCGACAAATCGACAACAGGGAACTCCGCAAGAGTGAAAGTTCGACAACCCAGGGAACTCCGCAAGAGCGAAAATAGGTTCGCTCAGAACAGGCTTTATTGACTGCGCAGATGCTTCAAGGAACTGTGCGAGAACCCAGAGACTGAAAATGTCTCGCGACTTCTGTGTAGACTGTGATAAGTGCAATGCCTCTTTCAACTACACTGGACATCTACACGACTTTAGAAGCTGATTAGGTCGACAGGGCAGAGTGGCCGTCACGATAAAGCTTGAGCCGACTCCCGTTGATCATTGTGGGCAGCAACTCTCCATTAAGCTTCGCAAGCTAAACTACTCCACCTTCTGTTATCTTCATCACTTGAAAAGGGCCTAACCAATGTACACGAAACTTTCCTGGAAACTTGATGAATTTACTATCATAGAGGAGTACCAAGTCTCCTTCCTGAAAGACTTTATTCTTAATATGCTTGTCATGCCAAGCCTTCTGTCTTGCCTTCTGCACTTGTTGATGGAATCCAGCTAAAATCCTGTATTCTTCTAAGGAAACCAATTGTGACAGCGTTTCACTCATATTATCAGTATCTACCATTTCTGTAATTTGAGCAATTCTGAGACTGGGAACAATGTATTCCATGGGCATGACTGCTTCTTGTCCATACACCAAACTGAAAGGTGTGTGACCTGTTAATTTCTTGCATGTGGTTCTGTAAGCCCATAACACACATGTGACTCTAAGGTCCCAATCATCTCTTTGTTGATTATAGATCTTGGTCAGGGCATTCTCCAGAATCTTATTGAATGCCTCGACCATACCATTAGCTTGAGGGTGGTAGGGTGTACTCTTATGGTGACTAATGTGGAATTCTTCAGTAAGGGCCTCTATAGTCTTGTTCAGGAAATGTGTGCCTTGATCACTCATTAGAATCAGTGGACATCCAAATCTAGTGACAAATATTCTCAAAAATGAACTGCGCGGCAGTGACAGCGTCGTAATTCTTAACTGGCTTCGCCTCAGTCCATCTGGTGAGGTATTCAGTAGCTGTGATGATGTATCTTGTGCCGGTTCTCTTTCCTGGTGGGTTGATAGGTCCCACAAAATCAATGGCCCACTTATCAAAAGCACGCACTGTTATCTGGGGTCTTAACGGCATTTCATCTCTTCTTGAAGGTTTTCCTGTTCGTTGGCACACATCGCAACACTTGCAGAATTCCTTAGTATCCTTGTACAATGTTGGCCACCAAAGACCTGCGGCTAAGATCTTCTGCGCAGTCGGCTTTCCTGCGAAATGGCCTCCTGCGGTTCCTGAGTGCGCTTCTGCGATTATGGAATTCTTCTCATGCGGTAAAATGCATCTGCGCAAGACTTGATCAGGGCTCAACTTATAGAGATGGCCTGCTATCAAAGCGAAGTCTGCGGCTTTGACAACAAGTTGTTTCTTCTGCTGCATTGTGAACTCAACTGGCGCTTGCCCTGTAGTGAGAAACTCAAGAATATCGGAATAATACTTGTCTGATGCTTGAACAGAAAATAGCTGCGCATCAGGAAGATTGTCCTCCAAATTTGTAGGTTGCTCCCCTAATTCTATCCTAGATAAATGGTCAGGTCCTACATTCAATCTACCTGGCTTCACAATAATCTCAAAATCATACTCCTAGAAGAGGAGTAGCCATCTGCAAATTCTTCCCCCTAACACTGGCTTATTGACTAAGTACTTCAAAGCAGAATGGTCAATATACATTTTAAAATGAGCACCCAATAGATAGTGTCTGAACTTCTGTAAGGAATACACCATAGCGAGTCCTTCTCTTTCTGTAGTGGTGTAGTTCTTCTCAGTTGTAGACAGCTTTCTGCTAGAGTAAGCAATGGGGTGGTCAATACCTCCTTCTCCCGGTTGTGTCAGTACAACCCCCAATGCTATGGAAGAAGCATCTACATGAACATGAAAGGGTTTTCTTCAGTCTGGGAAAACTAGAATAGGTGCTGTGACCATCTTTCCTTTAAGTGTGTCCAAGCTCTGTTGGCATTCTTCTGTCCATTGGAATTTCGAATCCTTTTTCAGCAGTCTTTCCATAGGCGCAGTGATATTTGCATAACCCTTGATAAATTTCATGTAGTATCATGTATGTCCCAATGTAGTGTGCAATTGTTTGACTGAGTTGGGCGCAGGCAAGTTAGCAATGATGGCAACCTTTGTAGGATCCATCATGAGTCCTTGTCTACACACAATATGACCCAACAAAATACCAAAAGGAGCACAGAAGATACATTTTTTCAAGTTAAGGGAAATCTGATACTGTCTACATTTTTCTAACATCATCCTTAGATTCCCTATATGGTTATTCAGTAAACCAAACACAGTCCAGTCATCAAAATAGACTTCTAGAAACTTATGAATGAATTCTTTAAAAACAACAATAACGACTCTAGAGAAAATAGCAGGAGCGTTTTTAAGACCAAGGGGAATTACCGTATACTGGAATGAGCCCCATTCAGTCGCAAAAGTGGCCTTATGGCGGTCCTCTGGATGGATTCTGATCTGATGGTATCTTGAAAAGCCATCAGTGAAGGAGTAATCCTCTTGTCCTCCAACATTGAAAAGCACTTCATCTGTAAAGGGCGTAGGAAATGGATCATGCGCTGATGCATCGTTGAGCTTGCGCAGGTCCACGCAGATTCTTATTTCACCTTTTGTCTTTTTCTCTTGTACCACCATAGGACTAATCCAATCAC
This sequence comes from Larix kaempferi, assembly GCA_027924585.1. Lineage (NCBI taxonomy): Eukaryota > Viridiplantae > Streptophyta > Pinopsida > Pinales > Pinaceae > Larix > Larix kaempferi. Next base: position 13,344,367 of record BSBM01000922.1, on the reverse strand, counting down.
TTTCATCTACTAGCTCAATGATACCAGCTACGAGCATCTTATCAATTTCTTCTATGACCTTTTTTTTATATCGCGAGTTCAACTTGTACAGGTGCTGTTTCAGTGGCTTAGCGTCCGCTTTCAAAGGTATGCGCATAACTCCTAAATCTCCTAGGATGCCTTTCATTTTTGTAAACTTGGTAGGAAAGATATCGTGGTACTCATGTAGTAAATCTGCAATATGGCCAACCATTTCATCATCCCAATAATCTCCTATAGAGGCAAACTTGGGTTCGGATTTTGTACCAATGTTAATCTTCTTGAGCTTGATGTGTTCTGTAATGGCAGGGATATCAAGCTGAGGGCCTTCGAATTTGCGCATCCCTTCTGAATCTGGAATATTGATGTTGCGAGGATCATCATCCTCTTCTCCCGTGGTGAAATTATAGCATTCCATGGCATGTTCCATCTGGACAGCCCAATCTGGTTGAGAATACTCTGGTAAAGGACATTGTCCAAATATCTTCTTTCTAATACACTTTAAAGCCTGATCGATGCTTGGATGTTCTGACTCAAAGCTGAAAGTGAGTTGAAAACTTTCAATCATGAGAGGCCAAGTGATAGTGCCTCTGCGCAATTCTATTTCAGTGTACCAGTTCCTTGGGACTATATCCAACGTGTGGATGAATAGGTGAACCCACTCATCCTCTGGAATATCTGACCATTGCTGAATACATGCTTCAACGTGTGACCTAGGGTCACTCTGTCCATCATATTTGCGCAAAGCTCCTGCTTTAGTCTCTTGAAATCTGCGCAGTATCAACCTGCGACAGTCTTGCCATGTGTCGATATTTTCTTTATGCGGACCCCACCATCTTGCGGGTGTAGCGTGCAGTGCTACATCCAATGCTTGTATGCGCTGCTCATCTGAGATTTCTTGTTCATATGCATGTATGAAGTCACTTACTCTAGTTAAACCATCAAAGATTGGAGTGTTATTCAATTCTATGCCAATCCATCGAATGGATTTAGTCATCATGGCGCAACGCCTTGCAGAAACCTCATGTAAGCGATTTTGCCAGTTTTCCAGTCCTGCTTCTGAATCTGATGCGCACGAGCTATCGCATCGCCAACTGATATGGCCGTCTGCTATGGGATTGACATAATCATTATGACTAGCAGTCATCTGATACAAACTTTCCATGTGGCACACTTCTTCTTCTGCTCGAATGGGTTCAATATACCGTGGTCCTTGAAGGGGATCAAGTGGTGCAATGACCCTAATCTGGTCATCCTCAAAGGTCATCGGTCTTTTCTTCAAATTAATGACAGCCAAATTATCAAATGCCCAGTCTATGCCTAAAAGTGCTGGGTAAGGTCTACTGTCATCCAGAATTTTGATTACTTCAAAGTCTGCAGAACTTCTTACTCCCTCAATATCAATGGGTACATTGGGTAATCTGCCCAATGGAGAAACTCGTTGGAGGACTACCCATCTGTTCCCAAGTCTGCATGGTGAGAACATTAACTTCTGAGCCTAAATCCAAAATGACTTCGTCCATTTCAAATGCTCCAATCTGCACTGTGAGTCTCATCTCTCTTCCAGTTCTAGTATGACTCCTGATCTGATGAACAGCACGCTGCGCTGTGTTCATCAAAGCATATTGTTGATACTGATCCAACAGGTGTTGGAGTTCCATAGTTGCTTTTTCATTGCGCAACAACTTTAAGCAGCTTCTCAAGAAAGCATGAACACTGCCTAGTATATCCTCCTCATCAAGCTTTCTAGATGTAGTAGCCTGCTCTTGTACTAGGTTCTCTTGACTTGGCACATGCGGTCTGATATTATTGTGCGGTAATGTGATAGAACTTGAAGCTCACGGATCTGAGAAATACTCTTGAGCTTGCTTGAATGCTTCTTTTTGTTTCTGTAGGTCGAGCGGGGATGGTTTAATATTAGCGCGGCGCACCCATTGTGTTGCTGGATTTCCAGTTCCCGACTCTGGCGCACCAGTGGTTGCACCACTGCGCGTCACTATATTAACTGTGGGATCTGGTTCTCTTTTTTCTACTGCAATCAACTGAATATTCTGGTTAACTCGTGGCTTCTTTTCTTGCATCTTGGCCATCAACTGAGGGCATTCTTCAATGACATGATCATAAGATTTACAGTATCTGCAGGTGGTTGTAGAGTTTTGGAAATCCCTTGCATAATGGCCTTGAGCTCCGCAATTATAGCAAGTGATCTGTCCTCTTCCACGACCAAAACCTCCTTCGCGTCCTCAGCCCCTGTAATTTCCTCCTCGGCCTTCGCGAGCTGGGTCATACTGCGGACCTGCTGTGGGTCCCTGTGGTTCTGACTGTACTCTATAGACATCATGTTTTCTTTCTATCATAAGGTCATATGCTCTGCAATTTTTCTCATCATGGCCTACCGATTTACAGAAATTGCAATATATATTATTTGGAGTTTGTACATATTTTTGTAACAAGTGACACTCTTGTGGTCTGTGGCCTCTAGTTCTACAGATTTCACACCAAGGCCACTGAGCCTGTGGTAAAGGGTTAGGTGCTCCAGTTGCAATATAATCTATGAAAACAGGACAATGGTCCTTTGAATGTCCTTGTGCTCTACACTTTGTACACCAAATTTCTTCTTTAACATCCTTTCCTTTCTTAATATCATGCACTTGCAAAGTTAGGTTTTCTATTTGGTTTTGCAACTGCGCAACATCGTTGCTTGTTCCAGCAATTGGTGAAGCTTCTAGTTTCATAGCCATCTCTAGAGCTTGTTCTTGAGTAGTGAGATTCTATTGCATAAGAGGATGTCTAATATGAGGAAGCAGTGCAGCAATGAACTATTCCTTATGCTGATGCGGTGCAAACTCAAAGCCTACTTGATCTATCAAGGCTTTGAACTTCTGGTCAAAGTCCCATATTAATTATGTAGGTAACTGTTTTATGTCTTTGAGTTCTGTTATGCACTGTGATTCTGATTTAGGTTTCTTGAATTCTTTAATCATAGCACTTCTTACATCAGCAAGCATCCTATTCTGTGCTGCTGAGTATTTCATAAACCAGGTTAAGGCTCTCTCTCTTAGTGTGGTTGCTAACTGAACCAGCTTAATAACATCGTCATTAATTTGCTTAATCGTCCAAATGGCTTCACATAGAAGCCAGTGCTGCTCAGGGTCTTCTAGCCCTGTTCCTCTAAAGGTTGGTAGCTTCATGTCATCACCCATCCTTCTTGCGCTAGGTTGACGTGAAGGTGCTGTGGCACTGCCTCCAGGATGGTTAAACAAAGGTGGGGCTGAGGTACTAGAAGTACCGTGCGGGCTACTAGAGGGTGTTACTGCGGGGTTATGCTGAGCCCCGTATGGTTTTTGCGGTGTAAAAAGGGTGATAAGGGATATGATCACTCCCTTGTCTCTCTATATGGCTCGCTCTATGAGCTCGGCTATCTTTTAGGATAGACTCAAAAGAATGCTGGTCGAGGCCTACCTTATACCGTTTTCCACTACGAGTGCAACCAATAACTTCAAGATCACTATCAGAATCTACGGACATTACTTGTCTATGCTATTCATCGGAAGCTATGCATAGTTTTCCTTTTTCATATAAGAGCATTTTAATCCACAAGTTCAGAGAGTTTAAGAACTTACCCCTATATGCTTTGAAGAAGCTCCTCTCAGCCTCGCTGAAGATCTTTCTTGTATCTACTGCAACCTCGGTGATGAAGCCTTCCAGCAGACTGTTCAACCAAAATTCTGCTGAGCGGGACACAGGATTATCTACCTGCTTCAAAATGCTAACTAGCTAAGGCGTCCAAACGATAGGTTGATCAACATGCACAGTGGGTCTAGTATCTTCTAGCTTGGATACCCACTCATGCAACTCGAGTGCAAATGTTACAAAGAAGATTTTGTGAAGGTCAGTATAAATATGCTTCTACAACCAGTCCTCTGTCTGAAGCCTAGGGCTTCTATTTTCACGTTCAGCGAACTCTCTAGCCTTTGAATCAAACCACTCTTGAATTTCTTTAGCTGTAGGATTCCAGCACCACATTGCCTTCAAAATAATAGGGTTAAAGCTGGCAACAGAACCATTTGTTGGCTGCTTTCTGGACAGACCCAGGTTTTCAGGATGCGCAGCAACAAACACCCCTTTTGGCGCACTGGCCCTTTCAGTAACGAGTTGCGTAGCAGCCCGAAGTCTCACCCGAAGTGGCTATGAGGGGATAAGGAATCAGGTTTCCTTAACCTAGGTGGTGTGGAGTCTACAGTCTTCTCTCTTCCCTTCTTGGAGGTAACCTCTGAACAGAGCATCTAACTCTTTCACAGGTCTCCCAGCGCTGGAACTCACTCTTCTCAACCGAGCTGCGCGGTAGCTCCGCACCTGCGCACGAGTCTTTTACCCGCTACCTCCGATACACTATGTATCATCTCTGCCCTTGTGCCACAACGCAGTAACACACTCCTTTAGTGCTCCAGTGACAGTTTTCTTACAGACTCCTTCGACAATGCACAAATACAACTTCTAAGGGAGCTTCCAGGATTTACTTTACATAATCATTCATAAAGATAGCGAAACATTCATAGAAACATAGACAGTAATGCAAAGAAATGCAATCACATAAAGCATCACCACAACAACAGGAATTATGTGCTTTACTTCCAGGAGGGAAGCTATGTCCACGGGAATTGTGTTTTATATTATCTTGAGATGGGAATAACACAGTTCTGCAGCGCACACAGTTGCAGCCTTAGATCTTTCTGGGAAACTCCACGCACACAGCTGGGAGCCCTTCTCTTAGATCTATTCTCTTCTTCTACAGATATTACCATGATAAAGACATACAATTACATTCCCCTCTCAGTCCTCTTGCGACTGGTCGATACATGCAATGGCCCTTACGCCAAGCGATCTTCCTACGAGATCGTGGCCTTCTTACGTGCACAAAATGATCATTAACAGCTTAAAAGATACAACAATACAAATGACTCAGACATCATCTTAGACTGTCCGTGTAACTCAGTAACTATCTAACCCTTTTCCCTTTTTCAATTACACATATATATAGGTGGCCCTGAGGGTCGCACGTTTACAAAACTGTGGGCCTTTCCCAACAGTGATCCCCAAAAACCCTAACTGTGGACACGGCTAGGTGTACTGTAGGCGCCTCTTGCAGTCACGTCACAACTTCCTGCAGACTCCGCGATTTCTGGCGCAAATCGCCGGTATGGGCGCCGCTTCATCGTTCTTTGTTCCTTGTCCTTCGCCTTCAATGCTTCGACCCGTTGCTCTTCCTTGGTTCGAGCAACCATAACTCTTGTACTTTTCCTTAATGAGGGCAACTGAGCCCTCTATTCCGCCGCTTCATTTACTGTGGTGGTTGAGCTTTCTACTCGACCACCTTATTTACTCTTTCCTTTAAATTGTGCACGCGATCTCCACGATTTCCGGCCCGCAATCTGCGGTGAGCTAGTCCATCTGGCGCCGTACCGCGTACTGTTCATTTCTGCCCAAAAATGGTGCTTTTCCTCAAAATTAGCACTTTTCCTTCAAAACTTAGTGCTTTTTCCTAAAACTTGGCAGCTTTGCCATAGCTGCGGCCTATGCTCCAACAGTCCTAGGAGTAACTGTAACTGGGAGTTCAGGGAGCGAATGGAATCCTGCTACGTGGATGGTTATGCTTCGTCACAGCCGCTACCTGCACTAACGTTACCTGCAAATAGTCCAAAAATGCTGATGTGATTCTGTAAATTCTCGGCATGCTAGAGATAAGTTATAATAAATGGAAGCTCCGACATAAAGCTGCTAGATTTCTTGCCTATGCTGCCTCCTGAACTAATGTTACCTGCAAATAGTCCGAAAATGCTTCATTACCACGATTTGATTCTGTTAATTCTCTCCATGCCAAATAAGTTATAATCAAGAAGCTACCACAAAACGCTGGGAGCTTGAGATTTCCCAAGCCTGAGCGTTTCCCTCTCATTCTCAACTTCTAATTGAGCATCTGTCACCCTTGCTTCGTATGACTCTACTGCATTTTTCTCTGTGAACAGCTCCTTCACCTGCTGTTCAAATTGGTTTTCTTGAGCCCTAAGACTGTTGCTAGATGTCTCAATCGCGATCTGAGAACGCATGAGCTTCTTCTTCAAATCATAATGACAGCCACTCACCTTCTTCAATTATTTCTCAGCGGCCAAAGCCTTACCTTGATATCTAGAGACTTCATGCACAAGCTTTTTCATTTCTTGTTCGGCAACCAACCATGCCACCCATCTCATTTCTCGAGGTTATTCTCCAAAATCTTTAGCTTGCCCTCTTCTTATTTTTTTTTCTTCTCGGACATCATCAAATCATTCTCCCTCTCTAACAGTAGTGGCTGCAGCTGCTTGATGTCGCTCTGTTGCTTGGTGATCACTTGATTTGCCTCATTCAAAAGACTGTCTTTAGCCCTCAAATTTAGATTAGCTTGGGCTAGCTGCTCATCTTTTTCTACCAGTTCCCTGATCAGCATTTCCAACTCCTCCTCTTTGGATGCCAAGGCCCGTTGAGTGCTGAAAATTTCTTGTTCCCTTTCCTGTAGAGCAAGCTTAGCCTTAGCTAGCTCTGAAGACAGCGCATAAAACTCATTCCTCGATTTTTTCAATTCTTCTTCAAGCTTGGTCTGCAGAACAAGAGCAATCACAATCTTGTTTTCGCGGTGGCCCAAATCATTTTGGAACCTATTAACCTTACTCAGATCCAATGTCAGGTCTCTCTCTGTAGCTCTCAACTGGTCTTCTTTTCCTTCTAGAACTTCACCAGCAGTCTGGGGATCTGATTTGAAGACACACATATTGATATCTCTTCTACCTGTCTTCTTCTGTTCAAGCTTGCGTGCCTGCAAAAATAGTCTATCCAAAGCATGCCCAGCAGGATCATTGAAGGCGTTCTTATAATCATTATTCTGAATGTTATGGTTGTGATTGGGCACATGACAATTTACCTTCCCTTCGGCCTGATCAAGAACTGAACTAGCAAACAAATCATGGTTTTTCTTGGGGGAAAAACATTGTGGGTTGCCATTTTTCCTCTGAAACATAATATATGTCTGCAGTCCAAAATTCAAAATAAATGCGTGTCGAGTGGTTTCAGTACATACCTCAAGATGAGGGCGAGTTTGGGGTATTCCAAGTTGGGCACCAACAAAACATGTTGCGGATGATGGTGGTGCTATGGTAATTGACTCTCTGTGTATGCCAGACCAGCGGTAGCAGTCCTTCGAGCGCTTTCATGTCATCATATCCAGCGCAACCGAAACCAAACAAAACAGTATCCCTTATTGTCCCTCAAAACCAAACCATTAGACCACAACTCTACTCCAATTTTGTTCGGACTGAACAAAATGATTAAATTCTGCTAAAAATCTGGAGAAGAATCAGAAAATGCAACTGAAAACGAACACAATTGACAACCATCATGACGACCAAGCACTACCTTTCATGTTTGTTTATTAATTAAATTAAATTGGATTGCTGGGAGGGTGTGAGATGGCATGAGAATCGGACCCACAAGTGGTTGTCAAAGAGCCTTTCTCTTCTGGAGATTCACGAGCTTCTTTAGGCTCTTTGAAAACTCCATGCCCGCTGCATAACCGCCTTCCTAAATTGTCAGTCCGCCCACCGACCGTCAATTATATTTTGGTAGGATTTGTATTTAAAAAATGTTTTAATCATAAACAAATTGTAATTTCAAAACAAAATCAAGTCTTTGATTTAATCTATATGGTCAAACATGCGATCTAAACAATAAAAATTTGCATTCCCAAAAATCCCAAAACAAAACAATCTGCATACCAATTATACAACACTTTCGCAAAATGGTGTAACCACTTCCTTAGTAATCATTAACAAAACCAAAATAAATTTACATGTGGGCATAAAGCAATGATCAAACAGTTGGAAGATATTTGGAATAATCGTGAGTAATGATCACTCTACAATTTCCAATTTACCAAGAAACAATCTAATTCAAAATATGAACAAGAACAAATTCCTGGTAATGGAGAACAAATCTATGCTTACCATGTTCTAGAGCAGTGAACTGAGTGCATATAGGCCTAGGTTTTTGACTCCGACGTCGTGTCTTCCAATTGCATTTGCTGGATTTTTATGATAACATCTCAGTGTAAAGGGATTTGTGATTATTTCCAATTCAACAATGGGTTCCTTTCATTTGCTTCTAAATTTATGAATCTTCATGCATGAGGAGAAGGATTTCTTACCAACTAGCAGCTTTCTCCTTTTTGTTTTCCAAATGGCTTTGAGAATTCATGCCTTCTTTTTCCCATTCGATATTCTTCCCTTGAATAGAATGGTTAAAGCCTATTCCTAAGAGTCTTGCCTATTCCTAAGAGTCTTTCCTGGTAGCAGCTACATATCGCCAATGTATGTTTTAACAACCGTCCATCAAGAAACTGACTTCATTTTTTTTATTTATCTTCTGCATATGAGCAGATTCCTGAGAACAAGCCATGAACCATGGCATCCCGTTCTACATAAGCTGGGAAAGTGACACCAGAATAACCATAAAGAGAAAGGTTAAATGGCCCCTACATCTATTCGGTAAGGGCATAAGCAGGCACTGCCTCTAATACTTACCTTGAACAAAAACTGGATTATGTGCTTGGGCTGTTAATTTAAAACTACTCCAGCGCGGATAATTCCTGTCCTAAGCTTCTGTTTAACTAAGAGTTTTGTTCCAGTAAATTTACTTAACTTCTGGAAACAAAACAAACTTATGAACTGATAGATATCATTATCCAACTAAACCGAGCTATCCATGATGTTTAAGCACCACGGGAGGGGTTTTCGTACTCAAGCCACGATCGTTGAGTGGTTTAGGTTGGTTTTTCCATGTGGCGTTAGAAGGGAGCAAATGAAGCCATGTACAATACGTTCATTTCATTGTATACTTGTCATAATTAGGCAGATCGCTCTACCATGTGAACTCCATGATCCCCAAGTGGCGTAACTTCTTCTTTATAACTAGACCTACCTTTAGTAATCGAGGTCTCGAGTCAAGGTCTTTCTGTGAATAATATGTTGAGGTAATATCATTGAATATGAAAAACAGCTCCGGGATTTGAGAATTAATTATCTTTTACATTTAATAATATAACTTGTTCAATGTATATTCAATCAAGGAAATATAATTGAGTATGAAAACAACTCCAATATTTGAGAATTAATTATCTTTTACACTTCATAATATGATTGAAAAATCATTTAAGCCACAAATCATGTGTGTTCATACTACTTCAACGTGGCCTTTGAACAGCTTGTCCATATTCTCCTTCTATATACCGTAGTCCCTTCCCCGTGCCAGTATAAGGTTGTGTAACATTTTATGCCTCCACAAATACATGATTATCCAATCCACACATGACATCAAGCATTGAACACAACTTACGGGATTGCAAACCCAAAAAAAATGGTTCAAAAGGACGTAAACCCAATGGGCGTTAAATGATCGATCGAAACATTTAACACAGTTGACTTCACAAAATTCACCATCATTCATTTTGATTAATTGTGAAAACTTATACTAAAGAAAATGATTTTGTTATTATCCTCATTTAATACTGACTTTTATCTCATATTTTTGTTTTATTGCAATGATTGACATGGCAAAACACTATACTCTTAAAAAATATAATGATTTTGTTATTATTGTCACAAATGAGTAATATTGACTTCTATCTCATAATTTTGTGTTTTTTTGTGCCCAGTGACATGTCATTGTGATATTTATCTCATAATTTTGTGTTTTTTTGTGCCCAGTGACATGTCATTGTGATATTTATAATTGCTCTTAAAAATGTTTTGATTTTAGTTATTTAGGTTGTCATTAAAGTTTTTAATTGTTTTCGATGTGGTGCAATATATTAAAGTATTTTAAAAAATGTGGATAGACTAAAATATATACACCAAAATATTTACATTGATCGAAAGGTAATGGATTATAGCAAGTATTTTTTGTTGATTACATTAGTATAGATAAACTTCTAAGATATTTTTGAATAAGACATAATGAAGGGTAATGGATTATAGTAAGTATTTTTTTGTTGATTACATTAGTAGAGATAAACATCTAAAATATTTTTGAATAGGACATAACCAACAGGAGTATACTATAAGGTTTCTTTTTCATTATTTTTAGACCTCGTGGGATTCGAATGTGGATTTCCCTCACAACAACCATAAAACCCACCACTAGATCATGTCCTCAACCCCTCACCATTATCAAATTTATGAAAAAAAACATTTTAAACACCTTTACCATATGTTGTAAAACTATAATATGTATTGGTTTTTCTGTATTGCAAGATTATTATAAAACGGGTTAGTTAAGTTAATATGACCCAAATAAATGTCAATGAAATTTCATTCTATATTTTTAATCCGAAAACCTAGATTAAAGAGAGTAAAGTTATCTAGTGACCTCGCATCTGTGAAGCAATGTTGTGGAAGAACCTCATTCAATACTAATGAGGACTAGCCAACATGCTCATACTTCACGCATAATCGCTATTTTTAAATGCTCTCTCTCATGAAAATCAAACCATCTCAATAATTGTATTGTGATCTTTTTTTATGGACACATTTTTATGCCAATTGTCAAGGTGATAATCATTGAATGAATTGATTATGTTCGGCATTATTCATGTTCAAAGTTTATAAAGATGTATTAAAAGTATTTTATAAGACTAATTTATGTATTTCAGAGTAGCATAATCTAAATTATAATTATAGGTTATAAAATTTATTGAATGAATTGATCATGTTTTGCATTATTCTTTCATAGCTTATGAAGATGTATTAAAAGGTATTTTGTAGGACAGATCAAAGTAGCATAATCTAAAAATTTTGGACAAACATGCTTCCAATATTCTATTTTATTATTTTTTTGAAAGTGTTTGCTTTGACGTTTATAAGCATTAAATTTTTTTCAAATAAGTGAGGCACTCCAACTTGTATAATGTTTTCATGGACGAGATATCATTATTGAATAAATTGACTATGTTTCACATTATTCATTCATTGTTTATGAAAATGCATTAAAAAATAGGAAATAGTTTGCACGACTTCCTTTTGTCTAATGAATCAACTTTATGCTTTGGATGTATTAACTATCATATTTAAAATCCCTACCATTTGAATAATAAAACCAAATACCAAACTCTTAATGCACACATGAATTGACTTAGACAAAAAAAAATATCTAAACCATATATGCATACACATACATCTACCAATGTGATCAAGATAGATTTCACCATCACAACAACAAAATATATGGTGAAAAGAGATATTGAAGATTTCTTAAAATGTTGTGGGGCAGGAATTAATTTTCTTCCTAGCACTAAATAAAATTCTAAAACATATCAAATGATTCTTTACTCTTTTAAGGATCCCTTTGACATTAAATAAAATTCTAAAACATATCAAATGATTCTTTACTCTTTTAAGGATCCCTTTGACATTAATGGACATTAATAAGCATCATCACATAATCACTTTATATCATGTTTAAATAATAAAATAAAATAATTTATTAATGTTTACATAATAAAATAAAAATAATTTATTGATGATTATGTAGAAAAATATTTAAAACTTTTAATATTTAAATAATAAAATAAAAATAAATTATTGATGATGATGTCGAAAAATATTTATTGGGATTCCTTTTCTCTAAAAAAACTAAATGCTTGTTCATATGTTTGAGTTTCCTTATTGGCAATGGCTTTTCAAGCTAAGGTCATAATGGATTATCCCAAGCAGTAGTGATATAAATATTAATCTCAGTTGATTTGTAAAATGTGTACTCTCTTTTACATTCATAAAAACAAAGCAGCCAAGCAAAGCGACCTCTCCTCATCTACCTCCACATTGAATAAATACAACATTTATATTGAGAGCTACGACCACTCCTATTGTGTTGTAAGTCTGCATTTTATTGTGCTTTGTTGTGAACTATCTATATTGTCAGAAGACGTGTGAATCCTTGATGCGGTGAGAGTCATTGATAACCAGTTACTTTCCTTGGTTTATTAGTGATTTTCAGAAGATTAATTTGACCACTCCTATTGTGTTGTAAGTCTGCATTTTATTGTGTTTTTTTGTGAACTATCTATATTGTCAGAAACATGTGAATCCTTGATGCCGTGAGAGTCATTGATAACCAGTTACTTTCATTGACCAGTTTATTAGTGATTTTCATAAGATTAATTCATATAGTGACAAGTCTGTTCTCCTTTACATGATTGAGAAGCATGTAAATTTTTTATTGTGGACTTGAAATCCTCAATGAGAAGAAAGAAACATATTTGGGTTCCCACTGTATCTTCCATTCTTGATGCAAGCATAACAAAGATTCATTTACAACTAAGATTGTGGCACTAGATCAAGAGCTGGTCCATGAAATAGTTCTATACCTATACTTGTATATGGAGATTCCTAAATTTATTGCTACAGGACATGGCATGAAAGCAAACTTTTGTTTACAAGTAGTTTGTGTAGTTTAGGAGTTATTATAATCATTGTTTTCATTGATATTATTGCAGAATTATTTTTTCAAATTGCTTATATATTATAGATATAGTAGTAATCTATAATGTTGAGATTACTACTACATAGATTTTTATTATGGGTTGAGTACCTATGTCGTTGTAATCTGAGATTGTTACAAAGTTTGCTCTTTTCATACCAGTATCCTCTGCTATCTGTGCTTATGTTTTTGTTCCTTCTAACTTTCCTCTTTTCCTACCGGTATTCATTTTTTGCCCCTCAAGGAGAAAATGCTAGTATTATTATATTGTTATGTTGTTCACTGCTTTGGTTGCTCCTATGGTCAAAGTTTGCAATATTGATCTGTATATGTCTTTATTAATAAGATGGTAGAGAGCAGCCGAGCATGTGATCGGTCCAAATAGAAGACTCCCAAAAGGTCATACCTCATGTTCCTTGACTTTTGAAATTTGATAGCGACCTTTCACGTCAATACAAAGGCCTCCACCGACCACTAGGAAATTTATAGGAAAGCATGGGGTGATACTAAATAAATAATGAGAAGTCCATATAAAAATCAAGAATGTCTCAATTGGAGAACGAGTAAACCCATTAATTAGAATAATAGTTTACCAATATAATTGGTAACTCATGGTTTAAGAATATAACAATATAATTGGTAATTAGTGAGTGATACTATTTATTTGAAATAATATAGTAAAATTTAAAATTGTTTTTTCAATTAGTTAAAAAATGTCTTTTAAGAAAGTAAGTTAACAATTAATATTTGAAATACATAATAAAAGTGAAAATCTATTCATTATAAATGAAGAAGTCTTAAAATGTAATTATTTTGATTTATAGGCAAATTTTGGTTGGAATCGGGGGAATTTGTTTTAACAAATCTTATTTTATGTTGATCAAATTGTGATTTTAAATTTATAAATAAATTCAACTTTTAAGGTTGGAATCGGGAGAATATTTTTAACAAATTTTATTTTATATCGATCAAATCGTGATTCTAAATTTATAAATAAATTTAACTTTTAAGAAAACTCAAAACATTCATATTTTAAAAATTTAAACACTATTATTTAAACTTCTAAAATTTCTTCAAAATTAAATTTTCTTACAACCGAGTTATACCCTCCTTCATCCCACAAGTACGTGGGGATGAAACCCTGGAATTTGAAGTTCTTGCCCTTAAAAGAAAATCCTGATCTTTAACCTTCGGAATTATTTTTATACGTAAGGTACGAAAAGCAAGGTAACTACCAAAATTTAAGTGCGTAAAGCAAATCCTTTAAGTAGGAGCATATTAAAATAAATCCGGCGAAAAACACGTTGAAGTGGAAGTTAAGATTCAGACATCACGATAACAACTTGGATAAACATCATTTTTCCGTCATCTCACTTCCGAGTTCATCTAATGAGTGGGGCCTTATTTTTGCAAGGGCAGAAGCTTCGTTTATTCTAAAAAACAAGGGTAAAATCCCATTGTTGTCGTCGCCATGCTAGATCTTTTCCAATATGCTTTTATCATCATGTTATATTATTTTCTTTGGTTGTGAATTTAGATTGAGTGGTGATGTTATAAATGCATCAACTTATTATATTTTCTTTGGTTGTGCATCTATAGTGAGTGCGGATCTCTTATAACTACATCGATTTATCTATCTTTTTGATGTGAAGAACACCAACTTAAATAATTTTAAAATGATGATTTAACTTTGTTGATGGGCTTTGATAAGTTGGCGAACTTGGAAATCTGTGTTGGTGTTGGTGTTGGTGTAGTAGGATTTTATGTAACTGTTTTCTCAAACTTCTTTGCAATTAACAAATCTTTATGTACCTCGATTCTACTTGGGAGTAACTTCAAAATGTGTAAAAGGCAAGGAAATATTTGGACCTGATTTATTTTTTGGTTGGTTTTTCTTTCTTGCTTCAATCTCTTTGTAATTTAGATCCCTTTAGAATATCTCCGCATCCTCCTTGATCTAATTACCATACACCCATTTAAGATTGATGGCTTTGAAATGGGATCATGCACTTCCAAAGATATCTCCCAAAAGAGATACTATGTGATTTTCTTGGCCATATCCTCAGTGTGCTTCAAATATGGTAGAAAGAAAGCATCTATAGTAATGGGGAAAGAAGGCCACAATTACCCTGCTCTTTGAATTGTGTTGTGGCTCCATGCGAAACAATCGAATATGCAATCTCTTTGATGACTAGTTTTATTGTCACGTATTAAGGGAACATGTATGTATGTATGTATGGAACTTTGTACACATGCACGTAACTGGATATTTCCTTTACTTACCAATATTTAATAGTGTCCAAGGATTTTATACTTTCGCTTGTCAATCATGGACTCTGTGTGAAATGAAATTTGATGAATATGCATGACAAGGTTACCACATATAATGAAAAATATTTTGGCACATGTCTAGACCTACATAGTATCAAATAATGGATGCAAATGGGAGGTAACTCTGGGGTCCATGTAGTCATGAAGTTTAAGAAATTGCACGAAGCACATACACAATCCATCATAGATAAGGAATGAAGAATTTTTATCATTCAATTGGCTTGGCCTACACAACCTTTCGCAATGCACTGACGATATTGTCGGAGATGATATATTCCTAGTTGAAGAGTACCTCATATTTTGGTGCTTGCTAGATAATAAACATAGAGTGTAGTAATAAAGACTTAGTGTTATGTTCTTCATACAACTAAGAGATTAAGACAACCATGTTTTTATTTCTTCCTTCAACTTTTCTATCTAAAATATGATTAATTTTATTCTCTTGAGAGATGTTTATTCATTCCACCACCCTCTTACCAATTCATGCATCTCATGTTTGGTTACAAATGGATGAACTGATTGACTATAAATATTCAGTTTGGGAGGAGGTAGTTATAAATATTTTGAATGATGTGAGGATTAAATAAACCTACCACATATACTTGAAATTATTTTATATTCTTTTGTTTCATGTATGCTTGCACAAATATGCACTTATCACACCAGACCCTAGTTGTTTCCTCATAAATACATGATATTTTCACATTGTAGTATGTGTCTAGATTTGCATCGTTAAGTTCATCTTGATTCATTTTACCATTTAGATCTATTTGGATCTTGGTTTGGCTATTGACATCATTTGAGGATTCCTTAGCATCTCCTTAGTGTTGTAAAATTGAGGGTTATCCTTTAAGGGAGAGAGATTTAAATTGAGAGTTTTATCACCACTTATTTGTGTGAATTGAGGAGGTTCAAAATATTACATCATGAAATTGGTTACTCCATAGAGAAAGAAAAATCTTGAGCAATTTTACCATCAATCTAATAGAATATAAGATGATATTATATTATCCCATTTCAAGTGATTTCATGGGATCAACCATCAACATCATGCAGGATAAATCATATTTCATCATTCCTTGTCCCTTTATTTCTTCCATCTTGCATGTGTCGTTTACTATGATTGTGTGGAAAAGGGCATTCAATATTCCTTTGTCTCTCCTCATCACCTAGTCAATACATGAATCTACCACATCAATTTCTAATAGAGGGAATATCAAACTTGTTCTCTCTTTAACCCTAGAAAATATGTGCATCTTTATGGAAACTTAATAAAGAAGATCAATATGCCTCCAAGCATACAAGACATAATTTCAAGAATCTATTGCATGCATTCGAATATTGGTGTAAAGAGAAGTTGTAGTGCATCTTATATCAAAGGTATATGTTTGTTTTGTATTCTCCTCTAGTTGGGAATCTTGGGAAAAATAAATCCTAATGAAATAGAATATTACGATCCATATGTGTTAAGCCCTAAATATAGGCACATTCCCCCCTATATTGTGGTTCATTACATTAGTTTTGATGTCGAATTTGGTACATTAGTGGGAATTGTCATTAGTATGGTTATATTAGTTATGTCGGCTTGGGTCAGTTAGTTGGGATTGTAACCCTTAGTATCCTATATATAAGAAGGAGACCTTTCATTTGGAGTATATCGTCTTGTCTTGTCTTGTGTACTTAGTACATTGTATAAGTAGGCTTCCCCCTCGAAGAGGCTTGTTATTCAACTATTTTATTCAATAAATTCATGGATTACTCTCTTTGATCTATTTATGCTCATTTCATACTCTTTTTGGGAATTTGTTGCATAACATTTGGTATCAGAGCCCTTTCCTCGAGACTGATTTCTACAAAACGAGTTATCTTGGAATTTTCGCTATAAAATGTTTTCTACAAGGGTTCAGGGAGTGATACTTAAAACGCATCACAAAAAAACACCGAGCTAACTGTGGTCCAAGTTTCAGATCCTGAAACATTAAATGTTCGGATATATTCTCTCCAGAAGCTAGGCTTTCTGGCTAGTCCAAAAACTAGTCTAAAACAGGTGTTCTGAGAAAAAGGGCCATATCTGGGGCATTAAAGATCCAAATTGAGCGATACCTATTTCATATGACATAATACAGACCACAATATCTATGGTAGGAGTTTCAACCTCAGATACAAAAATTGGACACGTGGCATACCGTACAAGTTCGCTATTTTGGAAATACCAAAAATAAGAAGTGTTGGGACATTCACAATAACTTCTTATTGGTAAATCTAAATTAGGTCATATCCGAGGAATTGGAAAGAGGACGAATTAGGATACAACAGAACAAATTTTCAGACTGAGAGGAGCATAAATTTAAAATTTACATCAGTTTCAAATCGGCCTTAAAACAATCTTCCAATCAAGGTTTGAAAAGGTACACCATTTTTAATTTTGATTAACTTTGAGTAGAGGGATCTAATTGTGGTGACATCCAAGGTGTGCTATATGTTTATATTGCTCAAATTACCAGCAAAAGGAATTCTAAAGATTTACACTCCATCCAAACCACCAGAGGATCCATCCTCGATGTATGATGAAAGGGAACACCTCTCTTTTCGAGTGTCCTAGTTGGAAGATATGATTAAAGGATCTGTGAAAAAATACTTGGATAATTTAGAGGAGAAGTTGAATAAAATAGAGGAAAATATGAAAGGTTCAGTGAGAACAATTGATTTACTCCAATTAGAGGAGAAGTTGATGCGAAATATGACAAATATTGTTAATCTCATACAAAATTCAAGGGATACTCTCCGTACAGGTGATGATGTGTTCTAGGATACTCAGGAGGATAAAGATAATTCTCATGTTTAGAAACCTGCCATGAATAAGAATATTCCAAGAGGAAATGATTCTAGTAATGGAAGTCATCAGGGATGGTCACCAAGGGGTACCCAACTTCCCAAGATTAACATGAGAAAGTTTGATGGAAATGATCCAATAACATGGATATTTCAAATGGAGCAATTCTTTGATCTACATCACGGTCCAGCATTGTAAAAGGTAACTATTGCATCATTATATTTAGAACCAAATCAATTTGTATGGTACCAATGGCTTTGTGACCGTAATAAGAACTCTATTATATATTGGTCTATATTCAACGAAGAATTGATTGCACATTATGGGGATATTAATAGAAATACCTTATTTATCCAGTTAATAAATCTCAAGAAGAAAGGTCCAGTTGCATAGCACATCAAACAATTTCAGAAGCTAAATCTTAGAGTGAAGAAAATTTTAGAATATAATCTGTTGGATCTCTTTATTGGAACCTTGAAGGATAACATTCAGCATGAGGTGCATCTCTTTGAACCACCATCCTTGGAGAAGGAATTCATGATGGAAAGGAAGGTTGAAAGTAAAAATATGACAATGGCTACTAGAAAGAGTATGCAATGTCCCTTCTTAAGAATTTTATTAAAATGGCAAAAATTTCACTTTTTTCCCTAGTTCGACCTTTGACTAGTTTTGATGTCTAGGTCTCCAATTTGCTCCAAATGCTCCCAAATATTATGAGAAGATATATGAATGATATTAGGAATTGAATATGATGTTCAGGGATGATATATGACCTTTATATTACTTCTACAAATCCTCTTTTAATTCTGTCCAAAGAAGGGAGTTTGACTAGCAATTCTTCTTTGACTAGTATTGGTCTCTTGGTCTCCAAATGACCCCAAATGATTGTATAATGGGTCTGAAGGTATTCGATAGGTATTAATACATTTAAAAGAGTCTCATTGATACTTAAAAACCATTAAAACACTTTTTCACATTCATTTACAATCCGAACAAAGTAGGGAATATTACTAGTAATTTCAAGCTTCAAACCCCCAATGGTAGATGGCTCTAAATAGCTCCAAATGATCTCAAATTGTACCAGTAGTTGTATGAATGATGTTAATACATAAAAATGGTGTTTATAGGTGTATTTTAACCATCAAATGACTTCTGCAACTCACTTTGGAAATCTGATCAATGTATGGAGTTTTACTAGTAAAATTGTGGTTCAAATCCCCTAGGGGTAGATGATGAAAATGACTTTCCAAATGCACTCAATACAACTCTAAATTATGAATGGAATCAGGGAAAATATAAAGGAAATCAACATGAAATCATATGAATCACCATTCAACTTTTAATGTCTGCTATAACTCCCTTAAATCAGATGCAAGAAGACTAGTTTCGACCTTGGGGGAAATAACATTAAATCTTCTTCAAATGAAATAAAACTGAGCAAGATGGATCCAAATGTTTAAGTGATGAACATGAAACTTTTAATACTCATCCATAGAATTCCATACATCATAAATATATCAGAGAAACATTCTTCCATTCGAAATTATCATCAATACATTGGCATAGATCAATCTAGTGGGGGAATGGTCACTCACGGGGGCTTCACTCAATAAACCACTATCATAGCACATTCGTTCATGGAATATGAAACAATACTCCTAATTTCACTAAATATTGGAAAATACCTTCCAAAATCATTTTTTGAACCCCCTCCCAATATGCTTTCCCAATTTAAAAAAACCCCTATTTTCACTAGATATTGTATGTATCAATTTTTTCATTAACATTTCTATACCCCTTTATATTTATACCTAGTATATTGATATGATACCCCTCTTATGACCCCACATGCATTCTACAATGCACCTTGCTTCTTTCGATGTATATTGTGGATGCACATTACTTCACACACAATGCAATTACTCAACCACGTATCATTATGATTTGCAACATATAATGGTCTAATGAAGATATAGGAGATCACTTCTTGTATGTCACTAGAGCCAATGCACATAGTACAACATTTAGATTGCATGTTGCAGTTCCCCAATCACTGACTGAGCCTGTTGTGGGTTAGGTATCCAAGCCCTAAGGGCCCATAACAAGATCTAGGAGGTTGACTAAGCCTCCCAAGGCCTGTAATAGGCACGCGTGGTTGGGAATTCAAGCCCCCAAGGCCTATAGAGGGCCTATAACAGGCCCTGGAGGCTTAGAGCCTCCCAAGGCTATTGGTAACAACTGGCTGAGTGCTATTGGTAACAATTGGTTGTCAATGACCATTGTCTCTCGACTATGATCGACTGGAAACCCACTTCACCACGAAACCCCCTGGCCTCAAGCATGCCTCAAGGCATGATTTCCCTACATACTGGTAAGCCCGAGCCTTGCCTCAACCCAATTTCTCATCTGACCGTGATCCCGCCATCTCTATTTGGAAGATATTTGTCAGCCCGTCCATATAAAAAAGACCCCAAAGTATTTTTGTATTGTTACATTAAATAAAAAAACCCTTTGCCCCTTAATATATAAGCAACATAATTTTTAGGTTTTCATGAATATCTAATACCACAATATGAATGGACGTGGTATTATATTTCCTTCTAGTGAAGCCCCCGTGTGGTCACTGTTTGCTCAATAATCATCAATTTTACATACAACCCTTGATATTTCGACCTGAAACTTTCTGGAGATGAATAACAAAGAATTTACTTCATATTATAAAATAAATGGGGCATTAGAATCTCCCCCAAAGAGTACAATAGCTCAACAAAAACACCCTCCCTCAAGGATCAAGAATATGCAATGAAAACTGGAAATGGTTGAAGGAATGAGCTTCAATAGAAGAAACCATGATCTAACCTATAGCTTACACTTGCAACAAATGACTCCATTAAAGCTCCAAATGAAAGTTCTGAATGTCCTTTCCTGTTACCAACTTGGATGGGAATATTTCACGCTCGAAATTGGCTAAGGCAAGAAACTAGTCATCCACGAGCTCTCCCTCTTCACAAATGCAATTACAAATTCTAAAAATGATCAAAAGCTCCCATTATTCTTTGTAAATGACTTTTATAAATTTGTAATGTCCTCTATGGGTCGAATTCCTTCCAATAGATTCATGCCAACTCAATTTGGGAAGAGATTCCCAAAGTATGCCACTTGTACTTCCAATTCTAGCCCTCTCCTTCTCCCAATTCAAATTGGTGTCTCTTGGGCTTCCCTAACTCACTTGAGCGCCCTCTTGGAGGTTATTTTTAGCCCTGAAATGTCATAAATGTCATATGTCATCACTCAGGCCTGATTTTTGTCATAGGTGTCATAGCATCTTTATCATTGTTGTCATAGAGCTAGGGAATCTATCCCAAGTGTCTCACTAGCTTCAAATTACCTCTTCCTCTTCCATGGGAGTTATTCTTCCACTACAATTCGACCTTACATGACTCATGCCAAGTATATTGACCTTCTAACTCATCCCAAGAACATTTGGCTTCTTATGGATTCGAAATGGCAAGAGTAGGATGCCATGTGGCATGGCAAGTCTAGCTTGTGTGGGTCCCACATCCTCCATGTGTCTTCATGATCAATTGCCACTTTTATTTTCTCGTGTTTATTTATTTAGATCCTTTATTAAATATTTATGCCATTCTGATGTGCAAATATAATTTATTATCCTCCTTATGTCAAATCCCAAAGCTTCCACCCTCAACCTAGGAAACTAGTAATTTTCCTCCTAGGCAATATTTTGACCCTTAACATCAATTTGACAAACTCTCATGAATATGGTCATTTGGATTAGGCCCTTGTGACCCAATGCCAAATTTGGGACATGAAAAATCCTCCCTTCCCAATATTTCTTGTCCTCAATCAATTTGAAACATGGGTGTTGAAGAACCTACTTTCTGTATAATTATTTGAAGTTGCCATTGAGTTTCCCAACTTTGAGTCTTCGAGATTCCATGAAGATACTAGAGAGGAACCACCATGCTTGTTGCTGTAGTAATCTGATTAAAATCACTTTATTAAGTGGGAAATCCATCTCCCATACTTCTTGTTTCCTAAAAAAAAATTGAAACCAATGAAACAAAAATTATTCCAGAATCCTATTGCTTGTATTGGACCCCAACAATTAAGAGTGCTCTCCAACCCATACCATCAGATAAGAGGATTCCTGGATCCCATTTTCTTGTATGGATTATTCCAAACATCATGACTACAAAATATATATCATCAAAGTACATAAATACATAATGAAAATGTACATCAAGAAGATGCTTCATCAAAGAGTCATGAAAGTGCTTATACCTCCAAGCAAGTAGACCACCATTTTCCAAGTGCATACAATCAACATGTAACCAATCAAATCTTCTCCAATGACATAGGTGAGGATCCCATGTCCTATAATTCTTCTCCAAAAGGATGTGATATGAATCAAAATATTCAGCCATGTATTTTTTCATCCAAGAAGTGAATGAAGAATCTCCACTAAAATCTGAACCAAATAATGAGTAGCAAAAACAAGGAGACTTCAAATGACTCAAAGAAGTCTCACCCATACATCCATGAATGTGAGAATCATAAAGATATAACAAAGTATGTGGATTTCAACAAAAACGTTCTCCAATCATAAATCTATTCACCCAAGTGTTGGATGAAGTTCATCCAACATCAAATGAACCAAGTGTTGAGCAAGAAAAATCATGAGTCTTCAAGTGACTCAAATGCATATCATAGGTGCATCCATGTAGATGTGCATAATCATAAAGTAACAAATGATGCTGCTGCAAATGTGAATAAGAATGTGCTCCAACCATGTCATCATAAAAGGTAAATCTAGGAGTTCCATACTCCTCACGTGGCACCATAAAAAAGAACCCTTTCACCCATAATTCATTGAGACTAACGCTGCAAAACATGGAATTGTAGGATGTAGGAGAATGAACTAACTCACCCAAATGATAAAAAAGTGTAGAAGTTTCATCATGGGAAGGATCCATATGGGTAGTATCATGCATCTTCTTCAAAAGTGTGAAACCTTTGTCATAAATTGGTTCCAATGTAGAGGAATCATGCTCTTCTTTAAAAATTGCATAACCTTCATCAATAGACAATTCAAGTTCCTCTTCCACCACATCAAGTGTTTGTATCTCTTCAAGTTCATCTTCAAACACACCAATCACATTCAAATTTCCACATTTCTCATGATACACCATGTCATGAGAATCCTCCAAACAGTCTACCATTTGACAAGCTGAAACATATGAGGAAAAACAAGTATCTTGCAACTTTTCAAGAAGTTGCTCATTTTGAATTGTGAGCTTATGATTATCCTCATTATTCTTCAAGTATGCATCATGTAACAATTCATTAAGAGCAAACAAATGGTTTCTATCAAAAAGAAAAGACATGAAATTACCTTTGATGTGGCACATTGCTCTTTGAATCTTCTCCATGTCTTTAAGGAAGGATGTTTTCTCCAATCAAGTAGCTCTCCAACAAGAATTTGACACCAATGCTCGAGTGTCATGGAGAATGATGAGGGACTCTTGGATCTTCTTTTCATTCATATTTAAGGACCCTTCAATAAAATGAAGTTCTTGCAAATGAACTCCTCATCTTCTTCCTTCTTACTTGGACCAACTTCATGAAGCTCAAGTGGTAATGGGGAAGTTGATCTTGTTTCTTCTTCAACTGCTACAAGGTCTTGATTTTCATGCTTAAGGGAATTTTGTCTTGCAGAAATACTATCAAAAGTGATCTCTATGTCACCAACATCGAGGTGTGAGCACCCATCAGTAGGCACTCCTTCATAGTTCAAGCATCCATCAGTAGATGCTCCTTGTTTCATGTCCAAGGTAGAATGTGTCTCGAATTGATCTTCAATATTTTCAATAGGATCTTCATGCTCTTGTGATGTCTCTTCCTTTTGCTCCTTAAAGCAAGCTAATGCGTTTTTCCCCTTGTTTTCCGTAGGTTTAATATCTTTGGAATCTCCTTTTGAAGAAAATCCAAAAACTCTCCTCAAGTAGGACATACATGCCTTTGTTGAAGCTTCAGATATTTCATTGATCTTTTCACTCACACAAATATGATACTCACTCCAATTTATTTTACAATAAGGGCATAAACCTTTCTTCACTTACTCCACATCTGCATTTTTGGGTCTATTTTCAAACAAAATATCAGCATAGTCTTCAAAAGACATGGCATTTTGTAGATCTTCCTTCAAAGCAAGATATGCTTGATATCTTTGATATTGTTGGGGCAAGGTTTTATATGTTGCTCTCCATATTTGTAACTCGTTCATATAATCATGCTTTGATGGTGTGTCATACTCATATTTATCATACATATGGTCATACTAATAATCTTCATTCCTCCTGAAATTGTAAGAAGTGTTGCATGATGGCACCTCTTCCTCAACCCATTCACATTCTGCTTCATATTGTTCATAAGCATCTGCATATTCCTCATAAGAATTGTACTCATAGGATTCATCATCATAGTAAGACATGGATGCAACTTATTCTTCAACGTATGATATTAAGTCACAGGTGCAAGGACCATGCTCTGATACCACTATAATGTCCCTTAAGAATTTTATTAAAATGGTAAATTTTTCACTTTCTTCCCTAGTTCGACCTTTGACTAGTTTTGATGTATAGGTCTCCAATTTGCTCCAAATGCTTCCAAATATTTTGATAAGGTATATGAATGATACTAGGACTTGAATATGATGTTCAGGGATGATATATGACCTTTATATTACTTCTGCAAATCCTCTTTTAATTATGTCCAAAGTATGGAGTTTGACTAGCAATTCCTCTTTGACTAGTATTAGTCTCTTGGTCTCCAAATGACCCCAAATGATTGTATAATGGGTCTGAAGGTATTTGCTAGGTATTAATACATATAATAGAGGCTCATGTATACTTAAAAACCCTTAAAACACTTCTGCACATTCATTTCCAATCTGGAAAAAGTAGGGAAGATTACTAGTAATTTCGAGCTTCAAACCCCCAATGGTAGACGGCTCTAAATAGATCCAAATGATCTCAAATTGTACCAGTAGGTGTATGAATGATGTTAATACATAAAAATGGTGTTTATGGGTTTATTTTAACCATCAAATGAATTCTTCAACTCACTTTGGAAATTTGATCAATGTATGGAGTTTTACTAGTAAAATTGTGGTTCAAATCCCCTAGGGGTAGATGATGAAAATGACTTTCCAAATGCACTCAATCCAACTCGAAATTATGAATGGAATAAGGTGAAATATAAAGGACATAAAAATGAACTCATATGCATCACCTTTCAACTTTTAATGTCTGCTATAACTCCCTTAAATCAGATGCAAGAAAACTAGTTACGACTTTGGGGGAAATAACATTAAATCTTCTTCAAATGAAATAAAACTTAGCAAGATGGATCCAAATGCTTAAGTGTTGAACATGAAACTTGTAATACTCATAAACGGAATTCCATACATCATAAATATATCAGAGAAACATTCTTCCATTTGAAATTAGAATCAATACATTAGCA
This sequence comes from Larix kaempferi, assembly GCA_027924585.1. Lineage (NCBI taxonomy): Eukaryota > Viridiplantae > Streptophyta > Pinopsida > Pinales > Pinaceae > Larix > Larix kaempferi. Next base: position 13,319,079 of record BSBM01000922.1, on the reverse strand, counting down.
TACATCAATCTAGTGGGGGAATGGTCACTGCTTGCTCAATAATCATCAATTTTACATACAACCACTTGATATTTCGACCTGAAACTTTCTGGAGATGAATAAAATACTATTTAATTCATATTATAAAATAAATGGGGCATTATAAACTCCCCTAAAGAGTACAATAGCTCACCAAAAACGACCTCCCTCAAGGATCAAGAATATGCAATGAAAACTGGAAATGGTTGAAGGAATGAGTTGCAATAGAAGAAACCATGATCTCCCCTCTATATTACACCTGCAAAAAATGACTCCATTAAAGCTCCAAATGAAAGGTCTGAATGGCCTTTAAAATTACCAACATGGATGGGAATCTTTCACCCTTGAAATTCGCTAAGGCAAGAAACTAGTCATCTACTAGCTCTCCCTCTTCACAAATGCAATTGCAAATTCTAAAAATGATCAAAATCTCCCATTATTCTTTATTAATGACTTTTATGAACTTATAATGTCCTCCATGGGTCGAATTCATTCCAAGAGATTCATGCCAACTCAATTTGGGAAGAGATTCGCAAAGTACTGCAGTAACTTTGTTCGAAATTATGGAAGAATAACAATGCCTGTAAAAATATTATTGAATAAAGATGCATTTTCTTTAACGCCAGAGGAAAATAAAGCTTTTGAACAACTTAAACAGGCAATGTGCATAGCTCCTATATTGTCCACAACAGACTTCACAAAAACCTTTATTGTGGAATGTGATGCCTTAGGGAATGGCATTGGCATTGTTCTAATGCAAGAAGGACACCCACTTGCTTTCACAAGTCATCCTATCAAGGGAAGGAGCTTACAAAAACCCATTTATGAGAAGGAAATGTTGGAAAAACTACACGCTCATAAGAAATGACGTCCTTACCTAATAGGTAGGCACTTCAAGGTCAAAACAGGTAATGATAGTCTTAAATACTTCTTGGAACAGAGACTATCTTCAAAAGAGAAACAAAAGTGGGTAACCGAGATGTTGGGATATGAATTTGAAATCATCTATAGAAAAGGGAAACATAATTTGGTGGTAGATGCACTCTCTAGAAAAGAAGAAGATCTTGGGGAATTCCTTTGTTCTATTTCCATTCTACAACCAGATTCAGTAGTACCAGCAATGGAAGAATGGAAAAAATACCTATCAGTGTGGATGCTCATTCAAAAGCTACAAAATTATCCCAGTGTATTAAATACTTTTGTGTGGAAAAATGATTCACTATGGTATAAGGATCGCTTGTATTAGTATGTAAAAACTCCCAACTCAAGTAGAAGGTCCTTTTAGAATTACACACCTCTCCTATAGGTGGGCACTTAGTATTCCTAAAAAATTACCATAGGGTCAAGAAGGAATTTTTTTGGGAAGGTCTTAAATCTGATGTTCAAAGGTTTGTGGTTGAATGCTGGCTTTCCAATGGAATAAGGGTGAAAGAGTTAAGACCCTAGGACTTCTACAACCATTAGACATACCTTTCCAGCGATGGGAGTAAGTCGCCATAGATTTTATCACAGATATACCCAAGTCTGAAGTAAAGAATGTTATTATGGTGGTTGTTGATAGACGCATGAAGTATGAACACTTTTGTGCACTCTCTCACCCTTTTAATGCAAGTACAGTAGCTGCATCCTTTATGGAAACTATCCACATGATACATGGAAATCCAAAGATTATTATAAGTGATAGAGATCCAATTTTCACTGAAAAATTTTGGACTGAACTATTTTGTTGTTTGGGTACTCAATTGGCTCACAGTTCATCTTATCACCCTCAATCTGATGGGAAAACTGAGATAGTGAACAAGTGTTTGCAAGGCTATCTACATTGCTTTGCATCTGATAAACAAACACAGTGGGTGAAATGGATGTATTTGGGAGAATGGTGGTACAATACTTCCTTCCATACATCATAAAAAATGTCTCCATTTATGGCACTTTATGGGTACTAGCCTCCATCTATCACATCTCCCTTAAAAGAAAAATCTAAATTTCAAGGCATGGAAGATCACATAGAGAACCAACAAGAATTTCTCCAGACACTTAAGGATAACCTGACTATGTCAAAAAACAGGATGAAACAACAAGAGGATCAACATCGCAGTGAAAGAAGTTTTGAAGAAGGGAATTGGGTATTTCTCAGGCTATGACGTTACAAGCATATGTCTCTTAAGAAACTAAATAAGGACAATAAATTAGCACCCAAGTATTATGGTCCTTATAAAGTGTTGTAGAATATTGGTAGTATGTCTTACAAATTGGAGCTCCCTTCATCTTCAAGAGTACATCCAATTTTCCATGTTTCTTTCTTAAAGAAGGTAATAGGAGACAAGATCGCAATTCAAACAATATTTCTGGATCTTGATGAATAAGTAAAAGTCATATTCGAACCCGAACAAATCACTGAAACAAAGACTAAATGGCTACGAAATCGGGCTATTACTGAGTACCTCATAAAGTGGAAGAACTTACTAGTTGAAGATTTGACATGGGAAGATGAGTCCTTCATACAAAGGCATCCACAACTAATCAAGCGTTGAGGACAACACTTTTCTGAAGGGGAGGATCATGTTAAGCCCTAAATATGGGCACATTTCCCCCTATATTTTGGTTCATTACATTAGTTTCAATGTCGGCTTTGGTCCATTAGTGGTAATTGTCATTAGTATGGTTATATTAGTTATGTCGGCTTGGGTCAGTTACTTGGTACTGTACCCCTTAGTCTCTTATATATATGAAGGAGACCTTTCATTTGGAGTATCTCATCTTGTCTTTTATTGTGTACTTAGTACATTGTATAAGGAGGTTTCCCCCTCAAAGAGGTTTGTTATTCAACTATTTTCTTCAATAAATTCTTGGAGTACTCTCTCTGATCTATTTATTCTCTTTCCATACTCTTTTTGGGAATTTGTTGAATAACAACATGGATCCATATGGACGTTGTGAAAGGTTGATAATTTACATCATTAGATGGGGTTAGTTTCATTTTTTTATTGGTAAAATAATGAATACTTATTTTAGGATATGCTTTTTCCATGAATTACAACTTATGTATCTTAGATTTATGTATTTTCATTGTCCTCACAATCATCATCATAAATGAGGCATTAGGAGACTATACAAATGTAGTAATGGGACTTAGTATGATACTAGCCAAAGAAAATGAGAGAAAAGTATGTGATTATTTGTTTAATTCAAACATGTAAGTTTTTTTTTTGCTGGGACTTAAATGTTATTGCACTGATAGAATTACCAAATTCCTTTTAGATCCAAATATGTATGAATTTCACATGGCCACCCCTAGAGAATGTCCTCCCTTCTTGGACAGAAGGAAGAAGTATCACAAATAGGTTGTAGAGATAAGGTTTTTTAGTTTTTAGAGGGTTCTAAAGACAAGCGATTGTCATGTGCTATAGATATCTTATATATTTGTGGGGTCCAATAATATTACTTGGCCCAATATCTCAAGTAACTAACTAAGGAGGCTCAATCGTTCCCTTATCCTTAATACTTGACTACCCAAGTATGTGAGAGTATCTACCCGAGTGTTATTCTCGGTGCCACTATAGAACATGGGATCTTCACTCAATGAAACTATCCCATAGAACCTTCGTTCATGGAATAATACCCCTAATTTCAATAGATATTGATAAAATACATATTGAAATCCTTTTGTTGATCCCCCCTCCCAATACATATTTCCAATTAAAAAATCCCTATTTTTACGAGATATTCTATATTTTTACTAGATATCGCTTTTTATACCCCCCGATACCTATAAAACTGTCATACCCTACTTTGTGCCCCCCAATACCTACAATATATTGACCTTATTTTTCACAATTAAAAAAAAAAACCTTTATGAATGAACGTGATAAGATATTGGTCAACAATGTGAATCACCTGTGCTATAGAATCAAGATGGTCATAGGCTATTTAAGTGACCTATAGGATTTCCAATATGACCGAGGGTATGCGGAAAATATTTCATGTGCAGGTGTTGTCTGATGCAGTACTACTCAAAGGGGTACCGACAAGAGTTACAATAGTGTCCAACAATTGCACCAAATGAAGGAACAATATGACTAAGTAACAACTATAACCAGTTTTGTATTACACGCAAACTGCAATTTTATTCATTGAATGACAGATATCTGTGGTTATTTTAAGATTCGAGAACACATATCTAACCAAAAAAAAATATCAATTATTACAGGTATGTTTACTTAGGATCATGAATCTAATTCCACTTGTGGTGTTGATCTTTACCCCTAAAACATGAGAATCACGTAGAATATAACATGATTAGCATACAATAAACTAGAAATAAGAAACACAGAACCATCAATATGAGACAATAATAGTAGAATATGGTAAGAAAAGAGCTTCAATATATGGGAACATTGTTCATGATCCTTTTATGGTAGGGAGACCATTCACTTGAGAAGAGATCCATCACAATATTTTTAGAAAACACTTCATAGCATTGCATCTCTTTAAATAGGCTTTAAATATCCAAAACCCTAACTACTTGACATGGTCAAAATACAACTTCCTAATGGGTCTTAATTAATAAAGAGACCACTTTTACATTGATTATTGGACACTAACTTACCATGCCTAATTACAAACTTATGTTGTTATACAATGTGTGATTAATTCGATTAAGGAGAGTTATGGTAGGACCCTAACACTTCAAGAGTCTATTCAAAAAGGGATCCTTACAAAAGACAATTGGTGCAGGTCTATAACAAACCATGCTCATTGTCCTCATTTTCATATCATTACTTAATTTCCAATATTTTTCTTATTTTATTTTCCTTCTCACTATAGACATGAATGGCAGCACAGAGGATATATGCATATACATGTATCCACATGGTTGTAAAAAGAACCCGATATGTAAACACTAGATTGGGGGGACATGAAATGGTCAATGATGCAAAACATGACCTTGAAAAACTGTTACCGCATGGAACGCCCGTGTTATCTATCTATGAAACCTCATTTCCACCATTCTACTCTACATGATCCATATAGCCTTGGATAAACATTGATAATTTTCATAGATGACTTAGCTGACTATGAATAACTTGTCAATTACATTCAACGTCACACAAAATGCACTGTCTTCTACAAAAAAGAATCTCCTCTAAAATGAAATTATGAATTCATCTTCGAGATGCATGTTACGTCTTTTATATTGATTGATAAAATGGCCGGAAAACACACATCCTTGCTAGGAATGATTACATATTAAACATCCACAAATATGACATGCTTTCAATATGGAAGCTAAGTTTGATTGTTATCTTGTTCTTGCTCGACATGATTTCCTCAAATGAATTTCAAAGTATGTTGCAAAAGAAGAGTCACAATATGAAAGATTCCATGATTTTCTTTCCCATCTTGTGTATGATGCACCCTCAGAGGAATCTTTCCTACACCCCAACAAGAGATTACTTTGATCAACAATTGTAGATAGGGACATAATTTAGTGCATAATAGACATACCTTATGCTTTATAAATTTACTATTCCACTTTGTAGACAATCCTTTGTTTCCTTGAATGTTAACTAAAGTATTTTAAGGGGGTTATCAATGACCCATACGATACCCTTGCAACAACCACCTTCATTGTTGCATACATGCACAAGCTTCATTTACTCGAGGAATTTCCCCTTGTTGATGCTACATGCTCTTGGCCCTTCTTAGATCATAAAAAACTTGCTCAATGGAAACCATTCACCACTTCCAATATTGTTCATGTATTGAAATTGTTCTTTCCCATTCCATCATTCAATGCATATTCTTTTTTCCATTCTGCTAAAGTGAGTTGCTCCTGTAAAAAACTTTTTGAACCCTCACCATAGACATCAGATCCATATATTTGGATATAGTAACTTATTGGATTTTCATTAAATAAACGTACATGGCATGACATTTTCATAGCATACCAAAAGAACCATCCAATAGTTCATCTGAAGAATGTCCCTATGATACCTCCCACTTGTTGCCTCCTATCCCACTTGACATGATTGAATGAAAACTCCTTTCTCAACTCCATGTTGAAAATAAAATTCTCTTCGTGACCTTTACATGCATGGGAAACAGACTTTGACAGAAAACCACAACTGGTCCCATAACCATATCCCTTCACACTTGCAATATGCGGCCATATCATTCATTGAATTCAACCACTCTTCCATGCAACTAAACCAAGATCCCTCTTCACTTTCATGTTCACGTGACTCCGTATCTCCCACCCAACACATGGAAATCGGCCTTGTCCTTTCCCACTTCAAAAATAGACAAAATATCACTCCACTCAGAATGGTCATCCAAGGTACTACAGGAACATGAAATTCTTACTTGACTAGTTTCCTTAAATATACACTCCTTTCTGTCTCTAAGAACAACATATCCCCTTTTCTCCTCCTTGCTCAAAATGTTGTTGCAACATTTAAACATACATGCACTTACAATACATTATTCCCTTTGCATACCCATTTATGTGGTGCACCCTCTTGAGGGTCAATCCATCACAAGCCTCCAATAAAAACTCCACCATATCCATTACATTCTCATTAATGCGACAAGTTTCATTGGGACAAAAATGCTATCCTGGATTGATGACTGCTTACGTGAGGCCTTCTCTTCTCAATGTACAAGAATATTCGGTGGCCATTCTTTCATCCTTCTCGATGACCTCATCTAATTCCCCTTTTAAAGGAAATCCCCATGTATGCATAGGAGCCACGGGGAAACTCTCTTTGGCATAGATTTGGCATTTTTGTGATACTTTCAATCGCCTTCCATCAACAAGGAGACACCCATTCTCAAATTTATTTTTACCAACTACTGCTCAACATAGGAATGCAATGACAACCCTTGTAGAATGGAACCTCCTCATGTCAAGGAAAACCTACTCCCTTTCAAATGTACATAACCATCCATTTGAATATTCACCCACTTGTACACAACTTACAACTCGGTTGCATTGCACAACAAATAAATTTTGAAACAACTCAACTTTCCAATTGTGCATTGTTGCACAAATAAAATAAAACAACTCGTGCATGTAGGCATAGATAATGAACAACTTGACATCATGGTTTTCTATCTATTGGCCAATAGGTTATGTTAACTACCAACTTGTGGGTTGAAGCAGGGCTTGTTAGTGGATCACTTAGAATTTTGTTTTCCATTGTCTACATACCCAACACTCAACCACCAACCTTACCATCATTTTTTGTTATTGAATTTCTTCAATACAAAGGACAATGATGGGATGCTTCTAATCCAGTGTATGTGCCTATCCATCCCGTAACAAGGGGTTTACAAAGGAAACTACTAGTTCACATGGCATGGGGTTTGACAAAACATAAATAACATGGAATGACCCTATAAAAGGAAATAATAAACATTGATTGGATGCAAGGCCTTACATTCACTACACTATCCAAAATTAGATAATTGGAATACCTTGACATATCTCAGTCTTTGTCATTTTCCATATACTCACAAATGTAGGACAATGCCTACATACACCATATAAAATGAGAGGGGTCCTTGCTTGTATCACAATATTTGTAGCCACATATTCTATAACACATACTTATCTTCCCCTAGATAATTTTCTTGTAGATATTTTGTACTTGAAAAAAAATTGTGTACTTGAACAAAAAAATTCAACATCTCATGGAAAAAATCTTCTTTTTCCAACAAATACAAATGATGTGTTTACTTGTTGATATAAAATATTTTCGATGTGCTTGAATTTACTGTTTCTCCAATACCTCACAACAATATACACATAGTATAAAAGTTCTATGATTTGAAACAAACAAAAATTGTTTTTTCTGGCACAATTTTGAAAACATCCGACAATTTTTTTTAAAAATCTTGGTTACAACTCTCAAACTTTGAAATTTTGGGTTCCCTGGGAGTTTTTGATGGTGTTGAATCTATTTCTACCATCAAAATAAATATTAAAACACAATTAAATTTAGATTTTTCAAAAATACAAAACACCAGATTCTGGAGAAAACCCCTGTCCGAGCCAAATCGTCGAATTTTTAGACAAATCCCAACAATATATTGTCCAAAACTTTCCAACATATCATTATAATTCAATAAATGGATTTCTTATAGAATAACAAACTTTATATATTCTCTTCTCAAACAACTAACTTTTACATGTGTTCTATTTCCTTTTTTGGTCATGACATGTAAATAATGTATCATTGTTTAGATACATTGTCTTGTTCCTCTTGCAAAACATAAATGGATATGGAATACCTTGACACAATTTCCTACTTCAATTCTTTGATATGATGTTGTATATTATGAACCTGCTTTTTCCTTTCTTTTCTTGTCTCACTGATTATTCACATCACAACATTTTCTTTCCTACCTTGTGTCAAATATTTAGAATTAGATAAATGGTTTTCATGATATACAACAACAAACTTTATTCTCTTCTTTGGGAAGTACCATTTATATGCTTTTTATCTACTTCTTGTGCAAATTACATAGTTAATCACACCCCCACTAAACATTTAAAAAGTATCACATTGGAAGAAGCATGGAGTAAAATTAAACCATATTTCAACCACTTTTGGATAAAAAACGGAAAGCATTGTAGCCTAAAAGTGAAAAGTGCATATCTTTTTGGATATTTTGAAGATATAAAAGGTTATAGAATTTTTTAACCACATTAACATGATATAATTATTATAAGATATGTTAAATTTGATGAAAACATCTCGGCTTGCAAGCCTAATTCGACATCTATTCAATTTGTATCATGCGATCCATCTTTGGTGCTTGTGCCATCTTCTACTCCCAACTTCCTTTACAATGTTCCTAATACAACTTTTGATGATCATAGCGGGGATGGAAATCCAACTCCACCTATTGATTTTCCTTTAGTTTCACTAGCATAACCGCTTACTCTATGGTCTCATTCAACATGTGGAGTAGTGGTGATATTTTCGGTGATCCCAAATATCAACACCAAACATGTTCTTAGTTCTAGCGAGCCACTTCCCTTTTGGATCAAATTTCATAGAATCATGATCACATTTGCAGAAGCTTCGGGGAATACATATTGGGATCCATCTATGGATGAAGAATATTGTTCCTTAATGGTGAATGATACTTGGGATCTTGTACCTCTTCCAAAAGTAAGAAAACTTGTCATATGTACATGGGTCTGGGTGAAATCGCAAACCTGGGAAACACTTTTGTGATAAACAGAGTGAAAAAAACGGAGCGTGGGCGGATGATCACGCGAAAATAAGTCAACCTCAAACTCTAGGCCGAGAGTTTTGATATTTCAAACTCTCGCCTGAGAGTTTAAAAAAACTCTAGGCCGAAAGTTTGAACCAATCACCACGCTATATTTTTAAAAATACTCTCGGATGAGAGTTTGAACTAAACTCTTGGTTGAGAGTTTGGAAGATATTTTTTCGACTGAGAGTTTATGGTCAACAAACCTGCGAAAATATATGGCATCTTTACGGAACATGCAACTTTAGCAAGCCAGAACCCCTGCAAATTATAAATATTATTTGTCGGACTTGCTAGCAATGGATTCATCTCTGAATCTAGTTTCCAATGATATAATAATTGTTTCATTTTGACTTGAATTTCTATTTATTAATATTTTTTTTCTAAACCTTATCCCTTAAGAATTTTATTACTTTGAAAATCACCCGAAATGAAAATTCAATATCATAACAAAGACAACACCAAAAAATTTGAAATTTCACAGAGATCATAATTGGCTCGTCCTCTTCAAAAGGGTACTTATATTTTTCCAATAAGAGTCACATTTGAAAGAAAATGTGAAGACAAAAACATGTGTCGATAATGCACCATTTTCTGAACATACGTTGTTTCGATAAATAATAAAAAATAGTTCCCAAGACATAAAAAATTCGTGTAGTGTGTGTAGATTATGATCCTACAATTGTTTTCCCTAAAACAAATAACCATCTAGCAAAAAACCGTCTTCAACATAGGTCACTCATTATCCATACCTAAACTTTTCAAGTATATGCCGTTTGTTGACAACAAATTTGTCCCACGATATGTCCATAAAAAAATTAAAAAAAATACGAGTAGAAAGATGATTCAATTCTCTAAAAACTTTTTGTTTACTTCAAGTTGAAATTCGTAAGGGAGATATGGGTTTGAAGAGGTCGAAGTTGAAAAACATAAAATTTAGCAGTTTTGTTTGTAAAAAACAAGCCAAAATTGTTTCCCAACTTCATGTTTTCACCCGTCTACAGAACTAAGTATGCATAAGATGGAAGTGTTGAAATATAGAAGGAAAGGCTAGTTTCCAAGTATTTTCCCAAGATGAAGCAATTTACTACAGTTAAATATTTTACCTTGTTTCCAAAATGAACTCTATCCACCTTGTTCTATCACTTTTTCCCTTACATAAATTGAAGGTTCATCAAATGGATGTCAAGTCTGCATTGTTGAATGGGGATTTGTAGGGAGAAATTTACATGGACCAACCTCCTAACTATGTTCATAATGACTCTATGCGTGTCTGTCTCCTTAAGAAATACCTATATGGGATTAAGAAAGCTCCTCAAGCCTGGAATGCAAAACTGGATAGCTTTCTCCTTGATGTTGGTTTTTCTAATTGGCATTCTGACCCCAATGTCTATACCAAGAAAGTAGGAAATCATCTCATCATCCTTTTTCTTTATGTTGATGACCTTATTGTTACTAGTAGTGACCATAAACTTTTAACTCATGTGAAATCTAGTCTTAAGAATAAATTTGAAATGGAATACATAGGACATTGGCGTTATTTTATTGGCCTCTAATTCTTGCAAACCAAAGAACAAATATTTCTTTCTAACTCTAGAGTCAAAATTTCTGCTTCTTGCACTTCACCAAAAGTAGATTCCACCATGTATTGTAATATTTTGGGTAGTGTCTTATAGTTGATTCATACCCATCTTGATATTTCCTTTGTTGTTGGTCTTGTTGCCCTCTAAATGCAAAAACCCCATGAAAGCCATTGGAAAGCAACAAAAATGATACTTAAATATATTTAGGGCATAGTCCAGTTTGGGATTCATTATAGTTTAGGGGGGGCTCCTTTGTTAGTTGGTTTAACTAATTTAGATTGTGCTAATGATCCCGATGATTGGAATTCTACTGCAGGTTATGTTTTCAATCTTGGTTTCAGACATGTTACTTGTGCTTGTAAGAAACACAAATTTATTTCTCTTTGTTCAACATAATTAGAGTATCAAGCCATAGTTAATGCAAGTCGGGAATCTTCGTAGCTTTGGAAGATACTTTCAAAGTTTGGATTCGAGCAACAACATATGATTACCCTTTGGTGCGACAATCAAAGTGCCATCAATCTCACCAAAGATCCAATTCAAGATAAGTGCATCAAACACAGTGAGATAGATATTCACTTCATCATAAATATTTGTCATGATCGTGTTCTCGAAGTGAAATTTTTCCCTATAAATGATCAAGTTGTTGACATCTTCACAAAGTCTCTTACAGAAGAAAAGTTTTCTAAATTTTGATCTGTGTTAGGATTTCAAGAATTTGTCATTAAGGGGGGGTAATCTCTAATGCCTCCTTCCTTCTCCTATAAGTGTCACTTTTGTAAATCCTTCAATCCTATCCAAATTTGCTCCCAAAGGGGGATGTTAGGATATTTAGACACTTAGGATTTAGTTAAGATCAACTTGTTATAATGTGTATTTAACTAAAGTTTGTTTCTTTAGTATGTATTAGTATGCATTTGTATATATGTAATCCAATGGTCACAATATGTTCTTCACATAGGTTGATCTGATGGTTCATCTTATCCTCGATCTTAATGGCCATCGATGTATGGCTTAGCACTTGATTTGTCCATGATATCTATTTAAAGAGAACCAGGAGGGTCATTTGCTAGTCGATCAATTATGAGAAGCTCGTTTGTAACATTATTTTTCATTTGCATAATAATATTTTCTCAAGTAGCTATTTGGTTGGTGATGTGGAGTGTTTCCCTCTTCAAGGGTTTAAATCACATCAAAACATCATTGTTTTGATTTGTGATATGTTTGATGCGAGTGGATTCTCAAGCTGTTCGATTTCTTGGAAATATCATGTGTTAGTCGAACATCTATCCTGCACACCATGATATGTTAGTAAACTTAATTACAAGAAAAGATAATGATGTTAAGAACAACCTATAATAGAATGGAATAGAGTATAACAAGTCACTACTCAAATTATAGATGGAAAACATGACCATATGGAAACTAAAATCTCTCTATCTTCTAGTTAAATTTCTTGTTCATTTATTTCTCACGTTTTGTTTTTAGAACTAATTCACCTAATATTGAAGTAGAGCAGGAAAGTATCCATTCCCCTTATAGAAACAACCTTTGCTTTGGATATACACATAATATTATTGAACTATTTTTTACTAATCATGGAAAGATGACAAGGTCAAGGATTTAAGAGGACAAGGAGATTTTGGTTTTTATTTAAGAAACAAAAGACTCTCATGGAGTCATTTCTAAAAATATATAGCTAGTTTTAGGCTGGTAATCCTATTCATTTGATGAAAGTGGATTACATTACTTGAAATCATGTCTACATGCATTTGATGGACACAAGGGAGCAACAACAACCATTATTATAGGGATAACTTGCTCGGTCATAACTAATCCCTAACACACTCACATTATTACTATTTTTTTGAAGTTGTTCTATTAGTAACCTTTGATTTCGGGATCTAGGTTACCTTTGCACACCTTCAAGAGAAGTTATAACATTGTTGGAGAGAAATATGCTGAGGTGAAATATATTCCTTTCCTTGACAATGTGGCCAGGTGATAATCTTCTTTTCTTATTGCTTAAAAAACTATTTGAGTATTTCCTTTTAAGAAACATACACCAATCATGATATCTTATTTTCCAGCGTGAATTGGAAATGGGAGGCAAAAATGTAGAGGGGTATGCTCCACTATGATGTTTGTACTTGTGAAACCAAGGTTGTGTTAGAAAAACAAGATCGCAGAGCAATAATAATAAACATAAATGCAAATATAATCACACAAACACATTACAAGAGAGACACCAATATATTATGGTTCACCCAAGATGGGCTACATCCACACTGAAGTTGCCAGTCCTGATTATTATACCGTCCATCAAAGTGAAGGGATACAACCTACAGCACAACCGCTACACTTCCTCTTCATTGTCTCACAGTCTCTCTTATGATCTCAAAGATATTTACAATGCATAATACCTAATACATCAACCCTAGCCATGTTACAATGTCTTTCTTTTATAAGGGAAATACAATGGGAAAATACCATTGGTTACCCAAAACCATGGGCCCAAAATCTATTGGTGAAACAACCCAAAAAATTTCTTGGGAGCGTTTACCCTGAACCCTTGTAACTCGGGGGCATTGCCCCGAACCCCCTTTCTCGGGGGCCCGCTGGCCCCCGCGCCCCCCAGCTGGGGGAGTGTCAACACTCCCCCGAACTCCCTGGGGATCATGCCAGGATCATAACCAAACCTTGGGTTCAAACACGGCTGAATCATCATCTATAAGATTGGAAGATCAGGCTCCACAACCAACAGGTTGTGATTATGTTCAAACCATTTTTCAATTATCAATTGTTTAAACAAAATGATTTGTAGAATATTCTTAACTGTTAATTACATCTTTATGGTATGTTCACTTGTTCACATGTTTTAATATCAATTATACCCACAAATGGTGTGTGCTGTGTGGGAATGATTGCAGGCCATCCCTTGAAAAAAGGGTTTAATTTTTCAACTGAATGAAGAGTGCCATCTTAAGAAATGTCCCATTGGATTTCGAGTGGACGACGTGATAAAGGACATTGCCCGTAGTAGGCCAAAAATAAGTGCTCTTTCATTTTTAAGATTGTGAGAAGAGCAAAGTTCAGTACTTGCGAAAGGCTGTTATCTTGGATAGTCCAAACATGATTTTTATTTATGTAAGAAAAATCAATGATGATGGAAACACTTTCTTATGTAGCATTTGAGGTGTTTTGAATATTGCAACATGATCTTCATAAAACATATTTGTTTATTGTCAATCTGGGCACATGATTTTCTTTTTCAAGAGTGTTGGACTACTTTCCGAATGCATTGAACATGATAGTTTTTTGTTACTTATGCATTTAGTTGATGAGCCTGGAAACCTATATTTTTGTCTTGGGTACAACAACCTAGGATATTTTACAACTATAAACCATTTTCACTTGGAGTTAAGACCATTATTTCAAATACATTATTTGACTCTTTGTTCTACAAGTGTTTCTATGCACCTTCTGAACATAGATATAAGGACTTTAAAGAAGATCACATCGTTATCCCTTTTTTGGATCCAAGAACTAATTTGGAACTATAGAACTATAGAGGTATGCTTTATGACTATGATAACTAAAAATGTTCAAATTGGCATGATGAATTGAATGTTGTGGTAGCCTTATTACTTGGTCGTTCCTTTCCCTATTGAAAAAACATCTAATCAAAGAGTACCATGGAAGTTTGTTAAAGGTGGGGTCAATATCTTTAAACTCTAAAACTATCCGATGAGAGGCCTAGTTTTCGAAGGGGATAATACTATAGAGAATGTCTCCAATGTTGTTTCCAGTGCATGCATATGTCTTCAATATACAACATACCATACAATGCTCTCATTGCTGACTATGGAAAAAGTTTTTTTTTTCCTCAAGTACAGTGCAATAGTATATAATCATGGTATAAGTTTTTGTTGCTTCCTCTTATACGGTAGTAGAGTATCATTTTTTATTAAAACAATGTTAGATGTAGAGTTTCTCCTCTCAACTTTGAATGTATCATAAATATATAAAGTAAGGATGAGTCGATTCAAATGGGAGGGACAAATATCCTTTTATATTTGTGACAATTTGAATTGATTTGAAGATGCCATATTATGTTTAGCTGGCAATTTATAGATGTTAAAATATAGATTCTCATTTGTATATGGTTGGTTCATATTCATATTCATATTCGTGAGAACTTGACATGTAATAGCTGGGATGGTAACAATTTGAATTGATTTGAAGATGCGATATTATATTTAGCTGGCAATTTATAGATGTTGAAATATAGATTCTCATTGATCATATTTTTATGATAATGTACAAGAATAATTTGAATATTATTTTTGCCACACACAATTATTTGTACATATCTTTTTTTTTTCACATGGAAAATACCACTTTCATGTTATTTTGAAGAAATCAAGGAAAGCTAAGACACTACTATTCTTATTTCAAAAGATGTCTCAACATAATAGACTTATCTACTTTTACATACTTTTGCTTTTGGTCATCCAAACCAGAAAATATCTCAACAAAATAGACTTATCTACTTTAACATATTTTTACATCCCAACCAACTATTTTATTTTTGTCGCTACCGTGCAAAGCTTTACTTCTCAAAGTATTCACCTTGAGAAAATGTTTACGATTCCATATCTTCATGCAATGAACAATGACATGCATATACACTTAATTTTCAAGAATGAAATAGGATCGATCTAGTATTCATTTCAAGCTGCGGATTTAATGAAACGGGAAGCGTACTCTATGAGTTTTTTTGAGTTCTGTTGATCCATTTTGAAGAGGGCGAAGCCATGATCTTCCTCCTCAAACACCATAATTTCAATACTTTGGTTACCCCACAATTTCTTCAGAAGCTGACAGTACTCCATTTGTTTGTCCTTTAGAATTTCACGTCCTCCAATCACCATAATAGTCGGGGGAAACGGCCCTGCAACGGACCAAACATCCGGCGATATTCCAGCGTGGGGGGCGAGCGGGTTGCAGAAATGGTGGTCTCTGTTGCTTCCCACAGGGAGTGACAACCTCCACAGCATATCTGAGTCTTTCACTGTAAGGACTCTCTCTTTATATGCCACCTCGGATGCAGTCCGTCGCTCTCCTCCGAAATAGGGATAAAGCAAAATCAATCCTCTGATTCTCATATCTCCACCCCACTTCTGCCCAACAGACCACAATCCTAAGCGATGTACAATGTTCCCTCCTGAGCTGTCGCCCATGAGGAATACCTTGGAGAAGTCGGCGTGAGAATCGAACCATGGATCGCCGCCTCCTACTCCGCGTCTGGTTTTGATTGACTGAGAATAGAGCCATTGGAGTGCAGAGATGGAATCGTGATAAGCGGCGGGGAGGCGATGCTCGGGAGCTAGTCTGTATTGGACGGAGACGATGAGGGCGCCTACATCGGCTGCCCACTTCACGCAGAAACGGTGGATATAGGGACTCTGTGGGGTAAGAAAACAGAAGCCGCCGCCATGAAAGTAGAGGATTACGGGCAGGCGTGTCGTGGTGGTGGTGGCGGCGGAATGGGGAGGAGGGAGATAGAGGCGAACCAACAGGCCAAGAGTGTGATCGAACACAATGTCTTTGTGTAAGACCTGCTCATAACTTTTGTTCAGTGGAGGAAGGTGGAGTACAGATGGTTCGTCTGCACGAACAACGGATCCGTCGCTGTAGAGCTTAATGACGCCTTCCAAGTTTTCTACTAATGAAACTGAAATTGAAGACCTACTGTCACACATGGTTATTTCCTCTCCTCCTCCGGGCATGATTTTCTCCTTATAAAAGCCTTCGGAACGGAAATTCACAATTCACATGGCAGGCAAGTTTGTTTATGTAGAGTTCGCATTGAAGCCAAGTTCATAACGAGTGATTGCCTTCCATTGATCGTACGGCTCATATCCTTTTTACAATGATCAGACTGTTTTGATCATCAAAGTTTGCTTTTTCCAAGTCCAGTTAAATCTTGTGGAGGGTTTAACCATTTGCTGCTGTAATAATTGCACGAGAATATTGTGATTCGATCAAATTTGAAGGGTGGGGTCCCATTTCACTTCGAAGGGCTACGAGATATTGAACCCTTCAATGCTGCTATGTAAAAATAAGTCATTCTTTTCATTTGAAAATGTATTAATATATCAAAATTTCAATGTTTACTTACGTAGTAAAGTGGAGAGGTTTTATTTTGCAGTGGATATAGTAGTATTGAACATTATACATGTCATATAACACAACCATACTTCGCCTCGATCTAGTTGCTGGGTCTCTAGGCCACTATGCCACCTTTTCCATCTTAGCAGTTTCCCAAATTGATCTCGCCTCTTAAACTTTTAACGAGTATATACAGTTAACTTGCTAACCCCATTCGAATCCAACTTTCATCCTTACATCCAAAATTAATACTATTTTACTCTTTCATGATCTGCTTGAACATGAGGAATTTATTAGTGAAACATAACTTAGGAGACACATAGAAAATCCACTTTCCAATGTTCGGTGCGAATTGTCAACTAAATTCATAGATCTTTTTTTTCTGCATCAGCTACAGTTAGCTTGCTAGCCCAATTCCAATCCAACTTTTAATCAGTATAATAATATTTAATACCTCTTAAAATGGGTTCCTAAGCTACTTCAAACACTACAAACTCGATGAAGAATTGCGTTATTCAACTCTTCTAAAAGAAACATGATGCTTATTCTTGGAAAAGTTCAATCTTTGTGAATCAGTACGTTCTTCAAACTAATATAAATTCTAGCCTACTTAACAATGGAAAAAATGATAATGTAAGAAAAAAAAATGAAGAAATTGTTTTATAAGCCAAAAACATTGGACGTTCAGTTTGGTCTCTATCTGTTACTAAATTAGTGAACAATAGAGATGTATGCAGAAAAGGTGTAAAAAAGGTGAAGGGAAAGAATTTGAATGGTAACTTTTTTTTACCTTGTTGAATTGAGGACCATAAATTTTCACTTTCATGCACCTCTATCAAACAACTTTGTTTCCATTTATAATCCTCCTTCATCCAAGTATATTAGAGAGAACACTTCAACAAAGAAGTTGGATTGGATTGAAAAGTAATAGCAAGTTTCTTTGTCACTCTAATTGTGTACCCTACGGCATAATTGAATGCCAATGCCAATGACAACAATATATGTTTTAATTTTTCATTCAACACTATGAATGCCACACGTACTTGGGATAGAATAAGTTTAAGCACTCCTTACATGTTACATGCTATGTTATGGTTTGAGCAAAGAGAACTATCCAACTCTAGGAAACTTTTGTTCTCAATAGTTGATTAAGGACCCTAGATGCTTCTTCTCTACAACCCTCCCCCTAGATCTTGTTGTACATACTAAATCTATGGTATGATGGAGTAGAGGATGGGTTGTAACTTGTGAAGCATAAGTAAAACGTAGGCAGACCAAGTAGAGAGGAGATGCATAGATGGTTGAAGTTCTTGTTATATGGTTGAAGTTCTTGTTTTATTCCAGACCAGCCGATAAGGGTAACAAAATAAAAAGGTAAAGTAGCAATGTCGTTCTAAAAATCAAGATTACAAAAACATTTTTTTCCCAGTTCGTACAATCGAACGTGGATTGTAAGTGTAGTAGCATCGGTGGTCTTCATATTAATAAATACCAAGAATATTAAACCGTTTACTAGAGGAAGGTGTCAATTCAACAGCTGAGCAATTGGGGAAAATAGCTCATGTAATACAGTTTTAGATACAAAGTCTGGATTCTTGATCTAACTCATTAACTATAGGCATGGAGGTTGGCAGAGTGGGAACTTCCCCAAATCCCCAGGATTTTTGGTAACGCTGGGGGGTGCACTGCGCACACCTGTTTCCCGTAGGGATGCAACAGTGACCAGTGAAAGCTGAACGGGGAAGAACTCGGTTTCAAAGTGAAAACAATGGTCTTCCTTGTCCCCTCCATTTCAGGAAAGTTAAAGGGCAGCTAAATTCTCAAGAGCTTCGATCGAGCGACAATGGAAAATAGGGCAAGGCAAGGAGCACGTGAAATCATATGCATATACGCAGGACATATGAAGAAATAATCAATTGTTGTTGTTGCTACAGTTGGGAATTGATAAATGTCGTTCTAAACAACCTTTGACGGATATTTGTGACAAACCCACTCTTAAGTCTAGGCTTTATATTTGAAGCCTTCAAGGCCCATTTAAAGTAACAAAATTTCAATCAAATAATAATATTGTGTTTTAAATTTGAAGTAATCAAATAACAAAATTTTTAAATAATTCATGGGATCATGAATGGATAAAATGATGTACATACCTGTAAATTCATATGATGTCGGCAATCTAGTCAGCCTTGAAGTTGAGCTCCTCAAAGAAAATGAATTTATTTATATATGCTTATGGCAGGCTGGCATTGGCAGCTTCGTTCCGCAAACTCTCCTGGAGAACTGGAGGAGATAGGGTAGGTGGAACTTGGAAGTAGCTCGACCATAGTGGAGTAGCGGTATAAGAAAAAAATTGTTTGTATTCTTGTAATATTATATATTGATGGTCGGAGCCATGGAAGCATGGAATTTGAGCATTGACTTGATACAACAAAGAAAACACAGGGTGTGAGGATGGGAGCCATAGACGATAGGATTAACTTGATACAACAAATCAAACGTAGGGTTGTGGGTAGGGGCCACGGGCAGGAGCAGCAGCTTGCAACATTACAAGAAGTTTCTGGATTGTGTATTTTGTCTGAAATGCCAATTTCGGGGCACATTAACATAATATATTATACATTGAATACTCAATTAACTCACTGAGTCAGAATTCACGAATTGGTATGTGATAACTGGTAACCTGGTAACTTGGTAAGCCCACTGCCAACAACACGTAAGATACACCAACCAGGTTTAATAAATTTGTTGCTTCCATTAAATGTGTTAAACATGTAAGTGCTCACTGCAAACACGAGAACTTAGAAGTGTTCAAGCCATGGGATGCTCAGTGTAAGCCCGTCCACATAAGTTGGTCAATGATATTATTATTGGCCCAACGGCCCATGATCCATGAATGATCGAACACGTGGATATTGGAGAGTAACCGAGTCCCACTCCCAAGTCACCTAGCTAGTAGCCACATTCCCAATTTCCCACTAAAAGCTGTCGATGGGTGAAATTTGAAACTACCCTTCTGTTGCAATTTTAAACAGTAGTGATTAATTAAATTATTGAAGGGCTTACCATGAAATTGAATTCTTTTTGCATGGTAAAATTTGAAATGGCCTTCTATGACATGTAAAATGGCCTCTGAAGGGCCTGAAGGCTTCAAATTTAAAACATGATTGTGAACACATAGAATGATTGTATTGAGAGGTGTTTACAATTAATTATATTATTAAGATGCTAAATACAATGATTTTTTACTAGTTTTGTCATTCAAAGTTTGCAATATTGACCTGTATGTGTCTTTATTAATAATATGTTCCAGACCAGCCAAGATTTGATCGGTCCAAGTCGAAAGCTCCGTCACTTTTGAAATTTGATGGTGACTTTACAAGTCAATACAAATGCCTCCACCGGCCACTAGGAAATTTCTAGATAAGCATGGCCATTTGAAATTTGATGGTGACTTTACAAGTCAATACAAATGCCTCCACCGGCCACTAGGAAATTTCTAGATAAGCATGGCCATTTGAAATTTGATGGTGACTTTACAAGTCAATACAAATGCCTCAACCGGCCACTAGGAAATTTCTAGATAAGCATGGCCATAATACTAAATTTAATAATGATAAGTTCAAATAAAAAATCAAGAACGTCTCAATTGGAGTAAACTAGTAAAAACAATCATTTAAGAATATAATTATTAAATCGTGTGTAATTAGAAGAGGTTCATTTGAATTATATTTTGGTTTATTTTTCAATAATGGAAAGTCGAGCAAATAAGCATATTCGCTTTCACTTTCACTTTATTTAAGAACATAATTGTTAAATCATGACTGATAATGGTTATTGGTAATTTGAAGTTGTTCATTTGCGTTTACTTTTTAATAATGAAAATTCGGACAAATAAACATATTCATCGGTACGCATTTAAAAAAAAAAATACTTAGATAGATATTTATACGACTTTAAAAGCAAAGAGAGATTCAAAGTACAATACTGACTTGTCCTCCAAATTGGAACCTTTAGTCCTCCAAATTGGAGAAGAATATCACCGAGCTATCTTTTCTATTTGACATGTTTCAAATACCCATACTACATCGTGGCAGATATGCCGAACCAGGTTCCACCTAATATGCCGAACCCGGTTCCACCTAATGTGCTTTATTACGTGAAGAAACTTGCGTTGCAATTAAAGTGCACGACCTCCATTATTTCAACGAATACATGGATCACATCAAAGTATTATGAACTCCATGGTTGGGAGGTGGAGATAATAATGTAACTCCATAGAAATCAAATGTCTATGGAAAAAAGTTGATTTCTTAAGGTTCTTTGCCTACACAACTTATTGAATATTTGCTTCCATAGGGGAATGTCCAAAATGCCATGTTTTCAATTAAAGAAAAGGGGAATATCAAACACTTGAATTGTAAAATCACAACATTAAATAATAGATTTAAAAAAAAAACTATGAAGTAAAATGAATTTGATGATGTATATATAATAAATTATTTGGAATTACAAAAATATTAATAATAACCAAATCTTAAAATTTGTATTTAGTGTATACCAATAAATTTGTATTCAATGTAGTGGAAGTTAAGAAGCACATCATGATAAGAACTTGGATCATCAACATTTTTCCTTCATCTAATTTCCATTTATATGTCTTTTTGACAGCTTTGTTTTTTATGTCAAATACACGTAAGTTAATTTGGGCTCTTCTTCTTCTTAGCATAAGAAGTTTCATTTGTTCTACACAGCAAGATAAATGACCATTGTGACCATTGTTTTCATTGTCATGTTAGATCTTTTATCAATGTGCTTTCAACATTATGCTCAATCACTACGTTAATGTTATTATATTCTCTTGACCTTGCATCTATATTGGTTGTTGATCTTATAATTGTAATAACCTATTTATCTTCTTAATGTGGAGACCCTTGGATTAAATAATTTGAAGAGGATGTTTTAACTTTATTGAGGGCATCTGATCTTGATATGTTGGCAAACTCAAAAACCTATATTAGTATTAGTGTTGTAAGGGCTTCTATCATTTGTTTCTATTTTTTTTTTGTTATTAACACACTTCCCTCTAGTTTGATAATTTGCTCGGGAGTAACTTCAAAAAGTGGGCAATTTATATTTGGACTTGATTATTTCTTGGTTGATTTTTTTGTGCTTTTTCCTTCTATCATCAACCTCTTTGTAATTTAGAACTTGTTAGAATAGCTCACCTTCCCCTTGATATATTTACCATACACCCATTTAAGATTGATGGATTCAAAATGGGATCAAGCACTTTGAAAGCTCTCCCATAAAAGAGATACTATGTGAGTTTATTGGCCCGTATCCCCAGTGTGCTTCAAGTATGTTAGAAAGTAAGCATCTATAGTAATGGGGAAAGAAGCCCACAATTACCCTATTCTTTCGGTTGTGTTGTGGCTCCATGGAAAACAAACCAATAGGAAATCTCTTTGATGACTAATTTTATGGCCACATATTCAGGAAACATGTATGTATATTTGGAACTCTCTACACATGAATGAAATTGGATATTTCCTTTACTTACCAAATTTTAATAGGGTTCAAGGATTTTATAGCTTCACTTGTGAATTAGGGATACTGTGTAAAAATATATTTGATAAATAAGCACAAGAAGGTTGCATATAGAATGAAATACCTTGGCACGTATTTAGACCTATAGAGTATGAAATAATGGATGTTAATGGGAGGTAACTCTGAAGTCCATGTAGTATTCAAGTTTAGGAAATCACATGAAGCACATACAAAAACCAAGAAAGATGAGGACATGAAGAATTTGGGTCATTAATTTGGCTTGGCATCCACAACCTTTTGTAATGCACTAACAACACTGTTGGAGATGGTCTCTGCCACTTTGCAAAGCACCTAATATTTTAGTGCTTAATAGATAATCAACACATCGTGCATTAAAACAAACTTGGCATTATGTTCTCCATTCAATTGGGACATTAAGAGTGCCATGCTTATATTTTTTCCTTCAAATTCTATATTTGAAATATTACTATTTGTATTCTCTTAAAAGGTGTTGATCTGTTCCACCACACTCTTAGAAATTCATCTAGGTAACAAATTGGTTACAAATGCATCATCCCATGATGATAAATCTTCACATGGGAAAGCGGTATTTTATAAATCGTTTGATTGATGTGAGAATTAAATAAACCTACCACATCTACTCGCAATGATTTTATATGCTTCTATTTGATGTAGGCTTGCACAACTAGGCACTTAAAAACGTCACAGCCTAGTTGTTGACTCATAAATACATGATATTTTCACTTTTTAGTATGTGTCTATCTCCACATTGTTAAGTCCCACTCAAGGTTCCTCCTACCATTTGAATCTTGGCTTTGTTATTGTGTTACATAAGATAATACCACCCCCAAAATGTATCCTAAATCAGAAATTGATTAAAAAATAATTAAAAGTTAGTTAACACCACTAATCAAGTATTTATTCAAACCCCTATTTCCCCTGAAATTTTTTCCAGTTGCACAAGAAACAATGTGGAGTTTGGCACACATTACAATGTGGGGTTAATTCAAAATTTTCGAAACCGGGTATCAATGGAAAAATCCCTCCAATTCCATATTTTTTTATTTGCCCCAAAATATCCGGTTTACCCAAACCCAAAATATGTTCTGAAACCAAATATGAGTCTGTATTGAATCTACCCCGCTTGAACAAAATCCATGTGCATGTCGACACACTCGGTCTATGATCAAACTAAAAAAGATCGTGTTGAAGCCATATGATGAGAAGTTATGCTATCGTGATCGATTGGTAAGAGTATGTTTTTTCCATTTTTTGGTGCCCTAGGTTGTATATTTTCGAAAAATAAATTTCATAGCCTACCATAAGTAAAGAGGAACATTCTATTTCTTACAGAATATGCATTGCAGAGGAACCATATATTGTTTCAAAAATTACTTATTTTATTTTATATCTTACCCTGATCTAAATATTTGAACTTGCTCCTTTTTTTTAGATCTAACCCTGCTAGAACTGTCAATGAACCAGCTCTCTGATCACGCTAAATCGTATCGCATTGATATCCTTTAAGAAAAATCGATTGTGTGATGATAAGACTGGTAAGTATTTTTGTTTTTCAGTTTTTGTCTGCTTAAATTTCTTTATATTCTTACCCTGCTTGAACAAAATATATGAATGCATCAACAAGTCTGCGATCAAACCAAATTTGATTGCATTGAAATCTGATAAAAAAATTGATGGTTTAGTGACCGAGTGACAATACTTTTTTTTTACTTATTTTGTTGCTCGACTGGTGTAGTGATGGTCGTATTATTGGCCAATTGATTAAACCCATCAGCTATTTGATCAAACCAAATTGGACAGCATTGAAATACTCTGAGCAAAATCGATGGTGTAGTGAGATGACTAGTAAGACTATTTTTTTCAGTTTCTTGTGCTTAAAATAATTTACATTGTTACCCTGCAATTTTTGTATTTAAGCAGTTTATAAAATGCTTTATCAGATACTGTGTAATGCTTTATCAGATACTGTGTATGTAGAGAAATCAAATTCACCCTTTATTATTTGATGCAGATATCAATTTAGACCATCTGGATGCAAATATAAAATCTCGGTTGGAAGGGGAAAAGAAATCCAAGGTTTTTACCAAAGGTTAGAATTTATGTAGTATTAATATTATGCCTTTATAAATACTTTGTTTTTTAACTCTTGCTTTCCAATTAAGAGATCACGTGTAACCTATGTAGGCCATTTTGGCTCCCTGTCGTGTTGCAAAACTTTACTTCTTATAAATTTGATCATGTTCAATACAGACCCTTATCCGTTGCCACATAAAGAATGAAAGTCATTTCCTCTAGAGGTTTTGGAAGAAGCATTTCGAATACCTGCTGAAGAGGATGCTGAACGATAAAAGAGACGAAAAATGAAGCGACAATTGTCTATACAGCGACAAAAGTCATAGAAATTATATAGACTTGCAAACACTGATTGTTGGAGTGACAATGATGTATCCAGTGGTAATGATGTTGAGAACCAACCTAATGATAGGGATATGCCTTATCAACTCCGATGTCGTTCAACTCAGCAGTATGTTAAGGGAAAGGCTCCAAACTTTGATACAATTGCTATTCTTAAAGGAGAAAATGGTTTAGAATAAATACTTATCTGCAAAGTTATAGATGAGTCACATACAATAAATGTAGAGTTGACAATGTTGGATCCTTGTGGTGATGATCCAATTATTTACACTGATAGTAGAAATGACACATCGACACATGCTATGGATGATGTTCTGCCTGTTCAAATGGTGTATGCAAATCAAACTAGCAAGCTTATGTTGCAGCATCCTTCAATTTCTGAATTAAAATCAGAATTATCTTCAAGTGGGCCAGATGAAAATCATAAAAATCATTCCACTGCAGTCATCAAGCGAGGGTTTTATATGGGATCTTGTTGATATGTGACTCCCCTATTGACTCAAAATGGTCGTTTAGTGAAGATTGGTGGACAAAAATTCATTCAAATGGATGGGCTATTGGTGCACAACAAAAATCCATTTGATTTTACCATAAAGGAAAGCATGTATGTCCGTATTTATTTTGAAAAATTGTCTGGTATGTCTGAAGAGGAGTCTTTGAAAATTTCATATCCTGTAGAAGTGTTGGATTGTCTAGTAGATGTTTCAACTGGTGGAACATTTTGTTGGGTAAGAATATTTAAAAATCATGTAGATTTTTTTGGTAGAGGCCACTATATTCCTGAAGGTATGAATTTACATCCATGTGAGGTGTTTCACACAAAACAAGCTTTGTTGATACCCATTGAAATAATTGATGGTGAGTATGCATGTGTATCTTTTAATATATATTCGTCAACTCATGTATGGAAAAGTTATTTATAGTATCTAATGTTATATTATGTTGTGTTGTAGGCATTGTTGATGTTTTCTTTACTATGAGCTCTATTAAAAGGTGAGGCACTAGCAGTCGAAAAGGAGAATATTTTTTTTGTCGATTTATTGCTACAAATGATGATAAGCACACTAGTTTTCAACTTTTTGCAACAAAAGGTGACAATGAACTTGCGACTTCTAGATTAGTTTCATCCACAGAATATGGAACACACAATGCATTTCCATCATATATCGGAGTATTGCAACCCAATCGAGTACATCGCCACAATATTCATCTTCTTTCCTACAAAGTTTTCAATCACATAAAGTCTTGACAGATTCATTGCACTGAATCTTATGTGGAAATTCCTTGTTCAGATGAAATTTTCATCATTACTTTTGAACTAATTGCAATGCGTTATGTACCTCTCGGGATTGTAAAGAAGAATAATTCACTAGAGTTCAACATAGAAGGCTATGAGAATATTAAGGAGGCAATTTTCTATACATGGCCAACATTTCTTGATAGATATCAGCCAACTTCAGGCTCAAGTGATCAGAGTCAACCTCTGAAGGAACTAAAGTTCCCACTAATAGAATAACAAGTACAAGTAACGTAAGAAAGCCATAAATGGCTAAGTAGTAATGTAAAATGGAATGTATGATAGATGATTACTAGTTACATAGGTTTGGGCTTTATATAAGCCTGTCATGCATATTTTCGTAAAAGGGCATGACTATTGACTTAAATAGTCTTTAATTAATAATAAATTAATATTAATATTATTTTATTATTTTATTGTAACATTGCCTTCCCCTTAAGGGAAGCTTTGTCCTCAAAGCTTCAATGACAACAATGTCTGATTTTGTTTGAACTGTCATCTCTGGAATCCTTTGCGACACTTGATTAAATAAGACAATACGAGTTATGGATTCCCTAGCAGAATTGTCGCATCGTATCTGCTGTGGTCCATCCTAGATCTATTTTAAGCGGACCTCTGAGATCGTTTTGGGGATTGGGTCATCTCAATTGTTGCTTAGTATGTCGAACTATTTGCCTATCAATATAACTCTCTTGTGAATGCTCATTTTTAACCTGTCGTTGGTCAAAATGACGATTATAATTGGGATGTCTGTAAGGCGTATGTGTTGTTTGTTTTTCTTTCTTTTGAACTGCGGCGAAGACTGCCTTCACTTCCTTGACTTGATTTTTGGATGCATCTTCTTGGATTTGT
The DNA here is from genome assembly GCA_027924585.1 of Larix kaempferi. Lineage (NCBI taxonomy): Eukaryota > Viridiplantae > Streptophyta > Pinopsida > Pinales > Pinaceae > Larix > Larix kaempferi. Next base: position 13,291,863 of record BSBM01000922.1, on the reverse strand, counting down.
ACTTCCTGGTTCTCAGGTAAATTGTTATGATTCTTAATATTTTTTATTCTTTCATCTTGCGACTTTTTGTCAATTTCTAACTTCTTGATTTGATTCTCTAATTCTTGATTATGATTATTTAGACACTAGTTTTCTTCTTGCTTTTCCAATATTCTTCTTTCAAGGTCTTCACCGGAGTGTTCTCTCTTGCTACTGTTTTTCAAGTTTTTTATCTTTCTAATCAGGGTTTTGTTATGATTTCGTAGTCGAAAAATTTCTTCGGTGTTGCTTGATAACACCTTGTTGACTTTTGACAGTTCCAACTTATGTGTCTTCTTACTGTTTTCATACTGCTACTGGAGTTTTTCTTTTTGTTGTTGATGATGACATAACTCTGTTTCCTGATCTTTTAACTTTTCATGTACTTGCGCCAACTTGTCTTCTTTGTCCATGATGATTTTGTTAAGACAACTAATTTTCTCTTTTAAGTCGACACTATTTCCATATGGATATTCTTCGACTTTGTTTGGTGTTTTTATCTGGTCTTCACAAGTTTTTGAATGATACCTTCTAGATGTGAAATTTTTTCATCTTTATCTGATAATTTTTTTGTGAGGTTTTCTCTACTATCTTTCAATGATCGAATTCGTAATTCTGGGGTAATAATTTGTTCTTTTTTAAAACCATTAATTTGCTCCTAATTGTTGAACCATAGTTGTAGAACACTATTAGCTAGTTCACACTTTTCTAGCTGGGCCGAAACTGTTCGTAACTGTGATTGCGATTGTGAGTGACCTAGATCATCCCTCATAATAAAATGTTTATCAAATATTGGACAGGGTCGATCATAATTTTTAAAGGCTCTCGGATATTGGAATTCCATTTCGCAATAAGGACACTTAGTCCAAAATTTGAATTTATATATGTCTTCCATAATTCTTCCACAATTGGCGTAAGTGACTACTTTAATATCTTCTGAGACTTTGATTTTTTTTTTGACTCGTTCGAAGGTGAAAAGTCTCGACTTCCGATGATACTTGGTCTTCCTTTGATGTTTGAATCTTCGATGATTGTCGATTTTCCTTGATTTTTGGCTTCCTTCCCCTTTTTATAAAATAATTTAATTAATTACAATTATTTAATAATATTAATTATTACTAACAATAATAACAAATATTATAATTTTTTGTGAATAGAAGGGGTATAGAGTTTTGAAATAATACAATACATATTATTATAAATAATAATAATAATATTGCAATTTTTGTGTGACTAAAAATAATAAGTATTATATTTAAATACTTTAATTATAAAGGTGGGGAAATAAGTTTCTAATAAAATTAAAATATTATATAATAATACTAATATTATTATAATAATATATAAAACTAAGAGTTGGTTTGATAAAAACCAAGGAACGGTTTATAAAACCAAGGGCTCACAAAACCATGTGCATTGTCATAAAACCATGTGTGGTTTCATGAATATTATTTTACTTCTTGTTATTACTTATTTTCTCTTCTTCTTCTTTTTTATCCTTTTTTATTTTTACTTCTTTTTTTCACTATCTTCTTTTCTTTTTCTTTTTATTTTCTTGTTTCTTTTCTTTTCTTCTTTTTATTTTTTTACTTTTGTCTTTTTCTTTCTTCTCTTTTGTTTTTTTACTTTTTTGGAGTTGGAGAATGGATTTTTTGCCAAGGGCCAATCTATGGTCAAAAACCAATTGACGGGAGAAATTCCCAATAATAGCCAATGGCTAAAATTGCCCAAGAAAGGGCTCTGATATCACTCACTGAAGGAACAAGGTTCCTTAATAATAGAATAGCGAAAGCCATAAATGGCTAAGTACTAATGTAAAATGGAATGTATGATAGATGATTAATAGTTACATAGGTTTGGGCTTTATATAAGCCCATCATGCACCTTTTCGTAAAAGGGCATGACTATTGACTTAAATAGTCTTTAATTAATAATAAATTATTATTATTATTATTATTTTATTTTTCGTAAAACGGCATGACTATTGACTTAAATAGTCTTTAATTAATAATAAATTAATATTAATATTAATTTATTATTTTATTGTTACATTTTCCTATTACAGTGAATATGGTTGGTATATTTTTTATTTGTCTACTCTTTGTTGATAAAATGAAACTATTTGTATATTATTGTTATAGTATGTTCTACCTCTCTCTATCCCGGACAACTTCAACAACAATGTCAAGCAAATAATATATAGTCTCGGGAAATACATGAGGTAAGTGGTAATTTTTTCCATGCACTTAGTATTTGTTTAATTCAGCATAGAACTTATATTTGATTTTCATTCTGTAATTCATGATGTTATGTAATATATTGTTTGTTTCTTTAATCTCTTGATTTGGTTGTCATGTCACTTGTAGATGGTTGTCATCTAAAGAATTCCATAAAGAAGACATAAAGTATTGGAGGAGAGAAATTCCTCGTCTCATGTGTGAAATGCAGAAGCATCTACCTTTGGCATTTTTCAATGCACAAGAACACTACCTCATACACCAAGTTGAGGAGATTGAACTGTGTGGACCTGTGCACTTAAGGTCCATGTGGATGGCTGAGAGGCACTTGAAATTTATGAAGGGTATGGTCAGACAACGAGAATATGCTGAGGTTTCTATGATGGAGGGATATATGGTATACCAACACATGCTGTATATTAATGGATATCTTCCTAAATTAGCAGAAAAGCTCAATTTACATCGCTTTTGTGACCCAAAATCCAATAAGAGTTTCCAAGGGGAGTACCCGAAGGGGAAAGGTAGATCGAGGAAGGTGAAAGGTAATATAACATAGTCTTATATTCAGTATTTTGCATAAATTTATACTGTAATATACTTTGTTAAGTTACTATATTACATTTATATACTGTAATTTATACTTTGTTGGTCGAGAGTGGGATGCAATTCATTTATACATCGCAAACAATCTTGATTGGATGAAGGTATGGATCAAACGATGTGAATAATCTGGTCATGGAATATTATGGGAAGGTGTGGCTTCATTGGTTAAAGCTGCACATTGCAATGGAGACTGTAAAATTAGTCACAATAGATCTAATGAACAAGTAAATGAATCACAACAGATGAACATAGAAAATATGGTGTAAAACTGTGCAAAGCATGCATGAATGCTAAATATCCCAATGAGGGTGAATAATTACAATACAATACAGTTACAATGAGTGAGCAATTCGAATTGACTAAGAAGGTCATTCGAATTACTGAATGGTGTAGCTTGGCTCCAACTAGGAGTCCTCATCATCAATCAGTGGTCGTCATCAATGCACAAGAACTAGTCATCCAGGTGTCAATCTGAGTCTAACTGAGTGTAACGTGTGTAACTTAAGTGTGTAGCACTGATATAGGGAAGGAGACTGAGTGGAGGGCACATGGGAAGCTTAACTGAAGTCAGAACAAGTCATCTAGTCAATCTGGAGGTCCAACGAAGTGAAACAGTCAGTCGGGAGTGAAACTAGCCTCAAATCAAAGAGAATCGGAGCTAACTGAGTGTAAACTGAGGTGGTAGGTGAAGAAGTGTGCCCTTCTCTAGAAATAGGTGAGAAGTGGGAACCTTCATGACTAGGAGGTATAAAGAACTGATGTACGAAGCTCCCGGGTGCTAGAATAAGGTGGGTAAGGTGCTGGAGGCATCAACCTAGTGACTGGGATGCATGCAAACCCTAATTGCATGCAAGGTCCTGAAAATGATGATGTGGATATCCGAACACCCCCCCTCAAGCTAGACTATGATGTGCAAAAAATAATGTGGGGCCCTGGTAACTAAGACCAAATGTCACCTCAATACAATAATCGAAAAAAAAATTGCTGAAAAATAAGCTAAGTGAGGAAAGAGGGAAAATCCAGTGGGAAGAAATCCCCCCCTCAAGCTAAGAACATAATAATGGATCAATATGTCTCCACCATGATGGAACTCACCCCCAACAGTGAACGGAGGTAAGAGAACTTCTTCTCAGTGAAGCTCTTGGTGAAGATGTCTGCAATTTGCTCATCAGTAGGGAAATATTGTAGAATGATGGTGTGATCATGCACCAACTGTCAAATGTAGTGCATATGAATCTCAAAGTGTTTGGTCGTCTGCCGCTGAACTAGATCTATGGCGATCTTGATAGCACTTTGATTGTCACAAAAGAGGACAGTTGAAGTAGTGCCACCAAAACCAAACTCGGAAAGAATACCCTACAACCAAACTGCCTAAATGCAGGCATTGTCTGCCCCTTGATACTCTGCATCTACTGAAGAAAGTGCAATGGCTTCCTGCTTTTTGTTGGACTAGCAAATAGGGCCATGACCAATCATGAAAACATAACCGAAAGTGGAATTCCAATCAATGCTATCACTTTCCCAATCTGAATCAGTAAAACCAATGAAATCAAGCTCAGAATCTGTAGCATAATGTATGCCAAAATGTTTCGTACCTTGCACATACTGCAAGATACGCTTGGCTACCCGCCAATGAAGCTCATGGGGTTGCTGCATATATCTTGACATGGCACTCACAGCATATGAAATGTCAAGTCTTGAGTGTGTCAAGTAAAGTAGTGAACCAATCAACTGTCTATACATAGAGCAATCTGCAAGCGGTGTAGAATTTCCCTCCTCAAGACTGATTCCTGAGAGGAATGGGAATGGGGCTTCCTTACATTCAACCATATTAAAATTCAATAATATGTTGGAAGCATATTTTTTCTGAGATATAGTGATCCCATTAAAATTTTGAGCTATCTCCAAGCCCAAAAAGTGACTCAGCAAGCCCAAATCGCTCATGTCAAAAGCTAAATTTAAGGAAGTTTTAGCTTGTTTATTGAAGTAAGAGTGCTACCAGTAATGAGAAGATCATCAACATAAAGTACAATAACCAAAAAATTACCTTTAACTTGCTGAAGATACACATTTGGATCAGATTTGCATATATTGAATTTCTGAGAAAGAAGGAAGGAGTCCATCTTTGCATACCAAGCTCTTGGGTCCTATTTTAACCCATACAAAGATTTCTTCAATCTGCAAACTAATGATGGATCTGATGTGTAGCCTTTTTGATGCTGCATATATACCTCTTCAGCAAGGTCTCCATGTAGAAACACACTCTTCACATCCATGTGGTGCACTTCCCAGTGCTTGGATGCGGAAATTTCCAAAACAAGGCGGATGGAATCCATCTTTGCAACCGGTGCAAAGGTCTCAGTGTAGTCCACTCCTTGGACTTGGGAGAAACCTTTTTCCACCAACCTTGCTTTGTATTTGCTAATAGAGCCATCAGCAACAACTTTTGTGTGGTAGACCCATTTACATTTGACTAATTTTCTTCCAGGTGGAAGAGAAACTAGCTCCAATGTATTGTTCTTTTGAAGAGGACTGTACTCTTTATCCATGGCATTTTGCGATCTCGGATATCGGTGGGCATGATAGTATGTTGTGGGATCTAAACCAATCATCAAATAACAAATCTCAGGAAGTAATGGATTAGAAATAGAAAGAGCCATACCTTCTCTTTGAAAGTCTGCTCTTGTTCGTCTCGGATCAGCAGGATTTCCAAGGTTCGAACCAGCAGATTGAAGAGTGTTTTGGGCCCACTTTGGTAACGGAGGAGGATCATAATGGTCGGATTCTGAAACTGATATGTCATGATCATCATGTGCTTCTAAAATATTAGAAATATCAGAACTCATACCTTCATTATCGCTGCACGAATCTTCTTCTAGTGAAGGTGGTGAAACGATAATTTCTTCCTCGACTAGTTGCAAATCTTGAATCGGTTCTTCAAATTGCACACTGCGCTCTATGAATATATTTTTGGATCTGATATCCATGAGTTCATATGCTTTTTATTCTTCCCCATATCCTATTAGTATGCACTCAATACTTTGTGGATCCAAGGCTCGTCTCTTCTTAGAAGGAATTCTAGCCCATGCAGTAGAGCCAAAATCTCTCAAATTTGACACATCCGGTTTGTGACCAAAGAATGATTCGAAAGGAGTCATACCTTTCACAGATGAATGTGGAACTCAGTTCTAAATGTATGCAGCAACATTGATTGCTTCAGCCCAAATATTTTCAGCCAAACTTTTTGATTCAATCATGCAAGTAGCCATCTCTTTCAGTGACCGATTTTTCCTTTCTGCTACATCGTTCTGCTAGGGTGTGTAGGGAACTGTATGTTGGATCTGAATTTCGCTTTGGGCACAAAGTTGCAGCAACTCATCCTTGATATATTTTTCACCATTATCATATCTAAGAGCTTTGATCTTGCTCTCAGTGGCAGTCTCAATAGAAGCCTTAAAATCCTTGAATTTTTCCAACACTTTTGACTTGTTTTTGAGAAAAAATACCCATGTAAAGCGGGAAAAATCATCAATAAATGTCAAAACATACCTTGAACCATTTAATGACATGTGGGGCAGCGGACCACTGATACCGGAATGTATCACCCCCAAAACTATAGAAGCTCTTCTAGCTTTGCCGTGGTCGAACCTGTGCTCGGGGTGCTTTCCAATAATGCAACCAATGCATATTCCCTTTGAGGAACGGAGTTGTGGAAGACCATATACCATGGATTTGTTTGATAATAGCAGAAAATACTTATAATTAAGATGTTCAAATCTTTCATGCCAAATCCTACTAACCTCATTACCATGTGTGCGAAGAGCAGTGGGCTTTGCAAGAGGAATAATGTGAGAAAACTCATAGCATTTTGCAGTGTGGTTTGCCTTTCTGACTGCAACAAGTCTTCCACTTTTGATATCAGAAATTTCAACTGTATTAGGGCTAAATGTAACTTGCTTCAATTCACTATTGCGTGTCATTTGATACACAGAAAGAAGATTTGAAGCCAAGGAAGGCACATAGAGAACATTCTAAAATCTTCCATGGTCAACATGGATTGTGCCTTTGCCCTTTGAAGAAATTTTTGATTCATCTCCCAAATGGATGGGGATGGAGCTATTTGGATCGAATGTAGAAAAATAATCAATATTTGCAGCCATATGATTCGAGGCATCCGAATCTATCAAAAGAGTAGTGGGCTTCGAAACAGTTGCCATGAGTGCTTGTCCTCTTTTATGATCCTCATTCCTATCCTTCTTCCTTGCACCGTCAGCAAGAGTTATGTTATTCTTTTCCAAAAGGAGGTCCATTTGATCTATAGTCTTCTTCATGCATGAAATTTTGGGATGAAAGCCACAGTTGCAATAAGTACATTTAGATTTTTCCTTACCCTCTTTTCCCTTTTGCTTGAACTTCAAACTGGATGGTGCATCCGTCTTCTTGCCTTTCTCTCGTTGCTTGTGAGGTTCGAATTTGGGGTTCTCTTTCTTTTGATTTCCTTTACCATTCGAATTCTTGGGTCCTTGAACAAATAAGGTTGAATCTTTGGATTTTATGGACCCCATTTGAATCAACTTATCATTCTCTTTTGTGACGGACTCAATGAAGGAATTCAAGGTAGGCATCTTCCAATTCGGGGTAGTTAGCCGACCGGAGTTGAAAGTAGAGACAAATACCGAATTGTCTTTACCAAGATTGGTGAGAATAGAGAGGATCAATTGCTTATCCTCTTTGATAACTCCACTATTCTTCAACTGAAATGTCAAGTGCTTGAATTTTGTGAAAAACTCATTGATGGTCTCAAAATTCTCAGGACTAAGAGCAATCAATTCATTCTCTAATTGAAAATCCCTAAGCTCATCCTGCTTGCCAAATAATGTTTCAAGTTGCTCCCATATAGCTTTTGGAGTCTTCAATCCGCTGAGATGGAAGTGAAGATCTTTGGAGATAGAGAGACAAAGAAGACCATAAGCTTCATCAAGCTTGTTGTAGTGTTTGGTTCTTTCTGACAATGTGCTCGGCTCCAATTCAAGGCCAATGGTGACTCTATAATATCCTTTTGAACATAACATGATCTCCATATCTTCTTTCCAATCAAAATAATTGAAAGGGGTGAGGATAGGCTTTGAAAAAGAGTATTCCATTGCTAGGAGCGAGTGCACTTTGATATAGAAAGACTTGCCAAAGCAAGATAGCGAGTGCAATTGGAAGAGACAATAACCTGCAAATCACAATGAAAACAATCACTGTAAGGTCAAACAATCCACCCTTTTAGAGTTGCATCACACCTGGGATTAGAGATCAAGCAATGTTGAATGGGTCCAATGTATCAAATATAGGATTTATGTGGAAACTCAAGCTTCTGGAGTGGTATTGGAAGTATTTTTAAGCTTTTCATGCACAGGAGCGAATGCTCTTGAGATCTTTCATGCCAAACTTTTTGCAATTTTGAGCAAATTCACTCAAATCTCCTTGTAGAACACCTGTAGAAAAGAGATCTTGTCCCTGCAATGGCTCTGATACCATGTAAAATTAGTGACAGCAGATCTAATGAACAAGTAAAACGATCACAATAGATGAACATAGAAAATATGGTGTAAAACTGTTCAAAGCATGCATCAGTGCTCAATATCCCAATGAGGGTGAATAATTACAATACAATACAGCTACAATGAGTGATCAATTTGAATTGACTAAGAAGGTCATTCGAATTACTGAATGGTGTATCTTGGCTCCAACTAGGAGTCCTCATCATCAATCAGTGGTGGTCATCAATGCACAAGAATAACTCATCCAGGTGTCAATCTGAGTCTAACGGAGTGTAACATGTGTAACTGAAGTGTGTAGCACTGATATAGGGAAGGAGAATCAGTATAGGGCGCATGGGAGGCTTAACTGAAGTCAGAATAAGTCATCTAGTAAATTTGGAGGTCCAACGGAGTGAAACAGTCAGTCGGGAGTAAAACTAGCCTCAAATCAGGGAGAATCAGAGCTAACTGAGTGTAAACTGAGGTGGTAGGTGAAGAAGTGCGCCCTTCTCTGGTAGTAGGTGAGAAGTGGGTGCCTTCATGACTAGGAGGGCTAAAGAAATGATGTAAGAAGCTCCCGAGTGCTAAAAAAAGGTGGGTAAGGTGTTGGAGGCATCAACTTGGTGACTGGGATGCATGCAAAATGCATGCAAACCCTAATTGCATGCAAGGTCCTGAAAATGATGGCGTGGATATCCGAACAGAGACACAAATCTAACACAAAGGGAAATCAATTTAGCAAGAGGTTTAAAAGGTAAGAAGGTAAGAGACATGTTTTATAAGGCTAAAAGGTTTTAGAAGAATTGTGTTCTCGGTTCAAATAACACTGTTTGGACTATTCACCCTACTTTGAAGCTTACTATGAATAAAATATACGAGTTTGAGAAATAGTAGTTTGATAACTTTTTCCGAAATGACCCCCATGGGATGGGGGTTATGACCCGAATTACCAAAAAAATACTATCTAGATTAGAAACAAGCCCTATTTCAATACTAGCAAAATCTCTATCAAAGCTTAACATCATCAGATATAATAATTAGAATAGAAATCTAGTGACTGGCAACTGGGGTTTTGTTCTTGGCTAACTGAGGAAGATCCTTCTAACAGGTCGAAGGAAAGAAATGAAAACTAACAACAAGGCTAAGGTGTTGGCTGAAGGAGTGTAGTTGAAATTTTTCCCCTTCAATTCTATTTCTAGAGCATTCGATCTGGAATTAATTCTTTCAAATGCTATTAGAGTGGTTATGTGTTAGTGACTAACCATTGGGGCATCAAAAACCATACCTATAGATTAAATAATGTGATACATGGGGCCAACGTTGAAATTTTTTAAATATGTGTTGGGTTGGACTAAAATTTGGCATGGTTAGTCTAGACGCATGCATTGATGGTGTGGGAGGGTTTCTAGACTCAAACATGGCTGGCAATAACCATTGCAGCATAAAAAATCATATCTATAGATTAAATAATGTGATACATGGGGCCAACGTTGAAATTTTTTAAATATGTGTTAGCTTGGACTGAAATTTGGCATGGTTAGTCTAGATGCATGTATTGATGGTGTGGGAGGGGTTCTAGACTCAAACTTGGCTGACACTCACCATTGCAGCATCAAAAACCATACCTATAGATTAAATAATGTATCTTTTTTCTACTATAGGGTTTATCATTTGTTATTTCTCTTGTATCGTTTTTGCACTATTTTCATTTAAATCTCAATAGCTATCAAATTAGATAACAAAAATTTTGGTCTCTTCATAAAGAAATATGGTAACATCATTGATGGAACTTATTTATTTGCTTTTCCATTCATGTTTACATCAAAATACCAAAATCAACCATTATGTCATAGAAGACCTTTCTGTTGCAGTATGGAGCATACACATTAAGTATATTAAGGGGTCTCTCCAAACCCCTAATACGACCTTCAAGTTTGATACCTGCAATTGTGTGAAATGGAGAGAAATCAACCTGTAGCGAGTTCCAAGCCACTAACAAACCTTTTGACATACCATTGGCATCCACACCACAACACTTCCAGGTAGGATTTAGTTTAAGAAAAAATTTACATGCATTATTGTTTTATTGTATAAATTACACTATGTTATGGTAGATCCCGTTATTATATTGAATATAGCCCTCTATACTCTATATGGAAGCTCCCGGTGTTATATTGCCAGCCCCCAAGATAAAGACCCAATGATCACCGGAGCTAGCACACCAAATTTATAAGGTACTAAGCTAACAAAGCCTAGATTGGGTAGTGGGAATATTGGTTGTGATACTCTCCACCCAAGTTCAAATCTAGTTCACAACATGTTATGGTGGACATTGGGGATACCCTTATTCTTCGCAAATAGCAGGTGTCTATTATTTCCATGGATGTAGTCTATAACGCCAATAAACCACAATTAAAAAAAAAATCTAAACCATAAGGTACTAAGAAAATCCATCCCACTCTTTGAAACTCTAAAGTTAGCTTTAAAAAATAAGCAACTTGGTTTCCATGAACAATTTAAAACTATGCACAATTTAAATAGTATTAAATGAGTCTCAAACAACAATAGAATATGCAATGATGCTTTTGATGGTATGAGTCATTTCCTTGTGAGGGATTTGAGAATATTTATAAAATCACTTTCTATAACAATGGAATGGGACTTAAGGTCTCTACCCAACTTCAAACCGGTAAAATGGGCTTTAGATTTAGTAACATAATTGGTTTGGTGTCCTCCTTCTCTATAAAGGATGCAACTAACTTTATATGATCATCTCTTATTAGACCTGTCCATCAACTCCCGGGTTTCCCAACACCTTGAAAAGTTCTTCTTAGTCCAATTAAGAAAGGGCTTATACCAACAGTTTTGTTCTTCTAATTCTTCTTATCAAAAGTTATAATGCAATTCAAAGGCCCCAATTAATCCAATTCTTCTTATCAAAAGTTCTCATGCAATTCAAAGGCCCCAATTATGGTGTTAGAGAATATATGAATATTCTCTGGTTTGAAAATCCTTTTCATTTTACTTTGTAACAAACTCATCTCGTCTTTAATGAATTCAATGTGACAAAGATATTGGAAAAAGTTGAATATGTTTTAACTCTATCCACTCCCATCAAATGTCTTGAGTCTTGTTATTTTTCTAGTTTCTACACATTTGCATTTGAATGGGTTGAAAATTGATAATAAAAAAACTTAATATAAAAAAAACTTAATATAAAACAACTTAATATAAAACAATATAAAATATAAAACACTATATAATATAAAACAATACAAAATAAAATATTATATAATAAAAATAAAAAATAAAAAAAAATAAAATAAAAATAAACTATATATAATACAAAAAAAACACTTACCATTTCACTTTGGATTCGACGAGCGGCCATTTCACCATGCCCCCATTTCACTTTCAATTCGACACCAGGAGGAAGGAGGAGCTCTGCAACTCTATGAAACCCAAAACAGAGAGCTGGAGGAGAGCATGATTTGATACCCCATTTCAATTCAACACATGCAATCAAGAGAGGTGCTCTGCAAAATCAATTTTCAAACCCTAAACAATTTCAATCCGACACAGAGGAGCTCGAGAAGGCAGATATGTCCTCGGTATGTCTATGAATTATATGTTTAATGCATAATGCGCTTGTCATATACAATGATATCTTTTCCAGGATTGCTTTCCTATCCGCCTTTAGCACAATACCGCACTGAGTTGTGACCTTTATTAGGTTGTTATGCGCCTGCTAGCACTGGACCATGAATTTTAGGGTTGCGTTGTGACTTGTCTGAGACTGTAGAAGGCTATCGTGACTTGCTTCAGCTTGTAGAAGGTTGTCGAGACTAGTGTTGAGCCAATTAGGGCTGGTCCGTGACTATTGATGATTCTTATTGGGCTACCATAAGCTAATTTTGTTGGGCCGTGACCATGTTGACCCTGTAAGGGATACAGTGACTGTTGTGTGTTTTTTTGTCCTTACTGGTACTTATCATGACTGTTTCAAGGATTGTTCAATGGGTTGTGTCCTTGGTGGTGCTTACAGTGACCCTTGTTGAGTATGTCGTGACCATGGAAAGAGTGCCCTTGCACATTCTCAACTCTTTGAGATTGCTACTGTTATGTATCAAGGTGCCATTGTCTGAGGGTGTATGGTTTAATGCTTCCTCGTTGTTATTTGATTGCTGTATGACTGTCCTAAAGAGTGTTAAAGTTGAAAGAGATGAAAATTATGTTTAAATTTATCTTACCTTGTCACAACTATACTTATTTTGTTTCTAGCATTGATTTAGGAATTTATTTATGCATTAAAGTATAAATATTTCAATTTTCTGCTCCAAACCCTAACCTAACCCAATTTTCAACTCATACAACAAGCTGTAGCCTCTCTTGAGTAGACCTTAGTCCCAAAACAGTCCCGAAGTAGTACTTTTTGTAAACTAAAACCATCATACTTTGAACTTTCCTGAAGTCTTGGCATGGAAGCAGCCTCCATATCTGATTTTGAAATGAATGCCTCAGCCTCCACAAAATTAAATGAATGACACAAAAATTTGTTGTGAATTGGAGGGATGTTAAGTTAACCAACCAAACCGTGAATGTAAAAAGCAAGACCCCCATGTCAGGTGGGTACATGCCTATAGACGATGATAGGATGGCATGATCCCCGCTATCCGTTTATCTATGCATTTAGCCCTTATTCCCGTCAGATGGACACAGTATATATATCAATTTGGAGTAAAGACGGACCTTCCATACTTTGCATAGTTTCTCTCACTTTCTAGTAAACCTGACAACTTCTCTTTTAAATAACTTCACAACTTTCATTTAATTGCTATAGAATCTAAATCCTACCACTCTAGGCTTTCCTTATATATTTTTGCCTAGCATTTGATGGGAGGTTTTCCTTCTGTCTTTTATAATTGCATAAGATGTACCTTTAGATTTGTTTGCAATAACCCTCGAGCTATTACTTCATTTTATGCATTGTATCCCTTCAGGCTGCTGCTTAGTAGTATCCCTTTGCTTCTTAGGGTATTGCAAAGTTTTACTTTATTTACTATTTTGACTCTGTTTTACTTTTTGGCTTATCAGAGTATTAATGTCTTCTTGGATGTCTCGTTCCTTCACCATGCTGGCAGAATTGGAACTACACACACGGGCTCAACGAGTTTATCTATAATGTGGGCCTCTTCATTGTAACCAACTCCTTCTTTTTTTGCCTCATATTAAGGTAAATTACTAGCATATTGGATAGAAATCACGTGATATTTAAACACCTTTAGGGCCAACCTAGGATAAGCCTTAGCTTCATTGAAATGAAAGGAGTATAAATCCTCAGCCAATTCCTCTAAGCGTAACTTTTTTTTATAGCGATTCCCACATATGTAAAAGGAAACTACAATGAAAGCTTCTTCCTACCATGGATAAAATTTTATCTTTATATATAGGATTTAGTAGCTAACATATGTAACATACTTGAGCATTATAGCTGGGGATTCCTGTCCAACAAGTCTACCATATAACCACGTCATTTCCTTGTAGGGGCTAGTCAATTCATATAATTTTACCTAGTACACCTGTGGTATTTCAAATTTCGGATATACCACTTATTTATAATGCAAAATCCTCGAGCATATGCTTCAAGGAAAGCATCTCTTCTGACATTAAAAACACTTAGTAGGTTCTTACAACTTCAAAATTTATCTTAAAGTAATTGTGTCAAGGAACCTACACCTTCTCTGATTCATCCAATCTCACTATACAGTACTTTGGGTCCCAACGTTTTTCCCACCAGTACCCTATTTCTCGAAACTTCAAAACTTCAACCACACAACCAGTGCTCACTAGGACAAAGATCCAAGCTTTTCCCTCCGTCTATTTTGAAACAGATAGATCTATGTACCATTTGTACGTAATAGACTGATGGAAAGGTATATAAACTTGAACTAAGGAGTTTTTACTATCGCCAATGAGAGATTGGGATGCATCCTTATTTCTGCTACAACTTCGTAAAATGTAAACTAAATTTTGAGCACTTAGATAATCCCTAATGCAATACTTTACTCAATCTGCAACTTCATGCCTGGGATATGTACCCAATTATCACTTATTCCGTACTTACTCTTATTGACAACATGTATGGAGAGATATCAAACTTCGTTTTAACTTGAGGAATTTATGGGTCAAAGGCACTATGGTTGAATGCTTACATGAGTTATTTTATTGTCGTGATCTTAGAGGCCACATATTGACCCACTATTTGATTTGTTGGGGAGTTTGGTTGCTTCAAAATGCTTGCATTCTAGAAGAAAAGTGAATCCCCACATTTAGTTTTTCAACTCCAGTGGTAACTCCATTTAAATTATATTTCCTGATTGTATTTTTGAAGGTTTGGTTTGTTATTAGTGAAGTAGCAGTGAATCCATATATGACTTGGATTTTTCTTCATGGGGCCTTTCAAGGCCCCATAGAGTAGTGCAAGATCAGGTTTTCTCTATATATCTCACACAGCCATTTCTTCATAGATAAATCCTACTTGGTGTCTAGGAAAAACAATATGGGTGAGTTCAATTTGCTCTTCTATCTTTTAAAATTTGTTGCAGAATTGGGTCTCACCCATATTCAATTCATACGGTCTGCGTGTTAAATAACTTAGCAACAAATTAAAGATCAATCTTGTATGGATGTCAACTAAATCATTATCCTCTTTAAATTGCCCTGTCTCTGTAAATTAGTTTTCCCTGATATGCGAAGGATTAGGTTGATAACTATACTACGGCTAAAAATAGCCCTGTCTATAAATTAAATTGCTTTGTCTATAAATTGACATATCATTCCATGTAGATTATAAAAATTGCAATTAGGTCAAGTTCTCCTTACATGGTTTGGATAAAATTGAAAGATTCAATTGTCGTACAATTAGAAAAGTTTGGGCAATGTAGAATGTGAGGAATGAGAATGTATCAATCATTGCCACGTTATGAGTTTTGACAGTAAGATTAATTGGCCCCATCCCATTATGAAGTAGAACCATGTGAGATAGATCCTATAACACCATTAGCATCATGATATAAGCAAAATCGAAGTTTTGTTTTTCGTCGAGGCTGCTTGAAGATGATAATTACCAAAAAGTGGCCCCAAGGTACAAAGTAACTAAACATTTGATGGATTGGAAACGTATATATATAAAAGGAACATAATTATATAGGCCTAAAATTGCGGTTGGTGCCATTGCGGTCAAATTTTAATCAATTTGTAAGTCGCCTCGACGAAAAACGAAACTTCAATTTTGCTTACCCATTTTTATTGTTCTGGTTTAGGAAATATTTCAGGCTATTATGGTTTGTTTTAAAGTCTTCATCTTCTTAACATTGGATTTCATTGTATCATTCATCAGGGTTAGTAAATTCATAAAAGGTAAGCATGCATCATCATACTTTAGACTTCAATCAAACCATCATGACTTGGATTGTGGCAATTTTAGTCTTCGACTAGGGTAGTACTATAGCAGCTTTCACACTTAGAATATAGTAGCTTCAAATTTGGACTGTGGTGGCTTCATAAAAAAACAAGTTGTGGTATAGATTCCCCAGTTGTGGTTACTATTTTTTTATTAAGCTCATGAAGATTTATATGCAATTTATTGTTTCTACTATCCCTGTGTTTTTGTGAAGAATGATTGAAGAATGTTATAAGTGTTCGTAGAGAATTATGAACATGGATATGTAAAATTCCTTATATTTATTATCACTTTGTTTTATGTGATGAATTCATTTGCATGACTAGAGTATATTTGAAGCTCTCCTTGAGGTCCCATGAATGAACTTGAACACTTGTTGCATTCATTTAATTTGAAAGAATAGTTATAGTTTGAAAGAACTCTCTCCTTACCTTTGCTAGCATTCATTCAAAGGAAAGGCTTATTTTATTCATATGCATTTGCATGGTTTGATTCAATCATCACACCACGAGTTGCACTTCCATCACCTGACTGAGTAATACAACCATTAAAATTTAACTCGTTAACTCAACACACTTTAACCTCGCTTGAGGATAAAATAATTTGTTAGCTAGGTAGGACACCAGGGATAGGCATCCAAATAATTCCTCCTTGTCATTATCATCCGAGACATAGTTGTTGTCCTCTAGGGTGCTAAAATCCTCTTGTACTTGTTGACACAGTCATTGACCAGTTTGTGGAGGGGCCTCCTGTTGTTTCAGGGGTTAAACCGCTGTGAGATCGAGAACCGGATGGACTCTATGGAATGCCGCACTCCACTTAGACCTAAGAAAACATCGATCATTGTATTCCTTGTATTCTCCAACCACCATACTAGTGATACAAGGGTGATAAGGTAGAAGTGCCGAAAACCTTTTCCAACATGTCATGAACGAGGTAGCTTAGTGACTTTTCTACTAGGGCTCTTTTACCTAGGATCCCTTTCGGTAGAGGGATATCCTTCCATTATTGGTCTCTAATTTTGTTTTTTTCGACTTGGATTTCATCACCTTGTGAAGGATACAACTTGTTGAGGTCTCTAGCTCTTAGTTAGGAGGTTTTGCTTGCTATTTCACCTTTTTAGAGGGTATTTTTATTTTTAGTGCTGCTTGTTGGCATTCTGGCCACTTTTGTTTCAGCTCGCTTACTATGACACCGGTCCTAGTATAGTTTTTTGAGCTTATATAATAATGTGTGATGTCCTCTTCTCCTAGGTCTTCGAGATGGTTGAGTTAGATAGTCTTCTCAAGGGACTTAACACCTCTTGATGGTGCCACTGATGCTTGACCTTAGGAGTAGTCTAGAGGACCACGTGATCACATAATCCGTGTGGATTTTTCCATTTACTATGATGATGCTCTTTCAAGTTATATGGAACAATGGTACATTTGAGAGAGAGATGATTGGTACATTGTACCCCACCTTGGTTGATTGTCTTATGGTCCTTCCATTTTGTCAATAATATTTGTGTGTTACCTTTCCTTTTACCTTTTGGGTCTTTTACTCATCTTGGTATATCTTTTGATTTGTACCACCTTTTATGTTTTTGGTCTTGTGGGTACTATGGTAGTTTGTACACATTTGAGGTACACACCCTAATTTGTCCAAGTTGTTATGAGTCTTTATACCTTTTGATGGTCCTATTTGAGTTACAAGAAGTAGTTACAAGGAGCTATTGTATATAAGAGGTAGTTACAAGGAGCTATTGCATATATTTGACATTATTTGACCTTCCATCTTTTTGGCATGTCAAATAATAGGTAGTTACAAGGAGCTATTGCATATAAGCGGTAGTTACAAGGAGCTATTGCATATAAGAGGTAGTTACAAGGAGTTATTGCATATAAGAAATAGTTACAAGGAGCTATTGCATATATTTGACATTATTTGACCTTCCATCTCTTTGGCATGTCAAATAACAAGTAGTTACAAGGAGCTATTGCAATATATATTTGACCTTATTTGTACCTTCCCCACAATGATTGATTTACTTTTGGACCTTACACCCTATTGTTTATTGGTCTTGTGGTAGCTTGTCCTTTAATTTTTGTCCTTTCATTTTTTTGTGGTACATTGCCTCTCACCTTTTGGGTCTTTTACTGATCTTGAGTTATCTTTTGAATTGTACCACCTTTTTTGTTTTTAGTCTTGTGGATATAACTATGGTAGATTTTCCACATTTGAGGTACTACACCCCCTTAGTCCCAAGGGTTATGAGTCTAATTTATACCCACTCTTTTATTTTTTACTTGTACCTTACTGGCTGGTCTTTTTATCCTTTGGTTGGTCCTTGTACCTTACTGGGGGCCGTGAGTCTCTTTGGCTTCAGTCTGCTGGCTATTAGCTCATCTTTGTTGTGATTGTATTGAACCTTTTCACTGTCATTGACTTTCTTTGATTGACTGTACCAATATAGCCATTCATCTCTCTCTCTCTGGTTTGTACTAACCTTATAATAGGTTCACTTGGTTCCTAGAGTTGACTGGCCTCTAAGAGGCACAATCATTTCTGAAAGTAACTCTTCTGAGTATATTACAGGAAATGTCTACACCCGGGTAATTAAATATGTGTTGGTTATAAGACTTAATTAGTAATCAAAGTGTTGGTAATGAAATACGTGGTAAATAATTTGAATTAAGTAGTTAAGGCTTGTCCTGCCATACAAAATTGTTGGTAATCAAATTATATTTGTTGCTAAAGAATTTTAAGAGTTGTGGAACTCGACCACGACTGAACTTGTGAGGAAAATTATCTTGGATAATAAGTGTCCTGACAGAAAATTGAGTAGAACTATGAATTTATTTCTTGAACCATTACCTTATCATAACTATAACAAATTGCTCTAGACTTCCATTTATGAGCAAAACAACAGAATAAAATTTGTAACAAAAAAAACGAAAGTTTGCAAGATGGGAAGCATTGTTCTGATGTTATAACTGTACTGTTCATGAGCACATTTCTGGGAAAGCAAAAAGCATTCCTGATTTATAACAAGAGAATATTTGACACAAAAGTGTGCTATTAATTTTTAAGAAGTGGGCCTGAAGCAAGCGAGCCTGAAACAAGTGATCCTGGTGCAAGCGAGCACAAGGTAAACGAGCGTAGAAGTTCAAAGCGGAATCCAGTGGGCCCATAACCCACAAGTAAACATGAAAATCTCTGCTTGGACCAGAGGAAAAAATCATATCTATACTATCGATGATAATATGAGTTGGTTGGATTATATGCAAGACTGGAAACCTAGGTGGGAGTTGAGACATGCTAAAGTATTAGATGCTAACTTACAAGGATCTGATGCTTTTATTAGACTAGTGCCAGAACTCATAAGAATTCCTATGGGATCTAGTATTGACGTACCAGAGATGATTTACAACAAATCCTTGAGAAAAGCAACTGATGCAAGGAATTTCTTAACTCACCTATACCATGATCTTAACCTAATCTTGACGGAGGGCTCTACACCTCACCTTGGGCTACGACTAGAACAACAATACTACTATATTGACTGGATATGTTCTTTGGAAGCATGGACACATCAAGATGCTAGTCTCTGGTTTCCAAGTACTACACACACTTATGAAAAATATAAACAATTATGGTGGAAATTCTTGAGAAAAGAAAATAAATATAGAGCATGTTATACCATGCTAAAGTTTGGACCTTAAATGACACATATCCATGAGTATCCTGCATGGTTCATCCCTGATTGGACTAGAGACTGGTGGCGGTCATTCGGCATCAACCTGACAGCATTAGATCCAGGTGCTATTTATAATCTAAAACGGGAAGTTGGAGAATCTCTCGAACAGGTCAAAGATATTTTGCAGACAAAGCTTACTGAGGCTCAAATCCTTCGGTACTATGTTAAAAATGAACGACATTGGCTTGTCAAAACCCACATAGACGTCCACATGCATCAGAATAGATGTGTGGTCTTGAGGTCTGTTTATTCAAAGGCATGGGTTATTGAATCCAACGTTTTTCGAGAATTGTATGGCCCCCCATACTCCGATGAGTTGTAAATATCTCAAAATTATTTGGCTGTGAGTGGGGCCTATCCATTCAAATTGTCAAAAAGATTGAAAAGAAAGTCTTTGTAACTATGTCATGATAATATAAAGAAAGCCCTGCTTTTCTCTCTGTCAATATGATTGAAAATCTATGTTATGTATTAAACACCCTAACTCAATATTACAAGTAATTGTCAAAAGGCAGCATTAGTTGGGAGTATGACTGAAATCTACCATTTTTCAAAACAACTTACATGTTTACGGTTCCGTTTTTGCTTGATTCAATTACTTTCAGTCATCTAAGAAGACCATGATTGAATAAGATTATACAAGTTTACAACATTGTATAAAATATTGTTTTTGAATATTTGTGAACACTTATTAACCACTTAAAAGACCTTACTTTTGAAAGTCTTAAAAATTTTTAGATGTTTTCCATAATGGTTAGTGATTTTTATTTTATATTATTATTGTTGAATATAAATATCTTACTAAATGTGACTGGACTTCAATTACCGAGTTGATGAACTCAAACTAATGAGATGAGAGAGAATTTAGGGCAATGACGACACATCTGATAATTGGATGGTTTGATATGGGAGTCAAGACCCAAAGGAGCAATAAAAGAAAGCTCATAATTGCATGAATTTGTAATCATAAGAAAGATAATGTGATCGTCTTACTCATCGCTTGAATGCCTACATGTTGAGAAAGGGAATGCGGATAAAGTAACATTATAAAGGAGCGACACGTCACCTTTTAAGAGGCGCTATGCCTTGCGGTCGTATCTAAACTTTTTTCCCGTGTTGCAGGTATAACCAAACAGGTATTTGTTAGATCTGTCTTCCTCGAGCGAGGGGAGTTTAGGAAGGCTAGAGGAAAGTGAGACATCCAGTAGGTATAGAAGAGTTATATATTCAACTTGATGTTAAAAGACCAGAAGAAAATTCGAGAAACGCAATGAATTTTTTCACGGTCAAGGGGGGTCATGTTCCTATGGTGATGAGACAAAAGACAACCTCAAGGTGCCCTTGAGGTACAAACATTTAGTGAAACAATGGGTACCCAAGGATCTTCCTCAACTGAACACAGATTTTTGTGTGAACGATAGGATATATCGAATAGCACTATCATCAATACATGGTTTCGGGTTGTTTAGCATGGATGGCATAAGGGTCCCTTACAACACATGTACAAAATTGATGGAGTATGTTGGACCCTATTACAGCTACAAAGATTGGATGCGCCTTGTGCAATTTACAAAAAGTATGCGTAGCTATGGATTGTCAACAAACTATTTACAGTTGAAAGACAAAAATAAAAATAAAGGAGCAACTTTGTACATGGACGGAAGGCCAAAGGCCACAGGGAATATTGTGGCATTTATAAACAATACACAACCAGGGTCAGCAATTAAGTAACCAAACTGCGAATTTGAGGGGCATGAAGGAAACCGTGTTTTTGTAGTTGCCATTAAATCAATATCTGCAGGGGAAGAGTTGCTTATTAATCACAATTTGAACTGAGTAGATACAAAAAAGGTTACTATGGGAGTGGTACATATAACAATTTACCCAACCTTTTATTAATGAATTTAACATATTAAGGATTTTTTCATTAGGTTATTTCGTTTAAATTTTCCCCATTTACTTTGCAGGCTAGTGATCGGGATAAAGCACCACCAGCAAATGGTCGGAGGTGTACATATTCCTCGAGGGATCAGGTATACATCTTTGTAATAGTGCAAATATAATAAGAAAAAATAGTTGACTTTCACTATGTTTTTTATTTAGGTTTCTGTAAGGGGCAACTCCCAGTTATTAGCAGATCGGGGCAAGTCACCTATGAGCATCGATTCGAGGAGTGGATCACAAGCCTCTACGTTGTAGGTATAATCCATTGGAATTGTTCATATAATTTTAGGAATCTATCATGATATAACTCAATAGTCTTTTATGTTTTTTTGTTGCAGCCTGATGAATCGTTGTATGAAACAACTTCAAAAGAATGTACTGTAGATCCTGAAGTGGCTGAGATCCTTAAAGATGATAGACAAACTAGTGAAGCCACAAACCGGTTTACGATGATAGAAAAATTCTTGGAAAAATATACTGCGGAACTCATTTCTATGCTTATCAAGTTTTCGCAGACAAAGGAGAACCTGGCAAGGATTGAATTGTTGGAACGAAAATATGAATACTTGGAAGTAAGTTGAGGAATCTTGATTCATAAAATAATTCATTTATAACTTTATAATTTTCTCTTTTATATGATAGTACTGAACATGTAAGACGTGGTTTTTATTTACAGAATTATTGGAAAACAAACAATAGTGGTGGAGGAGATGTTGGCCGCAGTGAGGCTCGTGGAAATATGTGGCATCATGAGCAAACTACTCCATGTACTACATATAATCCTTCACCATTGTTGTCGATTGAACAGTCAGCAACATGTTTTGACACACCACAGACCCCAACTGTGAGCGCACTGGCCGCTGGTGACCAATGCACACTGGATCGTCCATCGGAAGAGGTTGACAACGAGAATCTTGGTAATATTGATATCGACCTAGTTTCATTTCTAGTATCTTCCCGTCTCACTAACACGGGAAAAATGGAGGTAACATTTTTGGTCGACGCTGATCTTGTCCCAATAAAGATCGATAAGGTCCCAGTTAATTAATATACATTGATCAAGTTACTGTTTATAACTTCATTGTAATATACCGATAAAACGTTTTCTTTCAACTAATTATGAACATGGCATGATCGTTTCGCAGGAAATGACATTTTCTATAAACAAATGAATGACACGTTCTTGGAGATCTTCGGGCCCACCATCCGAGAAAGGTGGGATAAACAACGGAAATGTTTAAAAGATGAACTCATGCATTGGTTGGTTGGCCTGTTCGACAACAAAACCTTTAATAAAGTCAAGGTCATGAAAAGGCTTGTCAACATGTGAAGGTTGTCCAAGACCAATATAGGACACACCTTGAAAAAAACCCTAAGTATGAGCGCCCTCCAATAATTTCACCAATGGAGTGGAGAGCTCTAGTGGATGATGGAAGGGAGAGGGCTCAGAGAAGAGAAGGAAAGATAACACCAGGCACAGGGAGGTATGCAATACTTTCTGTAATGTAATTCAAAACCTTATTATTATTGAATATTTATATATTGAACTTGGAACATCTAACATATTTCAACACTTGCATAGGCTGCCAAACACATCAAAGGCCACAAAGGAAAGAGTTGAAAAAATAGGTCAGCACAAGCTTGGGCCTGGTGGCTATTCCAATTTCACAGCACGATTTGTAAGTTTCGAAAAGCCAATAATGCATGCAAATAATAAATTGCATTTTTTTTTTGTTTTATTGCACCGGAAAATGTTAATTAACAACGTTATGCAAATATGCAGGCCGAACGATTCAATGAACATCCCACTGAGGAAGACATGAAGCTTGGCTTCAAGGAAGGATTTACAGCTATTGTTGAACACGAAAAAGCTTGCTTGGCCAAACACAGTCTTCTGGTACCAATCCATTCGGTGTACAGGTAAATAGAATCTATATACTTTATTTAATATTAACCGCTTGTGCAATCTATTCGTTATAAATACTTGAAAAACAATATTGACTCTGTTTTGAGCAGGAAAGCAATGATCCCCCTAATGTCAAGGAGGGACAACAACAAAACGAAGATCATGCTTCTAATCCTGGTAATGAATGTATTCATATGCTAAAATTTTATGTATAGCATTGCAAATGGTGAAGATTAATTGTAGTTCACCATATTTCAACTATAGAGCATGTAGAGGGTGAAACTGTACAGGTTGAGGTTGGACAAGAACATGAACTACATGATGTGGCCACACCAGGTAAAAAAACACCTTTGTAATATTTTTTTAAAATTAAATACTTGTCATTACAATATCAAAATACAACGATGTAACATTTTCACATTGTTGCAACAAATCTGAACCCCTTGTCGCAGACATCACGACAAGCGCCTGATGAAGAACCAAAAACTGGAACAAAAAGTCCAGGGGTAGATGCTCCTCTTAGAGATTATTTACCATTTATAAAGAGAAGAAAAAATGCTAGTAAAAAGAAGTGACTCGAAAAATGTACTCGTCTAATTATTTTTTATAACAATATATCGTCCATAATTTTTGGCCTAATGAATGAATGGTTTAATGGTTTAATGATTCAGTGTAGTAAACTATTACCTTTATTGAATGCCATTTTTTTATTGAATGAATGTGTTGAATGAATGGTTTATTGAATGTTATCTTTTATTGTATGAATGTGTTGACTGAATGAAACAATGGTTTAATGAATGTTAGGCTTTATTGAATGAATGGTAGATGAAATTTCATGATGAAATATGGATGAATTTGCACGTATTTGTTTTTTTCAAGTAGATGCATTGGGTATGGGGAATTGAGAGTGATGTGAGGGGTGGGAGGGGCCATAAGAGCTTCCACCTTCACGTGGTTGGCCCTGTTCAGTAGAGAATATTAAATTATTCTCGAAACAGAGAGGAGCTCAGTGAATGGCTATGATGTTGGCTTTCTACAACCCACTAGCGTGTCATCTAATTTTTGACAATTTCTTGGATCTTTTTGTGATGTTTGGTTGCTCATCATAACCAATTTCGAGTTTCCACAACTTCAAAGGCTGAGAAAATGATGCACTAGAATCAATATCCTGAACCTTCTCTTTCATTTCATTGGAATCAATATCCTTAACCTTCTCTTTAATTTCATTGGAATCAATATCCTTAACCTCACATTGAACCTTTCCAACATGGTCTATTTACCATTGAAGCCTGGCTTCTGAAGCATGATATTTGCAACTAATCTAGCATACACCGACAACAATTAGAAACATGCTACCTGTAGTCAATGTTCATCATTTTTAATGGCTGCAACTTAACTGAGGATATTCAAACTTGCGGCCTATGTATAGTCCCAAGGCTAACACCTTCAAGCTTGAAGTGAAACTGACAATGGGGGACCACCTTCAAGCAGCTTGATTCATTCTGCATGCATTTCATAGTGGGAGACAATGGGCTACCACCTTGCTTGATTCATTATGCATGCATTTCACTATGCAACAGTCTCAAATACCCTCTGCGCTTTCCCTAAATTAGTTTCTAGATTCAACATGACCCACGCATGCCGTCCGAAGAGTGTTTCCAGTGGTCTAGAGTTTCATCCTAGAAATGGTGACGATTCATGGTATTATGTTTCACTTTGGATGCAATATGACAAACTCGAAGCTCTCATATGAAGGTTTGTCTAACAAATGTGACAGTTTCGGTTTCTCGATTCATCATGACCCAAACAGTCACATTTGTCAGAAAAACCTTCGCAATGGACTATGAGTTTTCCATATTGCAGCTGAAGGGAAACATAATACCATGAATCGTCATCGTTGCCAGGCTGAAACTCAAGACCGTTGGAAACACTCCTTGGACTACGGGCATGGGTCATATTGAATTGAGACACTAATTCAGGAAAAACACAGTGAATCTGAGACCATTGCATAGTGAAATGCATGCAAAATGAATGAAGAGTACTGGGTGTCAAGAGAAATGGTTGTGGGACTTCATACGAGAGTAAATGGTGATGGGAATTGATTGACAAGGTCATGCTTGAAGTTGGTATCCTGGGACTAGACATAGGTCGAGGGTTCGAATCTCCTCAGTTTAGTTCGTACCCGATTATTCTTTCAATGCAAATTATAGATTTTATTTATTTTCCTTTGTCAACTTTATGTATCCCTTTATGTGTTTTCTTTATTTTCTTTTTTTAACATTATGTATCCCCTTTTGATAATCGGAATTGTTAATATCGAGTCACTCGAGAATGAACGTAAAGAGGATTTCCATGGAAATCTGTTCCCTCCAAACCTATCAAGTGTACTTTTAGGTCAAAAATATTCTTGTAACAAAGCAATGAAAGATCTTAGAAGCAAATGTAACAAATCACTGAAAAAAGTTCGTGTAACATAGTGGTTTGTGTTTGCAGGAATACTTCCTTTTATCCACTCTGTTTTCTTTTGTTGCACTTTCAAATTCATCTGCAATGATATCAACACACTACACATTATGGGAATAAGACGTTCACATTTGCATCTTCCACTACTACATATAATTAAATATCATCTCCTTGAAACTCCACCATTGTAACACCAGTCTCTTCTATAGTGTCATCTTCTACAACAATACCACTCACTACTACAACATATATCCATTACAACTTTTCCATTGTTTATTGAGTTTCTTGTACAAGCTCGACCTTTACCCCTAATCTTTTCCTTATTGTATTTTGCTACAATCAATTCTTCTACACCTTTACTTGACTTGATAGCTTGAATATTAAATAATGCTAAGTATGGTTTTAGCTTGGATTGAACACTTAGAGTTGCCGTTTCAAGTTTGATAATAAAAGCCACCTTTCAAATAATGGACTATTATAATAATTAGAAAATATTTTCAACTTTATTATAAAGGTAAAGTTAAATTATTATATTAAAATCATATATAATTTATAAATTATTTTATAATAATAATTTAAACTTATTTGGCTTTGAACAAGAATGAGGCATGGTACAACTTGGCATTTGCAATTAAGTAGGAAGGCTATAATAGACATTAATTTGGACAATGAAAGGCAATGGTCGCTTAAACATGACTTCACAAAGTTCAAGAATCCGAGGGTGTACTAGAAAAGAAAAAGAGGAATTGTAGCAACATACACTTCCAAACAATATTGTTTTTTTTTATAAATTTTCCATAGGTGTCAGATAACTGACAACCATGGCAAAGAAAACCGACGATTTTGCCATAGATCCGACGACCAACTACGTCGGTGCTCAGTCATTTTCAAGTGGGATAGGCATCGGTTTTCCGACCTCAATAGTGCACAAAATCGACGACTTTGCCATAGCTCTAATGTCAAAAGACGTTGGTGCTAAACCATTTTCAGTTGTGAGAGCCGTCGGTTTTTCGACCTCCATGGTGAAAAATACCAACGACTATGCCATAGATCCGACGGCAAAAGACGTCGGATCCAAGCCATGTTTAGTTGTGAGGGGCATCGGTTTTTCAACCGCCACAGTGAAAAATACTGATGACTATGCTATAGATCCGATGGACAAAGACGTCGGATCCAAGCCCTTTTCAGTTGTGAGGGGCGTCGGTTATCTGACCGATAGAAGTGTCGAATAACCGATGAAGTCCGAGCCGTCGGTTTTAATCGGATATTGGACTGACGTTAAAAAAATACTAATGTTGTCGAATAGTCGACCAAAAAATGTAGAAAATCCGACTTTTTGGCCATTGGATTTTGGGTCCAAAAAACCTAGTGAAATTTACCAAGGCCACTTGGACCAATTTTCCAGCACTTAGCCATTTTTCAGAATTTGGACCTCTTTTATTTATTTTGTTCTTAATATGAAAAACAATAAATTTCCTACTTTGGAAGGTTAATTTATTGCACATGTGACTATCAGGAAGTAACTGAAACCATCACTGGATAGATACTTCAACAAGGAACAAGTTCATGTCAACTCATGAATTTATCCCCACAAGAACAGTTCCCGACGGACATTTCCAAATAGCCCCTTAATCTTGTGATCTTAACACCTAGCCTAATTTCACTTGTTCTTAATATGAAAAACAAGTTTTTGACGCAAGTCGCCTTACCTGAAATAAGGTTCTTGCTTAACAATACACATGACACAAACCACAATGCTCACACAAACAAGGTGTAGAACAAGATGCTTGAATCATCTTATATTAATTCTCTGAAATGGTTACAATATAAGAATAACTGTAAGCAAATAACTAAATACAATCGGCCTCAGTCGTTACAACTTAGAAGTAACTATGGTGTGTTCTCCCTGTGTGTCGACTTCACCCTCCCCTGGTTCTCTACGGAACTCTGAGCTATGGTTCGATCTCAATAGTCTGCACTTGGCCAGTGTGACTCTTCACAACTCTCTCGGCTCTGCACTTTGCTCTGCTGCTCTACCAACAGTCTAACCCCTCTAGAATCAAGGCCTTATCCTCCTCTTCTACTCTACGAGTGAATTTTCCAATATTATTACAATCCCGAGACACGCGTTCCCTCCATTTGCCGATCCTATCCAAATCCTGCGAATCTGCACTGTCAGCTTCTATCTGTGCTGCACAGCCTCTGTCCATGATGTCCTCTGTCACGTCCTTCATCAACTCGCAATAACTATCATAACTTCCTCAGCAACCCCGAACAGCTACTAAGTATATTTCATTGACTTTCCTGTCCTTCTGACCCTGCTACAGTAGTTAGTCACATCTCGATTGTTCTGTCAGCTCACTCTTTCCCATTACACTTGGCTTCACCAACCCTGTCGTGCCGTAGTTCGACCACTAGTCGACTACCCGACCTCTTACATCGCTCGTCATCTATCAACCATTTGTTGTTGATTCTCGACCTCTCGCGACATATGATGATCCTTCAGTCGGTCGCACCCCGACTGCTTCTCTTGACTTACTGACTTCGACAAGTCAACCTTCTCCCCACACCAGTGGTCATCGGCACTCCTGCTGGTCGGCTCCCTTCACTTGAGCAACTTCGACTGATCTTCCTAGGCCCCAATGCTCCAACATCAGTCTCCCCAGGTGCAAAATAATTCGACTGCTCCGTCAGTCTCCTGAACTCCTCTTCGGAAATCCATGTCGCTTCCTGCAACTCATCATTGGTCCATTGCACCAAGTATTCTTTCATGCACGATCTACGAGTATGCCCCACTTCGTGCTCATCGATTAATTTTGCGATCCCTTCTTTATGTCGGTCTGGAATTTGTTCCATCCAGTCGATACTTGTTCCTTCCCCTTTACTGCTGCTTGACCCTTCTTCAAATTTATACAGGTCTGAGACATTGAATGTTGCGGAAATGTTCAAGTCTTCCGGCAATTCCCACATAGGCATTGTCAGAAATCTTCTTTAGAATCCTCCATGGTCCTATCTTCTTCAATTTCGGCTTGTTGTATGTTTTTGTCGAAAATCGCTCCTTCTGCAAATATGCATAGACTAAGTCCACTTCTTGGAATGACAATAGTCTCTTCCTCCAGTCGGCTATCAACTTGTAGGTCGCATTACTCTTCTCGATGCACTTCCACACATTTTCATGAACTTCATGCATATGCTCTGCGAATGATTCTACATCCGCGCTCTTCCTGGTTTCTATCGGCAATTCGACCAAATCTTCCACTACATGTGGACGCCTCCCTTGAACAACCTGGAATGGACTCAATCCTGTCGATTGATTCACCGAATTGTTATACGCAAAATGTGCTTGTGCCAACACATTTTCCCACTACTTGGGTCTGTCGGCTGCTAAACATCTCAGAAGGTTTCCCAAACTTCTGTTTACAACCTCGGTTTGTCCGTCTGTCTGCGGATGATATGCCGAATTAAACTCTAACTTCGTGTCGAGTTTCTTCCACAGGGTCCTCTAGAAATTCCCCATGAATTTCATATCCCTATCTGACATGATACTCTTTGGAAACCCATGCAACCTAACTATTTCCTTAAAGAACAACACATCGATCCTTGTGGCATCACTTATTTTCTTACATGGCAGGAAATGTTCCATCTTCGAAAATCTATCGACTACAACAAATATTGAGTCGTTCCCCTGCTGTGTCCTTGGCAATCCTAACAAAAAATCCATGCTACGATTCTTCCACGGGTTTTTCGGTACTGGCAATGGCGTATACAACCCCATATTCTGACTCTTTCCCTTTGCCAACTGGAAAACTTGACATTGTCTAACCCATTCTGACATCTGTCGACATCCTTGGCCAGAAATACTTTTCGTCGATCAGTGCTTTGGTCTTGTCGATCCCAAAGTGCCCTGCTAACCTGCCATTGTGAAATTCTCGAATTAGGTTCTCTCTCACTGATCCTCTGGGAATACATAGCTGACTTCCCCTGAATAGGTAACCTTCCAGAATGAGGTAACTCAAGTATTAAGTCCTGTCGGTGCTCCAAGGTTCACGACACGCCTTCCATGCCTTCGTAAAATCTTCGTCGGCTTCATACTCCGTCTTTATCGACTCTATCCCTGTTTCCTGAACAGTCATCGTGTTCAATAGCGCAACTCTCCTTCTCAATGCGTCGGCAACTTTGTTCTACTTGCCCAACCTATGTCGCAACACGAACGTATATCTCAGGAGTAGCTCCACCCGCTTCATGTGTCTCTGATCAACCTTCAACTGAGTATTCAGTTACCTCAGTGCTTGATGATCGGTGTATAACACAAATTCCTATGGCAACAAATAATGCCTCCATTTCTTCAATGGTTGTATGATAGCATAGAATTCCTGGTCGTAGACCGAATATTTTTGCTTCGCTCCACTCAGCTTTCCATTGAAGAATGCAACTGGTTGGCCTTCCTGGCTCAACACTGCTCCAATTATTGTTCCACTTGCATCACAATCGACCTGGAAAACTTTGTCAAAGTTTGGGAGCACCAACACTGGGATCTCAGTGACCTTTTCCTTCAATTTGTCGAAAGCTTCCTGGGCCTTACTCATCCACTTGAACTCGCCCTTTCTCATGCATTATGTCAATGGTGCACAAATCCGACTGAATCCCTGAATGAACTTCTGGTAGAAACTAGAAAGTCCACGAAAACTTCTCACTGCAGTTGTACCTGTTAGTTCCGGCCAATCTACTATTGCCTTCACCTTCTCGGGGTCCATCTCCAACCCTTTACTTGAAATTACAAATCCCAAGTACACCAATTCCTTCTTCATGAAGAAACACTTTTGCAGGTTAATCATCAGCTTCTCTCCCTGCACTTTCTGCAATACTTGTCGAACATGCTCCAAATGTTCTGACTTGGTCCGACTGAAAATCCGAATGTCGTCTAGATAGACTACGGAAAACCTTCCCAAGAACAGTTTCAGCACTTCATTCATCAATATCATGAATGTACTGGGTGCATTAGTCAACCCGAATGGCATGACTAACCACTCATATAACCCTTCTCTTGTCTTGAATGCTGTCTTCCATTCATATCCTTTTCTGACCCTAGTCTAGTGATATCCACTCTTCAGGTCTAACTTTTTGAAGTATGTCGCTCCACTCAGACAATCGATCAAGTCATCCATCCTTGGCAATGGAAATCGATACTTGATTATGATCCTGTTTATGGCTCTGGAGTTAGTACACATTGTCCATTCCCCACCTTTCTTGGGTGTCAATACCGCTGGTACTGCACATGGGCTCAAGCTTTCTCGAATCAATCCCCTGTCCAACAAATCTTGGAGCTGTCGGTTGAGTTCCTGTCCCTTTGCTGGACTCATCCTATATGGTGCTTTGTTTGGCAGACTCGACCCTGGAATTAAGTCGATCTGATGGGATATACTCCTTGTCGGCCGTAATCCTGTCGGTTTCTCATCAGCCATTATGTCCCTAAACTCTTTGAGCAACTCCTCGACTTCGACCGGAATTCTCTCCATGTCGGTCGTTCCTTTGACATATGGTCCCTTTGGAATGATTGCATAACATCCTGATTGCTTTTCCTCCTCTGTGAGGAATTCCTTAGCAGTGCTCATCAACACTCGCTTTTCCCAAAGGTTGCTCTCGCCATCC
Source organism: Larix kaempferi (assembly GCA_027924585.1). Taxonomy (NCBI): domain Eukaryota; kingdom Viridiplantae; phylum Streptophyta; class Pinopsida; order Pinales; family Pinaceae; genus Larix; species Larix kaempferi. Next base: position 13,260,314 of record BSBM01000922.1, on the reverse strand, counting down.
TTGCTGTGGGCTGGCTCTCCTCACCTCGGCTTAAGAGTCCTTTTCATGCCATTCTTCCACACTGTGACTGTGTTAGCTCGACCGTCATAGATCATCTTATCATCATATTGCCATGGCCTCCCTAACAACAGATGGCATGCATCCATGGGAACTACATCACACAGTACATTGTCCTCTAATCCTTCAACTCTGAAGTTGATCAGGTACTGTTTGGTCATCTTAACATGGTGTCCTCTTTGCAACCATGAGATCTTGTAAGGGTGTGGCTGTTCACGACACTTCAACCCGATCTTTTCGATGACTTATGTCGACACAAGATTCTCTATACTCCCATCATCAACTATGGTCTTGCAATGCCATTCCCTGATCCACACCTTCGTTCGAAATATTGCCTTCCATTGTGCTGGTTCCATTGGGTCGCGTTGATCTTCTTGGATCAAAGCTCTCTGAACCGTCAGATTTCGGTTCTTCTTTTTCTCACCTCCACTGCTATCTGATGCTGATTCTTCCCTCTCGTCGACCTGCTCATCCTTTCGATGTATGGGTTTCAAATCTTCTGTAGCATGTAGGTTTTTTGGACATTCATATGCCTTATGGTCCGTTCCTCAACATTTTTAACATATTATGGATGGTCTGTTAACTCCCTTCTTGTTGGATGGACCACTTCGACTATACGCACCTCGACCACGGTTCTCACGACCATCATGTTGGTTCTCTTGTGTTTTTTCTTTCGCCGATGTCCCTTCTGTGCATTGAATATCTTCGACACCTCCTCTCTTGTAGCCGCTACCTTGACCTTTCATGGAGACAGTCTTTTCACCCCGACTAGTTATCCTGCCTCTGGTCGCTGTGGACTTTCTCGACAGTTTCTCTTCTTCCTTCAAAGCTAGCTAATAGGCTTCTCCAACTGCTTTGAATATCGACATGCTGAGCTCATCCTGAACAACATACTTCAGGTCGTTTACATATCTGGAGACAGCTTCTTCTCCTTCATCAGTTTGTCTTGATAGAATCAATAATCGGTAGAACTCCTCCGTGTACTCTTTCACGGTCATCTCTTTTTGTCAAAAGTTTTGTAACTTCCTAAACAAGGAAATCACATAGTCATTTGGCAAGAACTTCCCCTTCAATTTGGAAACCATCCTATCCCAAGATTTGATTTTCTCCTTGCCTTTCTTGAGTCTGTCATCCTGTACATTGTCCCACCACAATGAGGCATGACCCTTCAACCTTAGACATGCAGTCTTAACCCGTTTAGGATCCTCGATCTGCTCCACATCGAAGTATTTCTCTATGTCTCTGAACCAGTTGATCAAGTCTTCTGGGTCCAGGCTTCCCGAGTACGTACGCACATCTATCTTCAACCGACCTCTCATTTCTGTCAGAAGCTTGATGAGTTTTTCCTCTGGTTCTTCTGCTGCGGCTTCCCGAGCTTCCACTTCCTCGAATTCCTTGTCGCTGTGTTCTAGCGTTTCAGGAATGCAACCACGCCTCTGGTTTTCTTTGATTGATGCGACATCATTTGTCAAAGTCCACATCATTCAGATGCATTCGTTGAACATCTCATGATCCACTGTGATGGCTTTTGCGCCACGTGCTATTCATCCTCGGACATTAACGCCTCTGTGAGCTATCTTCAACCTCTGCTGAAAATTTTCACACCTTCAACACTGACGCAAGTCAGGTTGGTATGGTCTTCTCTTCTCCAACCAGACTCGCCTTCGGGCTCTGATACTAGCTGATGCAAGTCAAGTTGGTATGGTCTTCTCTTCTCCAACCAAACTCGCCTCCAGGCTTTGATACCAACTGACACAAGTCGCCTTACTTGAAATAAGGTTCTTGCTTAACAATACACATGACACAAACCACAATGCTCACACAAACAAGGTGTAGAACAAGATGCCTGAATTGGCTTATATTACTTATCTGAAATGGTTACAATATAAGAATAACTGTAAGCAAATAACTAACTACAATCGGCCTCAGCCGTTACAACTTAGAAGTAACTATGGTGTGTTCTCCCTGTGTGTCGACCTCACCCTCCCATGGTTCTCTACGGAACTATGAGCTATGGTTCGATATCAACAGTCTGCACTCGGCCAGTGTGACTCTTCACAACTCTCTCGGCTCTGCGCTATGCTCTGCCAACAGTCTAACCCCTCTAGACTGAAGACCTTCTCCTCCTCTTCTACTCTACGAGTGTTGTTTCCAAGATTATTACAATCCCGAGACATGCATTCCCTCCATTCGCCGATCCTGTCCAAATCCTGCAAATCTGCACTGTCAGCTTCTATCCGTGCTACACAGCCTCTGTCCATGATGTCCTCTATCACGTCCTTCACAACTCGCAATAACTGTCATAAATTCCTCAGCAACCCCGAACAACTACTAAGTACAGTTCATTGACTTTCCTATCCTTCTGACCTTGCTACAGGAGTTAGTCACATCTCGACTGTTCTGTTGGCTCACTCCTTCCGATTACACTTGGATTCACCAACCCTGTCGTGTCGTAGTTCAACCACTAGTTGACTACCCGACCTCTTACATCGCTCGTCATCTATTGACCATTTCCTATCAATTCTTGACCTCTTGCGACATCTGCTGATCCTTCAGTTGGTCGCACCCCGACTGCTTTTTCTCCCCGCACCAGTGGTCATCGACACTCCTGCTGGTCGACTCCCTTCGGTCGATCAACTTCGACTGATCTGCCTAGGCCCCGATGCTCCTGCATCATTTTTTTTCTCACTTTGGTAGGTTAATTTCTTGCACATGTGACCATCATAAGGAAAACTGGAAGCATGGATGGATAACCACTTCAACAAGGAACAAATATATTCCACCCTTTAAATTTGTTGATACACACACATCATCTGGCAGGCATTTGAAACTAGCTTTTTAAACTACTAATTCAACACTTGGACAAAAAATTGTCAAACCCTAGTGTAACATAAGATTTTTATTTTCATTAACTTGGAAGTATGAGATTCCCAATGGATAGAGGCGAATAAGGTGATTCCATCCAGACGAATTTCATCCTTTGAGACCTCTTTCTCTCTCGATGGGTTTTTTTTTGGAGCAGTGCAAATCAAGCTAAGAAGCATGTTTGGTAGATCGATATCTTCAACTCTAGATACTTTTTGGACAAACCAATGATATGATTGGATGCACCAATCAAGAGTCTAGAGACCCATATCCTCAAAATACTTTAAAACATCAACCACAGGAAATCGCGAGCATTTTACTAAGGTCACTCGGAATTTTTACCAGTAATTTTATACTTGGATAATTTTTGCATTTTCCTAGACTGGAGCAATTTGCCTGAAACACTATTTTTGAAGACCCGTAACTTCCTTTTCAGACAATCTCAAGACAAGTTGAGACCATGGTCAGGTATACAAATCAACAAGCTACAGCCTGACACTATGGGGAAGGCATTTACCTTAACCTATGAATTATGGCGGGCATTTTCTTGAGGCCACTTGGGCATTTTTACTACCACTGATGCAAAAACATCCCGAAACCATGTTTTGGTAGGCCTTTAACTTTGTCATCAAACACCCTCTCATCAAACACCCTCTTTGAGAATTGAGACCATGGTAAGTTAGCCTCTTACACAAGATATAACATTTTAGTTTTAGATAATTTTTATCATTCTCCTATGAGGTATGGTGGGCAATTTCCCCATGCCACTTGGACCAATTTTCCAACACTTAGCCATTTATCATAATTTGGACCTCTTTTGTTTCTTTTGTTCTTAATATGCAAAACAATATTTTCCCTACTTTGGCAAGTTGATTCCTTGCACATGTGACTATCAGTAAGTAAACTAAAACCATGATTGCCGGATAGCTACTTCAACAAGGAACAAGTTCATGTCAACTGATGAATTTATCCCCACAAGGCCAGTTCCTGGCGTGCATTTCCAAATAGCCCCTTAGCCTTGTTATTTTAACACCTAGCCTAATTTCACTTGTTCTTAATATGCAAAACACGTTTTTTTTCACTTTGGCAGGTTAATTTCTTGCATATGGGACCATCATAAGGAAAACTGAAAGCATGGATGGATAACCACTTCAACAAGGAAAAAATAAATGCCACCCTTAAAATTTGTTGATGCACACACATCATCTAGTGGGAATTTGAAGCTAGCTTTTTAAATTACTAATTCAACACTTGGACAAAAAATTGTCAAACCCTAGGGTAACCTGAGATTTTTTTTTCATCAAATTGGAAGTGTGAGACACCCAATGGATATAGACCAACAAGGTGATTCCATCCTGACCAATGCACCTGAATATAGTCTCATTCTTGGAAAATAGGCTCTGGTAAATAATATATTGGCCTGCTATGATGATTTATGCACTTGACCATCGACTCATTCGTGATAAAAATTCATTTTCCAAGAAGACACCGGCCTTCCAAAACAACCAATCAACCTAATTTGCACCATGTCAGAACATGCTCCCCTTTGGAAAAAATGGCCAAGTACTGAAAAGTGATAGCTTATGTTTATGTACTTTTTTATGTCAAAGTACAACGAGTTTATAAATTTCCAAAGTACAACCCATTTATAAAAAATGAAAGCTTAGTTCTGTGCACTTTTTTATGTTAAAGTACAACCAATTTATAAAATTCCCTCTGGTTATAAGGCCCGATGTCAGGATAGGGAAAAGTGCATACCCAAGTCATGGATTACTACCTGGAAATACACTCAAGAAAAGTGTTTTGTTGTTGAAATACTCTTTGAGGGCATACATTGTGAGCCTGAAATACAGCCTAGAGGCATAATTTGTGAGCCTGAAATACAGTCTGTGTGCATCACCTCACCTCTGCTTCAAACCTAGATAACCATGCCCGAAATTCAAACAGGGGCATTCTCTACCACGAGCACATTTGAAACACGGGAATCCTACTTTGCAACCCCAATTGAAACACAGTCGTCCACAAATGATAGGATAATAGTGAAAAAATTCTAGGAGTATTTTGATGCATGGAGAGATGCAAAGATGTGGCCACTAGGTATGGAAACTATACTGAGGAAAGTAGAAGTTTTCAACTTTTTGTTTGGAATATTCAATTATGTTGATGAGGAGATAGATGAGGAAATTTAAAAAATATAATGTTGGGAATATGAAACTCATAATTTTTGGAAAGCGGGTATACCTCTACTCTGATTTGGTTGCCCGAGCTACAAATATTCTATGCAGATGGGGAGGGATTTTAAGCTCTTGGAAAAATCCTAGACAAGAGAAGAACCAGATGGCCAGCAAAATTTGTGGGTGAGAAGTACATGTTCTGAGGAATGGTTTAAGAATGCAATATGTCCCTCCCGGAATATATAAAACATTGATTCAGATTGTCCTTAGGACAATTCTGAATCATCACATGTAGGACATTTCGGGTGAATGTATGTGGGTCGTGATACATTGGGTGGAAGATATACCTGTAGATATTCCTTATCTATTGGCAAAGAAAGTCTACTCTAACCTGCAAGAGAGGCAATTAAGGAAGGCTAAATTTAGTTTCCCTGGAACACTTCAAAAAATTATTAATTTATGTCGACCCCATGCTACTAAAACATAGATTGGTGATATCAACTAGCATGAAAATATATCTTTTCCAAAACCACGTGTTCATAAAACATACATTAGGAAATGCAATAGCAGAGAACATAATGAGGAATTTTCAGTACAATATCGTCAGTAGAACGAGGAATTAGTACAATCTCCTGAGCACCATGGGGAATTACCATTACACCCTTTTGAACAGAACGAGGAATCACCAGTACAAAGTCTTTACCACCATGGCGAATTACGAGTACAGTCTCCTAATTTTGTCACAAATGATGTAGGTCATGCTGTCACAAGTTTGAAAGAGTTACATGGACATGTCGATAGAGTTAATTGAGAGGAGGTGACAGGAAATGAAATGGAAGAAACTACTGCTCACTTTTCCATTCCTCAAGATGTTTTTGATAGAATTCCTCCTAAATAGTTGGAAATTGAGTATGATTGTTCTTCCAAATCTAAATCAAGGGCTTCCTCTATGCATTTAGAAATTCCATCATATAATTTTGATAGTAGTTACGTGTTCATCCTATATTATAAAATGGATCATTTCAAGGAACAAGCTTCCTATATATGCAATTGTGTGGAAGAGGGCTTGAGAAAAGATAATAATATTTTAGAATTCCTCAAACAGATAGCAGTGTTGCAAAAGAGAGTTGTGGATAATGAATTCAAAGCAAACAAAATTATAAAATGGAAAGAAGAAATGGCTGAATTATTATCCAAAGATGTAGACAAAATCAATGATGACGTTGAAAATTAAATTGAGTCAGTGAGGGTTGTGTATCAAGAGGCTTTGGAAAAAGCTAATGCTGAAGCGAGTGAACTCAAAGAAGAGTTGAAAAAAGACCACATGTTCTCAATGTACCACCAATAAGGACAAAAATGGGTCATTTATAGGTATTGGAGAAGAAAATTAAAGAAAATGAACAGGTAATACAAGAATATCAATTGAAGATGAAAGATTCAAAGGGAAGCCACGGAAAAAAAGTTGTAGAATTAGAATCAATAATTTCCAGTTTGAGAAAAAACATTTCTAAGCAAGATGATAAGCTAAGAGGAAAAAGGTTAGAAAGGATCTCTCAATCTCTAGAACTTAAAAACAAAAGTAGAGGAAAAAACATTTCCATTCAAGAAGGTGGTGAGGTTGAAGGTAAGGGTACCAAAGGAGATGAGGGTAAGGGTAGAAGGAAAAAAACACCTACATGTACAATGTCATTAGAAGAGCGAGGTAATTCCTTAGCAAATCAAGAGAAGATGCTACAAGAATGCTTCTCAACGAGCATTGCACTAGATGATTTGTTTGGATCATCACCATTATATAAAGAAATGAAAGAGAAGATGGTTGGGAAAGGTGCAAAAATAATGGATCTGGAATAAAAACTCTTTGACGACCGAAAAGTTCAGAATTTGGGATGTGATATGGAAATTCAAAAACTTAAATCCACAATTGCTGATTTGGCGAAGGAATTACAAGGTCGAGCTATTGCGATGATGGAAATTCCTGTCATTCCCAATGAGACAGGGTTGAGGGAAGAAAAGAACGAGAAAGAAATACAAAATCTGAAATGTGAATTGATTGAAGCTAAAGATCAATTGAAAAATACTAGACAACAATTCGAGTTCAAGGAAAAATAGGAATCAATGAAGTATAAGAAAAATGTGGAAATGTTGAACAAACTAATGGAGGAAAAAAATGTTTTGCTTGGAAATTTAAAAAAAGTTTCACAGAGAGTTAAAGAGCTTGAAAACAAATTGAAAAAAGTGCCTTGTACAACTCCAGAACAATTACAGTCTTCTACGAAAGGCAAGAGAGACCATTCAGATTTGTCTTCTAGTCAAGAGGAGGGATTGCAGCCATCTCAGAAACATGCTAAACATATATAAATCAATGTATATATGTATTTATCAACAGGTAATGAAAAATTAATTTTTGTATGATGGAGTTTTGTATTTATTGGGATATAATGAAAAATGCTTTTTAGTTGTCTTACTTTTCATGTCCAAGAGTTAGTGGTTCTACAGTCAATGCTTATGAAGTATGGTATTCATGTTTATTCAGCCCTCATTTGTATGGTATTCATGTTTATGAAGTCCTGATTTTTTTATTGAGATCTTCTTAATGTCTAGGAGTTAGTGTTTATATAGTCAATGCTTTGGTTTTTACTTTATTATGATGTGAGGCATGATTCTCAACAATTTCATAGTGACATTTTTACACCTATGACCACTTTTTTTTCGTGGATCTAAGTGCTTCCTCACCTTCTTTGATGGATTTTATATGCACAGGTCCATAGAATTTGTCCCACTATTTTCCATAGATGAATCTGCAAATAATTCCCAACATATTTCAGTGGATTCCCAACATGATTCCCACTATGAGTGTTGATTCAAGGGCATAAAAGGGATAGTGAGCAACATTTTCTCAAATCTAGGCACATTATGGGTTTTAAAATCAATTCTCAGACCTATTCCTAACCTCCTAATACCATAGAGAGGCGTTTCTGGGTTAATTTTGGGCAATCTGTGCATGATTAAGACCTCAAAGAAGCAGTAAACCTCATTGTTTATAAATTTGGGTTAATTTTGGGAAATCTGTGCACGATTTTGGAATTTTCTCTTTGATCTTGGATTCTAAAAGCACCCAGTAGTCATGGCAATCCCAATATCCTCCAACCTGTGCATGTTTGAGCCTTCTAAAATCCTAATAATAGAATGAATTCAGAACTATATCCAACAATAATAGGTCTCTTAATACAATCCGTGAGATGTAGAATAGTTGGTGGCGGGGTATGGTTAAGACACCCCCTAAGCAGAAAGGTCGTCGGTTCTAATCTCGTGGATACCAAAACATCGAACCATGTTAAGGGTTGGTGCAGTCTAGGATGAGTGCGATCCCTGGGTGATTTTGATGGCTTAGATGCCCCTGGTTTGTGGTAACTTAGCCAAAGGAAAGCTTGCTAGTCAAGGAGGTTCCACCACTTTGCTAACAAAAAAAAAATAGGTCTCTTAATATATTAAGACCATATGAATGCCATTTCATTACGAATGTTATGTTCTTCACCACTTTGCATACAATGTTGCTTTATGATCATTTTGGACTTTTCATCATAACAGGTCTCTTAAGACATTAAGGCCATAAATATCACCAAAATATCAACAAAATAGGTCTCTTAATATATTAAGACCATATGAATTTCATTTCATTATGAATGTTATGTTCTTCACCACTTTGCATACAATGTTGCTTTATGATCATTTTGGAATTTTCAACAAAACATATCTCTTAATACATTAAGGCCATAAATATCACCAAAATATCAACAAAATAGGTCTCATAATATATTAAAACCATATGAATGACATTTCATTACGAATGTTATGTTCTTCACCACTTTGCATACAATGTTGCTTTATGATCCTTCTAGACCTTTCAACAAAACGTATCTCTTAATACATTAAGGCCACACATATCAACAAAATAGGTCTCTTGATATATTAAGACCACATGATTGCCATTTCATTACAGATGTTATGTTCTTCACCAATTTGCATACAATGTTGCTTTATGATCATTTGGGACTTTTCTCTTTTTTGGTTGTCTCATACTTGGTTTATCAAGACCAGTTTTCATTTGATTGTTAGCTTCCAATACTTGGATGCCAAGAGCTGTCCCTTGAATTTCTTGTTCATCAACACTCTTCACTGCCCCATTTATTGAGGATTAAAGACACCTTCTATTGTGAATCCTAGATTCCGTCAATGGCATATCAACAGTAGTTGCTCCATTCAATTCTTTTATTTGACTGGTCTCCAATGCCTCTATTATCGATGATGAAAGACCCATAGTTTTATTGTTATTGTCATCAGCCATCATTAGGGTATCAGAACCAAGTTCCCCTTGAATTTGTTGTGTTTGATCATAACGAACTAGCTCATTTGCTGTGATTAGCGATGTGGACAAAGTTAGAGTTCGAGCAAAAGTTATAACTTCAACCACAAATCAACTAGATTGATAAAGACATGCTGATATGTAATGAATTGAGCTAATATAATACTCACTATTGGAGGGAAAGACAGGATGTTGTTTTTTTGTTTTAACACCATTTTTTTTCGTGTTCTTTCCAAAGCAATGTGATTCACGATAAGCCTCTTCTCCATATTTGCTAATTGGTTTTGATCTCGGAAGACGGTTATTGACCTAGGAGGACATATTAATAATTAAACACACACATTATGAATCCTCACACTATAAAGTTAAAATCGAACCAGATAACATATAAAATTAGGAAGAAATTATTGTTGGTGTTGCAATCAATGATTTCTTAGAATTTTTTTCCCATGATTTAAATAGTTGTTCAACTTGTTGACAAGTGACATCAGGGAAACGTGATGCCAATTGTGCTGCAGTTTCCTTATACGATTGATTCCTTTACTTATCATATTCAACATGAAGTTGACTTCTAATATTTGAAGGCAAGAATCTTCTGTGTCTAAACTTTTGGAAAGTGCCTTATGATCTCATAACAAGCTTGAAAAATTGTGCTCTCATCTCCTTTACAAGACACATTCTATCATGTTCAAATGTGCCTCTATTATCCTTATGGACTCCTCTTCCTCCTCCTTGGTTTCTATTCAAATATTTTATTTCTCTATGCTTACGCTCCATTACTTTATTCCTTAAACGTCCCAACGTATAACGAAGAATAGAATGTGTCATATGAAGAGCATGGGTCCCTTGGACATGCATATAAGGAACCATATCATCTCCTAAACAACAAGAAGACAACCACAACAACTCACTTGTATGGAATCCAATCCTGCAATGCCAGTGGATAAAACTGTTTGTCATGAATGAAATGATACCACCATTCAAACTAGATAATATGATGAAACTCACATACCTTTTCTCATATGCATATACATAATCCCCCCTACACCCTTGCAGTCGAAATATGTGGAATTATTTATAACACTTCTATATCCTAGCCAACTTTTTATTCTTCTCTTCATCTAGAAGGCCTTCAATAACCTAGAAACAATGCATAAGTTTCAATGCATATGAATAAATAATAATTTTTATTTGTTGACTCTAGTTTTCATTGATGTCAAAGGAGTTCAGTAATGACAAATAAATAAAGGAAAAGGATATGATGATATGAAATATATGGTGATATCATTATTACAATTTGGCCTAATTATATAGAGATTTGATAGTTTGGAGAAATTCTGAAAAGGAAGTGATGACATGTCATGTATGATAGTGTGGCATGTGTAATGGGGCTGGAAAGACAAATGATGGTGTTTTGCTGCTATCATGAAGTTAGTGTTGCAATTTGACATCATTCTGGGAAAGTTGGCAATTTTGTGAAACTTTAGAAAATGACTAAGTATGGAAAAATTAGTCCAAACTACTATAATAAAATGCTCGCCATAATTCATAGGTTAAAGTAAATTCCCATCCCATGCTGTCAGGATATAGATTTTTGAAGTGGCTATCTGACCATAGTCTCATTTCTCCAAAAGAGTGCTTCATGTCAAAGTTATAGGTCTGCAAAAACAAGGGTCCATGAAGTTTTAAGAAATTATGGAAATTGACCAAGTGTTGGAAAATTGGTCCAAGTGGCCTCATTAAAATGCCCTCCGCACATCATAATAGAATGATAAAAGGTATCTGAAAATATTAGGCTATACCTTGTTGAATAGGTTTTATGACCATGGTATCATTTCTCCAAACGAGTGTTCTATGACAAAGTTATAGGTCTACCAAAATAGGGTTTTCGGCAATTTGCACTAGTCTAGTAAAATGCCTTCCTAGGTCAGAGAAGGATGAGTTTGAAGGTGAAATCAATATGGTTGTGCTCAGTAAGATGTATTACATCATTTGGTATCATTGGTTCAAGATTTTGGTGAAATAAAAAAATCCACCCTGGAGATTGCACAAATTGTCCAAGTATAAAAATACTGGTAAAAATGCCAAAGTGACCCCAGTAAAATGTCCTCCATTTCCTATGGGTTATGTATTAAATTATTTTGAGGGTATGGGTCTCTAGACTGTTGATTTGTACATCCAAACATATCATTGGTTTGTCCAAAGAGTCTTTGTAGGTGAAAATATTGATTTCCCAATAGTGCCTTCATGCTTGATTTGCACTGCTCCAGAAAAATGTCCGTCGAGGAGAGAGAAAGAGGTCTCAAAGGATGAAATTGGTCTGGATGAAAAAATTTGTCTTTCTGTCTAATTGAAGGTTGAGAGGCATTTGGAAATGTCGTCCATAAATTGTCCTTGTACCGGTAAATAAGGGAAACATAATTTTCAACATAAATAATTGTCCCAACATTATTTTCAAAGTAAATAACATTGAGAGCCATTTAGCAATAGTCAAAACATAATAACAACATAATTTATTGTTAGTCGAGGCCCACATAAAAAATAATTGATATGCTAACATAATTATTAGACCTTTAAAATTCCCTCATGTCGAATGAGGATCTTGTTTGATGTTGATCCATTTGATTTCCCATAGTTAAGATCATTGTATTGTTGGATTTTATGATGGTATGGTTCTCCTAGCTTACATGGAACACCAATTTTCTCCATCTCCTCCCAAATTTGAACAAATTTCGTTTTCTCTACGCCTCTAGTTGGATGTACCTTGTCATAATCTTGTGCAATTCTTTGAATTTCACGAAACATCTTCAAAATTGTTCTGATCCTAGCATGGCAAGAACAATATACAAGCTTGGCCATTGAGCCAAGAGTCAACTGTAATTGGCACCAATAATTTTTGAGGTTAGGAATTATTGAAATACTAAGAAGCTTAATTTCTAGTAAAGATCGAATCATGAAAGTGTGTACCTTTTCATCATTTCTTCTATCAATGGGATAGTTCTTCACAATAATCATATTTCCACAAGATAAGGTTGGTTTAATGCTTGTAATATGCTCATCTAATTTCCTTCCCATCCTTTGCTTGGTTCCAAAGTGGGATTCAACTCCTACAGTAAAGTTCAAGAACATAGTTAGATTAGGAATGTTTTGGCAAGATATAAACATTAATCTCAAAACTTGTAATAAATTTGCATAGCTTAGAAGGAGCACATATGTTGACATTCCATAACATTCGAAACACTATAGATAGTATCTCCTTCCCCAATGTTGATTTCATCTGTAACCATGTGTATCGCTTTTTTATGGCATGTGCATCAAGGAAAAAAATTATTTCCCATTGGAGAAACACTATTATTGCATACTAAACTACATATGGCCACTAGATCATGACACTCAAACAAATTAATTTTCACAACCCTTCAATCTACCATATTGATGCCATTTTTTGAAATCTTATTTATCTGTTTCATTAAGTTATCCTCATTTTCAAGATCAACAACATGTGCTAAAACTTGTCTATATTCTTCTTTTCCATCCCATTTTCCAAGGCTTACATAAGACATCAAGCCATTGTCTTCCAGTAACTTGAATAATATCTCACACACCTTCCCACCTCGATCATAATGTACGCAAGAATCAATACCAAGTTTGAAAGAAACTTCATTGACTATGGTTCCATACCGCTTGTCAAACGATTCAACCATAAAGGAGGCATATGACTTTACTTGCTTGACCCTAACTCCATATGTGAAACCATCAGTTCTCTCCCGTCCCATATCAATATCCTCGGCTTCTTTGCTCCACTTTTTCATTTCGCTATAAACTAATGTTGGATTAACCCTCTTTAGTACACCATGAGCATCAATAATCTTAAGACATTGCAAAGCCTTATGAGTCATGCTTGATTCGATAAATATTGAAGCCATGTTCCTTGACATAAAATCCTTACGAATCTTTACCACATAAATTGATCGAATTTTATCAAGGAATCAGTGTAGATGTTCAAGAACATCCTTAATTTTATATTCTTCCTTATAGTTTTTGCTCATGAAGTAGCCGATTCCAACAATAATGTCATTCTCATCTACATCTTCAAGCAATTCTACAGAAAACCATCTCCCAATTTATTTAAGTTTTGTCTTCACCTCCTTTAGTCTGTGGTTATACCATCCCGACTGCTTTTTAAGATGCAATAAGGATGTCCTTGAGCGGATTCCTACTGACATTCTCCTAACATTCTTAGTTTCATTTGCTGCAAACCCTTCTATCATTTCTGCTACAGCTTGACCAATTATAGAATTTTTATTTTCTGTAGTTTCATTTCTATCCATTTGTTCATGAAATGCAATTATTTCATTTGTTTCATGTCTTCCACTTGCATCCAAGTTCATAAGAGGTTCATTTTCAAATTGATTCCCATTGGGCTCTACACTTTGATTCCCTTCATCATTATGCAAAACTAGGTTCATTCTTTGGTACATATTTTTATTTTGCAACTCAGCGTTCAATGAAATGGAAGCATGTAATGGCACCCTCATATTCTCTCGAACAAATTTCATTCTTTCATAAGTATTTCCACTTTGTGCATTAACATTCCCTTCAACTGCAATGGGAGACAAAGGTTGCCTCTGTTGTCCAACAACATTGTTGTTTGTCAATGAAATGGAAGCATGTAATGGGACCCTCACATTCTCTGGAACATAGTTCATTCTTTCATAAATATTTCCACTTAGTGCATTAACATTCCCTTCAACTTCATTTGGAGACAAAGGTATCCTCTGTTGTCCAGCAACATTGTTGTTTGTCAATGAAATGGCAGCATGTAATGGGACCCTCATAGCATCTGTAACATAGTTCATTCTTTCACAAATATTTCCACTTTGTACATTAACATTCCTTTCAAATGCAATTGGAGACAAAGTTTTCCTCTGTTGTCCAACAACATTGTTGGCAATAATTGGTTTCTTACATTGAGGACATTGAGTTTGCAGAATGGTTGGATGAATGCTTGATGTTTGAGGGAAACTTGTGGACTCGTTCTATGGTATGGAGTTCTGATTTTGAAATCCTTGACATTGTCCATAAGCAAAAAATTGTGTTGCCGTTTTACCTCTACCATAAGTGAATTGAAGGACAATGTCACGTGGTTCCAAAGTTGGAAGTTCTGAGTAATCTAGACCCTTACGTCGACCTCTTTTTGGAGGAATATTTTTTCGAGATGGCTCATTTGAATGATCCATTGATGAGATACTCTACAAAATAAAATAAAAACAATCAATATTGGCATTATATTTCAGACATAATTTCTCTATTTAAAAAAAATTGAAATATATCATAAATGTAATTTTACTCTAAGAGGCGGACATGGCTTTGAGCATATGGCATATAAAGGAAAATATCAATGGCGAAGTTCAGGAATTTTACCAAAGACCGTTCATAGAATGACCAGATCTGACAAAGGCTCTTCAACAACTTCAGGATCTTTCCTTTTTTTCCCTTTCTATTATTTCACATAAACTTGTCTCACCCAGTTTTTGGCTCTTTTTTCAGAACTTAGAGTCCTTCTCAGAGGAAAATTTTGTCATAATATGTTATTATGCCTGTTAAACAAGTAGATAGTGTTTTTAAAGATCAATATCATAAATGAAAAATCTAAATGGATCATAAGAATAAAATAATACTACAAGTCTATCCAAAAGGAAAGCAATATCAGAAATACACTCCTTACAAAGTTTAGCTACATAATGTAATTTTGTTCTCATCAGATGAAGTAAAATTACTTTTTTTCCCATGAAAAAAATGTAATTTTACATTCAGAGTTAACTTGTAATTTAACAGTGTAATTTTACACTCTAAGTAACGTAATGTTTTGCAAAAAAAAATCAAATTTATGTCATTTCTCAAAGGCTAATTCTGAAAAATGGCTTAGTGTTGGAAAATTGGTCCAAATGGCCTTGGTAAATTTTCCGTCATACCTCATCGGAGAGTGATAAAAGATATATACAAATATAATGTTATAGCTTGTGGAAGAGTCTATCTTACCATGGTCTCAGTTATCAAAGAGGTTGTTTGATGACAAAGTTAAAGGCCTTCCAAAATAGGGTTCTAGGCTGTTTTTGCACCAATGGTAGTAAAACTGCCCAAGTGGCCTCATGAAAATGCCTGCCATAATTCATAGCTTATGGTAAATGCCCACGCTATAGTGTTAGGATCCACCTTGTTGATTTTTCTACCTGACCATGGTCTCAGATTATCTTGAGAGTTTATAAAAAGGAAGTTATGGGTATTCCAAACCAATGGTTTCAGGCCGATTGCTCTAGTCTAGGAAAATGCAAAAATTGTCTAAGTAAAAAATTACTGGTAAAAATGCCTGAGTGACCTCAGTAAAATGCCGCCATTTCATGTGGTTGATGTCTTAAATATTTTGATGGTATGAGTATCTAGACTATTGATTGTTTCATCCAAACGTATCATTGGTTTTTCCAAATAGTCTTTGTAGGTGAAGATATTGATCTTCCAAAAGTGCCTCCTAGCTTGATTTGCACTGCTCTAGAAAAATGCCCACCAAGGAGAGAGAAAGAATTTTCAAAGGATGAGATTGGTATGGATGGAATCACCTTGTTGGCCTATATCCATTGGGTGTCTCATACTTCCAATTTGATGAAAACCAAAATCTCAGGTTACCCTAGGGTTTGACATTTTTTTGTCCAAGTGTTGAATTAGGAGTTTAAAAAGCTAATTTCAAATGCCTGCAACATGATGTCTATGTATCAAAAAATTTAAAGGGTGGCATTGATCCATTCCTTGTTGAAGTGGTTATCCATCCATGCTTTCATTTTTCCTTATTATGGTCACATGTGCAAGAAATGAACTAGCCAAAGTGAGGAAAATCTTGTTTTGCATATTAAGAACAAGTGAAATTTGGGTAAGTGTTAAAATCACAAGGTTAAGGGGCTATTTGGAAATGCCTGCCAGGAACTGGCCTTGTGGGGATAAATTCAGTAGTTGACATGAACTTGTTCCTTGTTGAAGTAGCTATCCAGTCATGGTTTCAGTTTACTTACTGATAGTTACATGTGTAAGAAATCAACCTGCCAATGTAGGAAAAATATTGTTTTGCATATTAAGAAAAAAAGAAACAAAAGAGGTCCAAGTGGCTTTGGGAAATTGGCCACCCTAACTCATAGGAGAATAATAAAAAATATCTAAAACTATAATTCTATATCTTGTGGAAGAGGCTATCTTACCATGGTCTCATTTCTCAAAGAGGGTGTTCGATGACAATGTTAAAGGCCTGCAAAAACATGGTTCCAGGATGTTTTTGCACCAATGGTAGTAAAACTGCCTAATTTTCCTAAGGAAAATGCTTGCCATAATTCATAGGTTAAGGTAAATGCCCACTCCATAGTGTCAGGCTATAGCTTGATGACTTGTCTACCTAACCATTGTCTCATATTGTCTTGAGATTGTCTTAAAAGGAAGTTATGGGTTTGCCAAAACAATGTTTCAGGAAGATTGCTCCAGTCTAGGAAAATGCAAAAATTGTCCAAGTATAAAATTACTGGTAAAAATTCATGAGTGACCTCAGTAAAATGCCCACCATTTCTTGGGGTTGATGTCTTAACGTATTTTGAGGATATGGGTCTCTATATTGTTGATTGGTGCATCCAACCATATCATTGGTTTGTCCAAAAAGTCTCTGTGGATGAAGATATTGATCTACCAAACGTGCTTCTTAGCTTGATTTGCACTGGTCCAGAAAAATGCCCACTGACGAGAGAGAAAGAGGTCTCAAAGGATGAAATTGGTCTGGATGAAATCACCTTGTTGGCCTCTATCCATTGGGTGTCTCATACTTCCAAGTTGATTAAAATAAAAATCTCAGGTTACCCTAGGGTTTAACAATTTTTTGTCGAAGTGTTGAATTAGTATTTTAAAAAGCTAGTTTCAAATGCCTGCAAGATGATGTGTTTGTATCAATAAATTTAAAGTTTAACATGTATATGTTCCTTGTTGATGTGGTTATCCATCCATGTTTTCAGTTTTCCTTATGATGGTCACATGTGCAAGAAATTAACCTGCCAAAGTGAGAAAAAACTTGTTTTGCATATTAAGAACAAGTGAAATTAGGCTAGGTGTTAAAATCAAAAGGTTAAGGGGATATTTGGAAATGCCCGCTGAGAACTATCCTTGTGGGGATAAATTCATCAGTTGACATGAACTTGTTCCTTGTTGAAGTAGAGATCCAGTGATGGTTTTAGTTTACTTCCTGATAGTCACATGTGCAAGAAATCAACCTTCCAAAGTAGGAAAAATATTGTTTCGCATATTAAGAACAAAAGAAACAAAAGAGGTCCAAATTCTGAAAAATGGCTAACTGTTGGAAAATTGGTCCAAGTGGACTTGGGAAATTGCCCGTCGTACCTCATAGGAGAATGATAAAAATTATCTAAAACTATAATGCTATATCTTGTGGAAGATGTGATCTTACCATGGTCTTAGTTCTCAAATAGGGTGTTTTATGACAAAGTTAAAGGCCTGCAAAAACATGGCTCCAGGTTGTTTTTGCACCAGTGGTAGTAAAACTGCTGAAGTGGCCTCACAAAAATTTCTGACATTACTCATAGGTTAAGGTAAATCCCGCCCCTAGTGTCAAGCTATAGCTTGTTGATTTTTCTAATTGAACATGGTCTCATCTTGTCTCGAGATTTTCTGAAAAGGATGTTATGGGTCTGCCAAAACATTTTTTCAGGTAGATTGTTCCATTCTAGGAAAATGCAAAAAATGTCCAAGTATAAAATTATTAGTAAAAATTCCTGACTGACCTCAGTAAACTTCCCGCCATTTCCTATGGTTGATGTCTTAAAATATTTTTAGGGTATGGATCTCTAGACTGTTTATTTGTGCATCCAACAATATGATTGGTTTGTCCAAAGAGTTTCTGTACATGAATATATTGATCTGCCAATTGTGCCTCTAGGCTTGATTTGCACTGCAACAGAAAAATTCCCACCGATGAGAGAGAAATAAGTTTCAAAGGATGAAATTGGTCTGGATGGAATCACCTTGTTGGCCTTTATCCACTGGGTGTCTCACACTTCCAATTTGATGAAAATAAAAATCACATGTTACCGTAAGGTTTGACAATTTTCTGTCTAAGTGTTTGAAAAGCTAGTTTCAAATGCCCACCAGATGATGTGTGTGTATTAACAAATTTAAAGGGTGACATGTATTTGTTCCTTGTTCAAGTGGTTATCAATCCATGCTTTCAGTTTTCCTTATGATGGTCATATATCCAAGAAATTAACTAGCCAATGTGAGGAAAAAATTGTTTTGCATATTAAGAACAAGCGAAATTTGGGTAAGTGTTAAAATCACAAGGTTAAGGGGCTATTTGGAAATGCCCGCCAGGAACTGTCCTTGTGGGGATAAATTCATCAGTGGACATGAACTTGTTCCTTGTTGAAGTAGCTATCCAATGATGGTTTCAGTTTACTTCTTGATAGTCACATGTGCATGAAATTCTCTCGTAAAGGAGATATTTTCCTGCCAAAACAACCATTTTGCTTGTTTCGCACCCTAAAAGAAACATGTTCGCCATAGGAAAAATTGGTTAAGTGTTGAAAAAAAGGGCTTAAGTAACCAACAACTCATTGCATTTGATAAAAACATCATTTCTAGAAATTAAAACATCATTTCCAAAAATTTAGAGAGTCAACTAATCATTTTATACGATCACTGTTAAATTCAGAATTCAGATGAATTTTCTAGCTTGGATGATATACCTTCAACCCAATGAAATTTTCAAAAGAAGTTTTTGCTTGAATGAATCTTCAGGAATTTTCTTTGTTGTGAGTTGTCTTGATGGCCAAAGGTAAGGACAGATACAATGGCATGTTTTCGTTATTTCATCACCATGACAAATATCACCACCAAAAACAATGATTTTCGAAAAACATTCCCAATAATATTTCTTCCATAATTTTTTTTAAAAATGATTATCGATTTAATTTCTTCCCTGGATTATTTTTCAGTTCCCCGCCAAATGGGTGATCAAGACATTCCCAATATTATTTCTTCCATGATTTTTTTAAAATTGTTATCGGTTTAATTTCTTCCATGGATTATTTTTTTGGTTCCCCGCCAAATGGGTGCTCGGGTGTGAATGCGGATAAGTTTCTTAGTTTTTACCAGTCAGATCATGCTTAGGAATGTATACTCCACCACTCCTATCACATACATGTGGCACCATTTTATTAAATACGTAGAAATTAAAAACTATTTTACTTCTAGGTTTCACTTGTGGATTACACTGGTTATTGAATGAGATTTACAGATTAAAGACTCTTACACCCACCTTCATAGCTACCTAACTCATGTTCAACCTGCATTAACTAGATTCTATTTGCCAGAAAATGTCTCAATTTGCTGGGAAATGGTGCCCATTAAAATGTTTCTGGCCAAATACTTTTGCGATTAGTTGACTCACTCACCGTCTTCACAATAAAAGATATTATTTCCTCAAACATGTGGAGAATTTTAACCAATCAAAAAAAGGATTGTTTTATAAAGAAAGCATCTTAAAAGCATCTTTTGGCATTTTTACTAATGAAATAGGATACATGCTAGTTATGGGTAGAATGTTATGATATATGAACTAGTAGTCGATAGGAGTTTAATGAGAATGTGTTCTCTTCTTGCACCTCACTATTACTCGTATTTAACAGTCCAACAATAAATTCCTTTTCTTCAGCATGAAACAAAGTTGTGTGGAGGTAAGCATTTCCATACAAGTGATACAAGGCTTCAAATGCACATCTCTGCACAAGCCTGGAGATGGATTTTTCAAGTTGCTTAATTAGTAGGATCTCTAATTCAACTACATTAACTCAATCTACAGATACTGGATCGTTAAACAACTTAAATGTGTAATCCAAATCACCAATTATATCACTAATGTGAACATCATTATTACAACTTCTAATGCTTTCTCCAAGACTATGCACTAAATGAGACATACCACTAGAAATATTAGCAAAAGAATCTAGATCATTTTCCTGCAAAGCTTGGACAGGTGTTCCATAGGAAAATGCCTTTGAACGAGTTGAAGTTGCACTAATGAAAACAAGAATTCCACCTACATCCACCAAATATCTATTTTCACTATCTAATTTGGAAGAAAGATCCTATAGTGCACCAGCTACCTCAACACAGACAAATAAGTCATTTTCATGACCCAAAGGATAATATAAGATGCACTAGCTTGAGCAACTAGACTCCCAAAAAAGAGTAATCTCAAAAGGATTTCCACTCTACCAGCTTCAAAAGTTGCTTGCAGGACACCTTCGGAATTACTATACAAATTTATCAGTGCCTGAGTCAAAAGGACACAAATTAACTTGTGTTGGAAGTTGGTGCGAAGTTGGTCCCGTAGATAGGGCACAACACACTCAGTAACAAATATATTGCTCCCAACATGATATATCAGAACACGACATGATACTACATAGATGGTGTTTGCAGCTACTTTATATGCTTCTACTAATCCAACCCTTAACAATCAAGAAAATGAGGCATGAAACCTCCAAGCAGTACTTTGATCCCGATTTCTTCTTCCTTACATAGGACCTCGAAAGTATTTTCAATACTCAAAATTTGTTCTATGACCAGTTGGGCTTGCTCAATATATTACGAATGTACAATTACAAGTAGACCTACATATGTAATGTGCCAGAAGTATTCTACAAATCAATTCTCTACTTCTTGCATAATGCCTCCTGACCAACATCCCTCCCCTACATTAAGCTTTCTTGGATGAGTAACTTAATTATTTCAACAAACATCACCATCAATTTTGTGATTTCACAAATAGTAATGCTTTTTCTCTACTTTGACGACTTAGATAAGACAAGATAATATAAGATAATTTTATTAATGTCCAACAAATGACCATGCAATATTCCACCCAAGAGTTGACCATAATACTAGCTCCAACTTCCAAATTGATCAAGATTTTAACTAGTAATTTTTAAACAATTTCTTTATAATGTGCAGGGTGTATGTGAGGAGTAATGGTTCACTGATCGAGGATGGTGGGGATGAATTTTGATTATGGATTTTATATGGAAAATGTGCAGCAGAAATATAATTCGGGGACAAACAATGAGTCCTATGAACAAGGTACTAGAGCCTTTCACTTTTCAATAACATACAAGTTTGTTGCCTACTTCAAGGCTTCATGGGCTTCCAGCATATCCAGACTAGACTGGGATTTTATTCTGGATGGAATTAAGGGCTATAATAGTCATTATAATCAGTAAAACATGTTGGTGTATTTTTCATATGAATTTGGGAGGTTACAAGTAGATTTGGAGGAAAACTAGTCAAGGGCGCTAATGGGGATTGCATAGGTAGGAGATTTCCTGGCCTTTCCAAATAGGATGGAATGCACCTAAAAAATCAGGAACATAGAATGGGAGTCATTAAATATTTTATAAGGACATCATAGAACCATAATATCGTTAATTTACAGCATAGGGAAATCATACAGTAAGATATGTTAAAACTAGCTAGTTAAAAGTGCCTATTCAACTAGTCTTTAATTCTAAAGGGTAAAAACTCAGTAAAACAATATAATACTCTATTCTGCAATTATTAATGGATCTGATATGACTTATTAATGTTCATAGGGTATAATTTGAATATTTTAGGAATATATTTCAAATTGATTACCTCCTTCCTTCAATAAACCTCTTAAAAGCTAGTAGTTGAGCTAGTTTTAACACTGATGAAGCCATAAGTCAGATATTGTTATAAATATCATAAATTAAAGTGTTGAGTGATATGATATACATCATTATTCAATTACAGGTAGAAATTAAAAGGTTATAGAATATTTTACATTCATTTTCACTCTTAGTGATCTAGAGGACCTCCAGAAGGTAGATTACCCTGCAATGGGAAGAGATTGACTGGAGATTGGGAAGAATGGTATGGATATCAGTATGGGACTGATATGGAGCTGATACAGGTCAGAAGAACAGATTATGTGGTGTAATGGCCTCTTTGAGATGTTCTGATCTTCTCCTTTAGAAGTGAGAGCCTCCTTCTACAGTGATCTTCCAATGTCTTCTTCACAAGCTCTTCTGGATGGTGATCTATTCTCTGGAAGCTAGATGAACTTTTAATGGTAGATGATATGGATTTGATCAGAATAAAATCACCAATCTGGATCTGATCTGTGGACTGGAACCTGTTAAACCTTAGGGTACATCTCCCAAGAATTGTTGAGGCACATCACTCAACAGATGAGTAACTCAGATCTCTCAAGACAATTCACAAATGGTCAAAATATGTGAAATGGAGTTGGAATCCTTCTTTTATAGAATTGAAGGTGACTTGCTGATCAAGTTGAAGAGTTTGGTGACATGTGAGAATAGGTAACCCATGAGTGGACATACTTTCCTTTATTTTTCCTTACAAGCTTTTCTCCTTTAGAAATTGTGCCCCCCTTTGTCTCCATATGTTTTATGCTTTGTAAAAGTCGCTTGATTGGTAAACTGGCCTCCTTTTTGGAAAGTATGCCCTCCTTCTGCTTTTTCTAGTTGTTTCCATCTTCTTGTTTTAAGCAACTCTTACACCTTTCTTTCTTTTGTTCTTTTTCTAAATCCACAAATTACTTTAGCCATCTTTCTATTTTCTGACCTCCTGTTCCAATTTAGCAACATTATCCTCAAGGGGGTGCCCTCTTGGCCCACTTGCACACATATTGGAAATTCTAATTACAAGTATTAATTAAAAATAAATAATCCAACACTCCCACATTGAAATAATTAAATAATTATTCTATTATAGTCCTGGCTCCAAAAGTTTCCCCATTAATTAATAATCCTCCTTAGTAATTAAAATTGGGAATTAATATCTTCAGGGGGGCACCTTAGTCCAATTAATACCCAAATACAACCTTAGGCATATTCCATAGGATAATTTCAACACTTACTCATTACTTAAATAATTATCACCTAGGTGACTTAGGCCAAAATTACTCCCTAGACCATAGCGAAATTTTGGGAGCATGACAAGTCCTCCCCTCTTAATATTGCTTGTCCTCAAGCAATTTAGTCCAGGGACTAACACTCAATCTCCATCCCAAGCATACTTATGAATGTTATTCCTCTCATCATATGGATGACCATAGTAGTCACCCACTCTGTGCACCACAACATAAATCATCAGAATCATTGGTCCTGTCATTTTAATGGAATTGAAACATATGCTCTCTCAAGCATGCTCCAACAATTCCATGTATCTATAAACTCCCCAATTAAATATGAGAGGGTCCATCATGTTGTTGTTGCTCAACTCTGATCATAAGTTTATTCCTCATGTATTCCATTTATCCTTCTCATGAAAATTTTTATTATACATTTGTACACTCGAACCTTGTGTGAATGTGTACTGGAGGTATCTAATGGTTGCAAAATATGTCTCTGCTGCTACTTGCAAATCATAGAAAAATCAGCTAAATTAAAAACAATTTCCTTGTAGAAAGATAAGAAACTTTTACCTTCCATATTTTTCTTTTTAGTGATGCCTCTATCCATCCCTTCAGTGAATGAATAATAAATATTGCTTGCTGATTTATATGAGTTATCATTAGCCATCTCTTCTACAATAGGATCTATCTCCCATAGGGATAGAACATGACCCTCATGTTGTACATGTGGCATCAACTAGAAAAAACGTTTCACCCAATGTTCATTCCTCATTGATGTGGCTAAATCTAGGTCATGTGGGAAGGAACTGTGAACCTTCTTTGTATGTCTGCAACTTTTAGTAACCAAAATTATGGCTTCAACTTATTCATTATTGACTAGTCCAAATGGGGTCATCTCATCCCACTTCTTCATGGAAGAGTGACTCTCTTCAAGGAACAACTCAAGTTCCCTTAGGTAAATATCAAGTGCTTGGTTCTCATCAAATTGTTCTGCACACTCCTCAAGCACATGCAAAAAATAAATGATCCTCATGATCCACCATCTCAAGAGGTTCCTCCTTATGATCATAAATTCCTTCAACCAAGTGAATCTAGATGAATGGTGTGTAGGAGGGTAGGGAGTATCTTTGAAACTTTTTCGTGAAGCTACACTATCTTTATCTTAGATTCTTGGAGGTAACTCTGAGTGATTCTCAAAGAATATTGGGTGGCCATCAATTCATAATTAATATTGATAATCTCTTCATCCTTCAAGGATGCACCATGAAACAACTCCACAATCTCAAGGATATTTTCTCTATCATAAATCAAATACAAGACATTTCTCTTAATGCTTGTCATGGATTTCTGAAACTCCTCCATGTCTCTCATGGAAGACTGCTCCCCCAAATTCCAACAAATATTATTCATTAAGGCATGGGTTTTAGTGAGGGTTTGAAGGGATTCTTGGAGCTTCCATTCATTCATCTTTAGTGTCCCTTCAAGGAAATGATGTTCTCGTCGATGAACCTCCTCTTATTCTAGCTTCCTAGGATCAAATTCAAGTTGTTCCATTGAAGTTATGTAAGCTGATCCATCTCTTGGGGCTGCAAGATATTCATATTTCATATCATTAATATCACATCTTGGGCTGCAACTTGGGTTCTCATTCATCTCTAGTGCACTAGTAAAGCTTTCTCTCCAATTTTCATCCTTCCCCAATTCATGAATTTCAACCCCTAAGGGTTCAACCAAGCTAAAATTCTCATCATAAGTGGCTGCCCCATCAAATTGACACATAGGCACAAAAAAATCATAATTGAAAAAATGCCCATGTGTTTATTTTTCCTCCCCTTGTGATGGTATTTTGGTGGTTTGGCCTCCCACCAATTTCTCATGTTCAGTTTCTTCCACTACAAGGCCTTCTTCTTTATCCAATGATCTTGCACCCACCGCACCTTCATTAATGGGAACCTCCATGTCATCAACATATATATGAGAGTACCCACCATTAGATGGTCCCTCACAATTCAAGCATTCCTCAATAGGTTCTCTTCCAACCATGTGGGCATCTTGCAAACATCCTTCCAATGATTCTATTAGGATATTTAGACACTTAGCAGTTAGTTAAGATCAACTTGTGTAATAGATCCTTAGACAAAGTGTGTTTCTTTAGTATGCATTAGTATGCATTTGTAAATATTTAAATCCGACGGTCACAATATGTTCTAGACATAGAGTGATCCGATGACTCAACTTCTCTTAGATCATACCTACCCTTGATCTGTGACTTAACACCCGATTGGTCCATGATCTCTATTTAAAGAGCATGGAGGGTCATTCTCTAGTTAATCGATTATGAGAAGCTCATTTGTAACTTTATTTCTTTGCATAATAAATTGCTCTGTAGAAGCTATCTGGCTAGGGCCATGGAGGGTTTCCCTCTCGAGGGTTTAAACCATGTCAAAATATCGGTATGTTGATATTTGATCTGTTTATGTGAACTGGTTTCTCTAGGTGTTCGGTCTTTTGGGATCACCTTGTGTACCCGAACATGGTATCAGAGCTTTTATGAAGAGTCGCTTCCGGTTATGATCTAGATCTTGAACTGGTGTTGCCCAAAATTGAAAGGGTTTTTGGTTCTGGAATTTCTATACATTTTTGGGTTGTGGGAGGTGTTCCATTGCGTCTGGAGTGCCGTTTCGATTGTAATATAGTTTTTGTTTGATCTAAAATAGTTTCTGGTTGCTTCAAAAACGCATATTTCTTCAGATCTGAAGGTATAATGTTACAGTAACGTTTTTTTATTTTATTTTAAAAATATCTCATATTTTATCAGTTTTTATTATTAGATTTTTTTAGTTTCATATTGTTGCTTTCCCTGTCTACGTATGCTCTTTGTCGTGCACCTTGTGTGATCTCAGCAAATCAGAAACAGAGAGAAAATGTAGACTTTCCGGGAAAGCTAACGAGATGTAACCTCAAAAGTGTGGAAATTTTTTTTTGTTTCAGTTTGTGGTGTGATTTGCAGAAAAAAGAGGCAAGCACGGAAACGAGAGAGAAGAGTAAAAAAAACCTTCCTCCTTCCCTTCTTTTATGTACCTTTTAACTTTAGCTCACTTGGTTCAAAGTTGCTTTATTCCTTAATAGGTGTTGATTTCAAGTCTTATTAAGTTGCTTTTAAAGAGGGGGATTCTTTTTTTAGCATGGCATTCTCTATCTGCCACGTCACTATTGGGGACATCATCAACATTTTCTTTGTTCAAGCATAACTTTATCATATGGAATCAGTTTTCAGTGTCTTTTTTTTTTAAACCGCTTTTTTTTTTAGCTCTTCGCATCAAGACTATTGGTTTCTGTTTTTATAGCCATTAATTTTACAAAATGGCCGCCCATTGTGATATTCTACTTACCAGTTCCAACTATTTCTCATGGAAATCTCGTATGGAGGGTGTTCTACGAAGTAGGGGACTTTTCATAATTACCTCAGGGAAAGAAACATAACCCACTGATGATGATAAGAAAATAAAATGGGCAAATAAATGTCACGAAGCTTGTGGATTAATTGGGATGTCAATCTCTACTGATTTGCAACTCCACATATTTGGAATTGATGAAGTTGATACTGCTTCGGACAAGTTGGAATCTGTGTTTGGTAAACGCAATGAAATTCGAGGTCATCAACTCGAAAATGAGTTGATTTCTTTAAATCCAAGTGATTTTTCATGCATTCGAGATTATTTATTGAAGTATAAAACTCTTAAACTCTTCTGTGAAAAATGCAAGATTAAGAGGGAAGACAAACAATGTATTTATCATATTCTTTCAAAACTTGGACCCACATATTCTTATTTTGTATCTACATTTTACTCCATGAAAGAATCTATGACTGCAGCAAGCTATCAAGAGCCTAGTCTTGAATCGTTTTGTGATTCCCTGATTAGAGAGCAAGATAAGCTCATCCATCTTGGAATAATCAACAATGCAGGTACATTTGGAAAAGCCTTATTGTCCCAACATAAATAAAAGTCCAAGCCTTGCAAGAAATAAATTTTTCACAATAATAAGTCAAACAAAGGTCCCAAACCCTCTCAGTCAGCTCCTTTTTTTAAAAATGACAAAGGATCCAAGCCAAAAGGAAAGAAGACTGAGCGTCATTGTAACTATTGTGGGAAATATAATCATGATGAATCTAAGTGTTTCAAGAAGATGGCAGCCTTGGAAGCAGCAATAAAGAAGCACCACATCATCCTAGATTTGCCTTCAGAATCTAACTCTCTTGGACATGCACTTTGTGCTTCTGGATATTCTTATACTGCGTCTTCTTCTTCTACTTCAAATGAATGGCTCATTGATTCTAGCGCTTCTTATCATATGGCTAAGGATCAAGCTATCTTTTCTACTATGCATTGATGTAACAGCAAACAAATGTTTGTTGGTGATGATAGATCTCTAAGTGTTGTAGGATCTAAAATAGTTCCAGTAGATAATGGTCATTTTAGTGATGTACTATGTGTTCCAAGAATTTTCTGCAATTTGTTATCAGTCTATCAAATCACTCATTCTGGTGAAGGTAAAATTGTGACATTTACACCTCACCAAGTTGTAATCAAAGATTTTAAAAATCCTCAACATGTCCTAGCTACTAGAATTGTTGATTATATTTCCAGGTTGTACAAATTTAACAACTTTGGGTCATCACCTTTTCCTTCAAATTTTGTTGCTCATAGTGATAACTTGAGCAAACTTTGGCATGAGTGATTTGGTCACTTAATTTATCGCTCATTGCAACAACTATGTAAATACAATATGGTGACAGGTCTTCCGATGGTATCTTGCAAGGATGGTGTTTGTTCCGGTTGTGTACCTAGAAAACATCATCGGGACAATTTTGACAAACGTGCCCCTTGGCACACCTCGGTTCCCTTGGAACTTGTCCATAGTGACTTGTGTGGTCAGCTTCCATCTGCTTCCTTTTCTGGTTTCAAATACTTCTTAAATTTCATTGATGATTACTCCAGACGCACTTGGATTTATTTCCTAAAACTTAAGAGCGAAGTATTTAACATGTTCTTGGCCTACAAGGCCCTTGTTGAAAAACAATCTGGTCATCAAATTATTAAGTTAAGATCCGACAATGGAGGAGAATATGTTAACAAAAAGCTCACTACCTTCTGCACTGAACAAGGAATCCAACAACAACACACTGTTCCATATACACCACAACAAAATGGTGTAGCTGAATGGAAGAACCGCACTTTGAAAGAAATGGCTAATTATATGATCCAATCTAAGGGACTAAGTCTTCAATTTTGGGCTGAATCCATAAATTGTGCAAATTTCATAGTTAATCGCACCCCCACTAGAGCTTTACAAGGTATCACACCAGAAGAATCATGGTGTAAAACTAAACCTGATGTAAGTCACTTTCGTGTGTTTGGTAGTGAAGCATGGACTCACATTCCGGATAAAAAACAGAAAGCATTGCAGCCAGCTAAAAGTGAAAAGAGAATATTTGTTGGATATTCTGAAGATGTAAAAGGTTATAGACTTCTTCAACGACATTCTCGTGATATAATCATTAGAAGAGATGTTAAATTTGATGAAAATCTCTTGGCCTGCAAGCCTAACTCGACGATTATACAATCTTTGGCCTGCGAGCCTGATTTAGCGATTATGCTTTCTTCTACTTCCAACTTCTTTGACAGATTTCCAACTCCAGTTTCTGATGATGATAATGAGGATAAAAATCCACCTCTTCCTACTCATGTTCCTCCAGTTGCACCAGCACAAGTACTTCCTCGATGGCTCCGTTAAACATGTGAAGTAGTTGGTGGTCTTGCCGATGATCCTAGAGATCAACGTCGAACGCATTCTCAGTTTTAGCGAGCCTCTTCTCTTTTGGCTCAAGTTTCCAAGAATCATGATCTAGAAACTTTTGCAGAAGCTTCAGGAAATCCATATTTGGATGCAGCTATGGATGAAGAATATCGTTCCTTAATGGTGAATGATACTTGGGATCTTGTACCTCTTCCAAAAGGAAGAAAACTTGTCAGATGTAAATGGGTCTATAGAACTAAGTATGCATCAGATGGAGGTGTTGAACAACTTAAGGCAAGGTTAGTTGCCAAAGGTTTTCAATAAGTTGAAGGGATTGACTTCAATGAAACCTTTTCTCATGTCGCAAAAATGAACTCCATTTGCCTTGTTCTTTCCCTTTCTTCCTTACATAAATGGGAAATCCATCAAATGGATGTTAAGTCTACATTCTTACATGGTGATTTATAGGAGGAAATTTACATGGAATAGCCTCCTGGATATGTTCATAATAACTCTAGCCTTGTTTGTCACCTTAAGAAATCCTTATATGGCCTTAAGCAAGCTCCTAGAGCTTGGTATGCGAAAATGGATAGCTTTCTCCTTGACACTGGTTTTTTTAGATGCCATTCTGTCCCCAAAGTCTATACCAAGAAAGTAGAAAACCATTGCATCATACTTGTTCTATATGTTGATGACCTTATTATTACTGGTAGTGACCCTAAGCTTATAACCCATGTGAAATCCAGTCTGACGCAAAATTTTGAAATGTCAAACTTAGGACATTTGCATTATTTTCTTAGTCTCCAAGTCCTGCAAACCAAAGAAGGAATCTTTCTTTCTCAGTCTAAGTATGCTTGTGACCTTCTTCATCGCTTTCACATGGATGTTTGTAAACCCTCCCCTTCTATTATAGCTTAAAATGACACTTCTCTGTCCGTGACGACACTTGCATTGCTTGGTCCCATGACAACACTTCTTGAGATCAAGTTTAGTCACACAACAGGACACTTGTGGATTGAAGGGTCATTAGGGACATTGAATGTGGTTGAAATTACCTCACTCTTGGCCCATTTGATGGTTATAACCCTTAGGAACACTTTTCTAGACCAAACCATCTCCTGAAAATCATAAAAAAACCTTGTTTTTGGCCATTTTCCCATAAAAATGCTACTCTATAAGAATAAGAGGGGCGTTTTCCTTAAAAAATATGCAACTCTGCTTCATAAAAGTAGATTACATACGCTGATTTGGAATAGAAAAGTAGGGCATTTTCCTGAAATAGTCAAAATCTCAATTTTTGGTCAAATTGAGTTGGTTTGGGAACTTCCTAATCGGTTATAACTATTTTTCCTCTCCTTCATTAACTATATAAGGAAGGTAGAAGGGCCATGAGGGGGCACCAATCCCATAACAATGTTATGCTGGAGGAATGGAGACCCTCATCCCCCTCTCTTGTGCCTCAGTTTCTTATAAACCCTAGCATAGCTAATTAGAGGCTGGGATCCTTGGAGAACAGAAGCAGGAGACTTTGAATCTATGTTTTGTGAAGTTCCAAGCTTGAAGGAAGGTAATCTTTCTTTCTCAGTCTAAGTATGCGATGTGGACAAAGTTAGAGTTCGAGCAAAAGTTATAACTTCAACCACAAATCAACTAGATTGATAAAGACACACTGATATGTAATGAATTGAGCTAATATAATACTCACTATTGGAGGGAAAGACAGGATGTTGTTTTTTTGTTTTAACACCATTTTTTTTCGTGTTCTTTCCAAAGCAATGTGATTCACGATAAGCCTCTTCTCCATATTTGCTAATTGGTTTTGATCTCGGAAGACGGTTATTGACCTAGGAGGACATATTAATAATTAAACACACACATTATGAATCCTCACACTATAAAGTTAAAATCGAACCAGATAACATATAAAATTAGGAAGAAATTATTGTTGGTGTTGCAATCAATGATTTCTTAGAATTTTTTTCCCATGATTTAAATAGTTGTTCAACTTGTTGACAAGTGACATCAGGGAAATGTGATGCCAATTGTGCTGCAGTTTCCTTATACGATTGATTCCTTTACTTATCATATTCAACATGAAGTTGACTTCTAATATTTGAAGGCAAGAATCTTCTGTGTCTAAACTTTTGGAAAGTGCCTTATGATCTCATAACAAGCTTGAAAAATTGTGCTCTCATCTCCTTTACAAGACACATTCTATCATGTTCAAATGTGCCTCTATTATCCTTATGGACTCCTCTTCCTCCTCCTTGGTTTCTATTCAAATATTTTATTTCTCTATGCTTACGCTCCATTACTTTATTCCTTAAACGTCCCAACGTATAACGAAGAATAGAATGTGTCATATGAAGAGCATGGGTCCCTTGGACATGCATATAAGGAACCATATCATCTCCTAAACAACAAGAAGACAACCACAACAACTCACTTGTAAGGAATCCAATCCTGCAATGCCAGTGGATTAAACTGTTTGTCATGAATGAAATGATACCACCATTCAAACTAGATAATATGATGAAACTCACATACCTTTTCTCATATGCATATACATAATCCCCCCTACACCCTTGCAGTCGAAATATGTGGAATTATTTATAACACTTCTACATCCTAGCCAACTTTTTATTCTTCTCTTCATCTAGAAGGCCTTCAATAACCTAGAAACAATGCATAAGTTTCAATGCATATGAATAAATAATAATTTTTATTTGTTGACTCTAGTTTTCATTGATGTCAAAGGAGTTCAGTAATGACAAAGAAATAAAGGAAAAGGATATGATGATATGAAATATATGGTGATATCATTATTACAATTTGGCCTAATTATATAGAGATTTGTTCGTTTGGAGAAATTCTGAAAAGGAAGTGATGACATGTCATGTATGATAGTGTGGCATGTGTAATGGGGCTGGAAAGACAAATGATGGTGTTCTGCTGCTATCATGAAGTTAGTGTTGCAATTTGACATCATTCTGGGAAAGTTGGCAATTTTGTGAAACTTTAGAAAATGACTAAGTATGGAAAAATTAGTCCAAACTACTATAATAAAATGCTCGCCATAATTCATAGGTTAAAGTAAATTCCCATCCCATGCTGTCAGGATATAGATTTTTGAAGTGGCTATCTGACCATAGTCTCATTTCTCCAAAAGAGTGCTTCATGTCAAAGTTATAGGTCTGCAAAAACAAGGGTCCATGAAGTTTTAAGAAATTATGGAAATTGACCAAGTGTTGGAAAATTGGTCCAAGTGGCCTCATGAAAATTCCCTCCGCACATCATAATAGAATGATAAAAGGTATCTGAAAATATTAGGCTATACCTTGTTGAATAGGTTTTATGACCATGGTATCATTTCTCCAAACGAGTGTTCTATGACAAAGTTATAGGTCTACCAAAATAGGGTTTTCGGCAATTTGCACTAGTCTAGTAAAATGCCTTCCTAGGTCAGAGAAGGATGAGTTTGAAGGTGAAATCAATATGGTTGTGCTCAGTAAGATGTATTACATCATTTGGTATCATTGGTTCAGGATTTTGGTGAAATAAAGAAATCCACCCTGGAGATTGCACAAATTGTCCAAGTATAAAAATACTGGTAAAAATGCCTAAGTGACCCCAGTAAAATGTCCTCCATTTCCTATGGGTTATGTATTAAATTATTTTGAGGGTATGGGTCTCTATACTGTTGATTTGTACATCCAAACATATCATTGGTTTGTCCAAAGAGTCTTTGTAGGTGAAAATATTGATTTCCCAATAGTGCCTTCATGCTTGATTTGCACTGCTCCAGAAAAATGCCCGTCGAGGAGAGAGAAAGAGGTCTCAAAGGATGAAATTGGTCTGGATGAAAAAATTTGTCTTTCTGTCTAATTGAAGGTTGAGAGGCATTTGGAAATGTCGTCCATAAATTGTCCTTGTCCTGGTAAATAAGGGAAACATAATTTTCAACATAAATAATTGTCCCAACATTATTTTCAAAGTAAATAACATTGAGAGCCATTTAGCAATAGTCAAAACATAATAACAACATAATTTATTGTTATTGGAGGCCCACATAAAAAATAATTGATATGTTAACATAATTATTAGACCTTTAAAATTCCCTCATGTCGAATGAGGATCTTGTTTGATGTTGATCCATTTGATTTCCCATAGTTAAGATCATTGTATTGTTGGATTTTATGATGGTATGGTTCTCCTAGCTTACATGGAACACCAATTTTCTCCATCTCCTCCCAAATTTGAACAAATTTCGTTTTCTCTACGCCTCTAGTTGGATGTACCTTGTCATAATCTTGTGCAATTCTTTGAATTTCACGAAACATCTTCAAAATTGTTCTGATCCTAGCATGGCAAGAACAATATACAAGCTTGGCCATTGAGCCAAGAGTCAACTGTAATTGGCACCAATAATTTTTGAGGTTAGGAATTATTGAAATACTAAGAAGCTTAATTTCTAGTAAAGATCCAATCATGAAAGTGTGTACCTTTTCATCATTTCTTCTATCAATGGGATAGTTCTTCACAATAATGATATTTCCACAAGATAAGGTTGGTTTAATGCTTGTAATATGCTCATCTAATTTCCTTCCCATCCTTTGCTTGGTTCCAAAGTGGGATTCAACTCCTACAGTAAAGTTCAAGAACATAGTTAGATTAGGAATGTTTTGGCAAGATATAAACATTAATCTCAAAACTTGTAATAAATTTGCATAGCTTAGAAGGAGCACATATGTTGACATTCCATAACATTCGAAACACTATAGATAGTATCTCCTTCCCCAATGTTGATTTCATTTGTAACCATGTGTATCGCTTTTTTATGGCATGTGCATCAAGGAAAAAAATTATTTCCCATTGGAGAAACACTATTATTGCATACTAAACTACATATGGCCACTAGATCATGACACTCAAACAAATTAATTTTCACAACCCTTCAATCTACCATATTGATGCCATTTTCTGAAATCTTATTTATCTGTTTCATTAAGTTCTCCTCATTTTCAAGATCAACAACATGTGCTAAAACTTGTCTATATTCTTCTTTTCCATCCCATTTTCCAAGGCTTACATAAGACATCAAGCCATTGTCTTCCAGTAACTTGAATAATATCTCACACACCTTCCCACCTCGATCATAATGTACGCAAGAAGCAATACCAAGTTTGAAAGAAACTTCATTGACTATGGTTCCATACCGCTTGTCAAACGATTCAACCATAAAGGAGGCATATGACTTTACTTGCTTGACCCTAACTCCATATGTGAAACCATCAGTTCTCTCCCATCCCATATCAATATCCTCGGCTTCTTTCCTCCACTTTTTCATTTCGCTATAAACTAATGTTGGATTAACCCTCTTTAGTACACCATGAGCATCAATAATCTTAAGACATTGCAAAGCCTTATGAGTCATGCTTGATTCGATAAATATTGAAGCCATGTTCCTTGACATAAAATCCTTACGAATCTTTACCACATAAATTGATCGAATTTTATCAAGGAATCAGTGTAGATGTTCAAGAACATCCTTAATTTTATATTCTTCCTTATAGTTTTTGCTCATGAAGTAGCCGATTCCAACAATAATGTCATTCTCATCTACATCTTCAAGCAATTCTACAGAAAACCATCTCCCAATTTATTTAAGTTTTGTCTTCCCCTCCTTTAGTCTGTGGTTATACCATCCCGACGGCTTTTTAAGATGCAATAAGGATGTCCTTGAGCGGATTCCTACTGACATTCTCCTAACATTCTTAGTTTCATTTGCTGCAAACCCTTCTATCATTTCTGCTACAGCTTGACCAATTATAGAATTTTTATTTTCTGTAGTTTCATTTCTATCCATTTGTTCATGAAATGCAATTATTTCATTTGTTTCATGTCTTCCACTTGCATCCAAGTTCATAAGAGGTTCATTTTCAAATTGATTCCCATTGGGCTGTACACTTTGATTCCCTTCATCATTATGCAAAACTAGGTTCATTCTTTGGTACATATTTTTATTTTGCAACTCAGTGTTCAATGAAATGGAAGCATGTAATGGGACCCTCAGATTCTCTCGAACAAATTTCATTCTTTCATAAGTATTTCCACTTTGTGCATTAACATTCCCTTCAACTGCAATGGGAGACAAAGGTTTCCTCTGTTGTCCAGCAACATTGTTGTTTGTCAATGAAATGGCAGCATGTAATGGGACCCTCATAGCATCTGTAACATAGTTCATTCTTTCACAAATATTTCCACTTTGTACATTAACATTCCTTTCAAATGCAATTGGAGACAAAGTTTTCCTCTGTTGTCCAACAACATTGTTGGCAATCATTGGTTTCTTACATTGAGGACATTGAGTTTGCAGAATGGTTGGATGAATGCTTGATGTTTGAGGGAAACTTGTGGACTCGTTCTATGGTATGGAGTTCTGATTTTGAAATCCTTGACATTGTCCATAAGCAAAAAATTGTGTTGCCGTTTTACCTCTACCATAAGTGAATTGAAGGACAATGTCACGTGGTTCCAAAGTTGGAAGTTCTAAGTAATCTAGACCCTTACGTCGACCTCTTTTTGGAGGAATATTTTTTCGAGATGGCTCATTTGAATGATCCATTGATGAGATACTCTACAAAATAAAATAAAAACAATCAATATTGGCATTATATTTCAGACATAATTTCTCTATTTAAAAAAAATTGAAATATATCATAAATGTAATTTTACACTAAGAGGCGGACATGGCTTTGAGCATATGGCATATAAAGGAAAATATCAATGGCGAAGTTCAGGAATTTTACCAAAGACCGTTCATAGAATGACCAGATATGACAAAGGCTCTTCAACAACTTCAGGATCTTTCCTTTTTTTCCCTTTCTATTATTTCACATAAACTTGTCTCACCCAGTTTTTGGCTCTTTTTTCAGAACTTAGAGTCCTTCTCAGAGGAAAATTTTGTCATAATATGTTATTATGCCTGTTAAACAAGTAGATAGTGTTTTTAAAGATCAATATCATAAATGAAAAATCTAAATGGATCATAAGAATAAAATAATACTACAAGTCTATCCAAAAGGAAAGCAATATCAGAAATACACTCCTTACAAAGTTTAGCTACATAATGTAATTTTGTTCTCATCAGATGAAGTAAAATTACTTTTTTTCCCATGAAAAAAATGTAATTTTACATTCAGAGTTAACTTGTAATTTAACAGTGTAATTTTACACTCTAAGTAACGTAATGTTTTGCAAAAAAAAATCAAATTTATGTCATTTCTCAAAGGCTAATTCTGAAAAATGGCTTAGTGTTGGAAAATTGGTCCAAATGGCCTTGGTAAATTTTCCGTCATACCTCATCGGAGAGTGATAAAAGATATATACAAATATAATGTTATAGCTTGTGGAAGAGTCTATCTTACCATGGTCTCAGTTATCAAAGAGGTTGTTTGATGACAAAGTTAAAGGCCTTCCAAAATAGGGTTCTAGGCTGTTTTTGCACCAATGGTAGTAAAACTGCCCAAGTGGCCTCATGAAAATGCCTGCCATAATTCATAGCTTATGGTAAATGCCCACGCTATAGTGTTAGGATCCACCTTGTTGATTTTTCTACCTGACCATGGTCTCAGATTATCTTGAGAGTTTATAAAAAGGAAGTTATGGGTCTTCCAAACCAATGGTTTCAGGCCGATTGCTCCAGTATAGGAAAATGCAAAAATTGTCTAAGTAAAAAATTACTGGTAAAAATGCCTGAGTGACCTCAGTAAAATGCCGCCATTTCATGTGGTTGATGTCTTAAATATTTTGATGGTATGAGTATCTATACTATTGATTGTTTCATCCAAACGTATCATTGGTTTTTCCAAATAGTCTTTGTAGGTGAAGATATTGATCTTCCAAAAGTGCCTCCTAGCTTGATTTGCACTGTTCTAGAAAAATGCCCACCAAGGAGAGAGAAAGAATTTTCAAAGGATGAAATTGGTATGGATGGAATCACCTTGTTGGCCTATATCCATTGGGTGTCTCATACTTCCAATTTGATGAAAACCAAAATCTCAGGTTACCCTAGGGTTTGACATTTTTTTGTCCAAGTG
This sequence comes from Larix kaempferi, assembly GCA_027924585.1. Taxonomy (NCBI): domain Eukaryota; kingdom Viridiplantae; phylum Streptophyta; class Pinopsida; order Pinales; family Pinaceae; genus Larix; species Larix kaempferi. The sequence continues at coordinate 13,222,961 of BSBM01000922.1, read as the reverse complement.
TTGAATTAGGAGTTTAAAAAGCTAATTTCAAATGCCTGCAACATGATGTCTATGTATCAAAAAATTTAAAGGGTGGCATTGATCCATTCCTTGTTGAAGTGGTTATCCATCCATGCTTTCATTTTTCCTTATTATGGTCACATGTGCAAGAAATTAACTAGCCAAAGTGAGGAAAAACTTGTTTTGCATATTAAGAACAAGTTAAATTTGGGTAAGTGTTAAAATCACAAGGTTAAGGGGCTATTTGGAAATGCCTGCCAGGAACTGGCCTTGTGGGGATAAATTCAGTAGTTGACATGAACTTGTTCCTTGTTGAAGTAGCTATCCAGTCATGGTTTCAGTTTACTTACTAATAGTTACATGTGTAAGAAATCAACCTGCCAATGTAGGAAAAATATTGTTTTGCATATTAAGAAAAAAAGAAACAAAAGAGGTCCAAGTGGCTTTGGGAAATTGGCCACCCTAACTCATAGGAGAATGATAAAAAATATCTAAAACTATAATTCTATATCTTGTGGAAGAGGCTATCTTACCATGGTATCATTTCTCAAAGAGGGTGTTCGATGACAATGTTAAAGGCCTGCAAAAACATGGTTCCAGGATGCTTTTGCACCAATGGTAGTAAAACTGCCTAATTTGCTTAAGGAAAATGCTTGCCATAATTCATAGGTTAAGGTAAATGCCCACTCCATAGTGTCAGGCTATAGCTTGATGACTTGTCTACCTAACCATTGTCTCATATTGTCTTGAGATTGTCTTAAAAGGAAGTTATGGGTTTGCCAAAACAATGTTTCAGGAAGATTGCTCCAGTCTAGGAAAATGCAAAAATTGTCCAAGTATAAAATTACTGGTAAAAATTCATAAGTGACCTCAGTAAAATGCCTGCCATTTCTTGGGGTTGATGTCTTAACGTATTTTGAGGATATGGGTCTCTATATTGTTGATTGGTGCATCCAACCATATCATTGGTTTGTCCAAAAAGTCTCTGTGGATGAAGATATTGATCTACCAAACGTGCTTCTTAGCTTGATTTGCACTGGTCCAGAAAAATGCCCACCGACGAGAGAGAAAGAGGTCTCAAAGGATGAAATTGGTCTGGATGAAATCACCTTGTTGGCCTCTATCCATTGAGTGTCTCATACTTCCAAGTTGATTAAAATAAAAATCTCAGGTTACCCTAGGGTTTAACAATTTTTTGTCGAAGTGTTGAATTAGTATTTTAAAAAGCTAGTTTCAAATGCCTGCAAGATGATGTGTTTGTATCAATAAATTTAAAGTTTAACATGTATATGTTCCTTGTTGATGTGGTTATCCATCCATGTTTTCAGTTTTCCTTATGATGGTCACATGTGCAAGAAATTAACCTGCCAAAGTGAGAAAAAACTTGTTTTGCATATTAAGAACAAGTGAAATTAGGCTAGGTGTTAAAATCAAAAGGTTAAGGGGATATTTGGAAATGCCCGCTGAGAACTATCCTTGTGGGGATAAATTCATCAGTTGACATGAACTTGTTCCTTGTTGAAGTAGAGATCCAGTGATGGTTTTAGTTTACTTCCTGATAGTCACATGTGCAAGAAATCAACCTTCCAAAGTAGGAAAAATATTGTTTCGCATATTAAGAACAAAAGAAACAAAAGAGGTCCAAATTCTGAAAAATGGCTAACTGTTGGAAAATTGGTCCAAGTGGACTTGGGAAATTGCTCGTCGTACCTCATAGGAGAATGATAAAAATTATCTAAAACTATAATGCTACATCTTGTGGAAGATGTGATCTTACCATGGTCTTAGTTCTCAAATAGGGTGTTTTATGACAAAGTTAAAGGCCTGCAAAAACATGGCTCCAGGTTGTTTTTGCACCAGTGGTAGTAAAACTGCTGAAGTGGCCTCACAAAAATTTCTGACATTACTCATAGGTTAAGGTAAATCCCGCCCCTAGTGTCAAGCTATAGCTTGTTGATTTTTCTAATTGAACATGGTCTCATCTTGTCTCGAGATTGTCTGAAAAGGATGTTATGGGTCTGCCAAAACATTTTTTCAGGTAGATTGTTCCATTCTAGGAAAATGCAAAAAATGTCCAAGTATAAAATTATTAGTAAAAATTCCTGACTGACCTCAGTAAACTTCCCGCCATTTCCTATGGTTGATGTCTTAAAATATTTTTAGGGTATGGATCTCTAGACTGTTTATTTGTGCATCCAACAATATGATTGGTTTGTCCAAAGAGTTTCTGTACATGAATATATTGATCTGCCAATTGTGCCTCTAGGCTTGATTTGCACTGCAACAGAAAAATTCCCACCGATGAGAGAGAAATAAGTTTCAAAGGATGAAATTGGTCTGGATGGAATCACCTTGTTGGCCTTTATCCACTGGGTGTCTCACACTTCCAATTTGATGAAAATAAAAATCACATGTTACCGTAAGGTTTGACAATTTTCTGTCTAAGTGTTTGAAAAGCTAGTTTCAAATGCCCACCAGATGATGTGTGTGTATTAACAAATTTAAAGGGTGACATGTATTTGTTCCTTGTTCAAGTGGTTATCCATCCATGCTTTCAGTTTTCCTTATGATGGTCATATATCCAAGAAATTAACTAGCCAATGTGAGGAAAAAATTGTTTTGCATATTAAGAACAAGTGAAATTTGGGTAAGTGTTAAAATCACAAGTTTAAGGGGCTATTTGGAAATGCCCGCCAGGAACTGTCCTTGTGGGGATAAATTCATCAGTGGACATGAACTTGTTCCTTGTTGAAGTAGCTATCCAATGATGGTTTCAGTTTACTTCTTGATAGTCACATGTGCATGAAATTCTCTCGTAAAGGAGATATTTTCCTGCCAAAACAACCATTTTGCTTGTTTCGCACCCTAAAAGAAACATGTTCGCCATAGGAAAAATTGGTTAAGTGTTGAAAAAAAGGGCTTAAGTAACCAACAACTCATTGCATTTGATAAAAACATCATTTCTAGAAATTAAAACATCATTTCCAAAAATTTAGAGAGTCAACCAATCATTTTATACGATCACTGTTAAATTCAGAATTCAGATGAATTTTCTAGCTTGGATGATATACCTTCAACCCAATGAAATTTTCAAAAGAAGTTTTTGCTTGAATGAATCTTCAGGAATTTTCTTTGTTGTGAGTTGTCTTGATGGCCAAAGGTAAGGACAGATACAATGGCATGTTTTCGTTATTTCATCACCATGACAAATATCACCACCAAAAACAATGATTTTCGAAAAACATTCCCAATAATATTTCTTCCATAATTTTTTTTAAAAATGATTATCGATTTAATTTCTTCCCTGGATTATTTTTCAGTTCCCCGCCAAATGGGTGATCAAGACATTCCCAATATTATTTCTTCCATGATTTTTTTAAAATTGTTATCGGTTTAATTTCTTCCATGGATTATTTTTTTGGTTCCCCGCCAAATGGGTGCTCGGGTGTGAATGCGGATAAGTTTCTTAGTTTTTACCAGTTAGATCATGCTTAGGAATGTATACTCCACCACTCCTATCACATACATGTGGCACCATTTTATTAAATACGTAGAAATTAAAAACTATTTTATTTCTAGGTTTCACTTGTGGATTACACTGGTTATTGAATGAGATTTACAGATTAAAGACTCTTACACCCACCTTCATAGCTACCTAACTCATGTTCAACCTGCATTAACTCTTCTATTTACCAGAAAATGTCTCAATTTGCTGGGAAATGGTGCCCATTAAAATGTTTCTGGCCAAATACTTTTGCGATTAGTTGACTCACTCACCGTCTTCACAATAAAAGATATTATTTCCTCAAACATGTGGAGAATTTTAACCAATCAAAAAAAGGATTGTTTTATAAAGAAAGCATCTTAAAAGCATCTTTTGGCATTTTTACTAATGAAATAGGATACATGCTAGTTATGGGTAGAATGTTATGATATATGAACTAGTAGTCGATAGGAGTTTAATGAGAATGTGTTCTCTTCTTGCACCTCACTATTACTCGTATTTAACAGTCCAACAATAAATTCCTTTTCTTCAGCATGAAACAAAGTTGTGTGGATGTAAGCATTTCCATACAAGTGATACAAGGCTTCAAATGCACATCTCTGCACAAGCCTGGAGATGGATTTTTCAAGTTGCTTAATTAGTAGGATCTCTAATTCAACTACATTAACTCAATCTACAGATACTGGATCGTTAAACAACTTAAATGTGTAATCCAAATCACCAATTATATCACTAATGTGAACATCATTATTACAACTTCTAATGCTTTCTCCAAGACTATGCACTAAATGAGACATACCACTAGAAATATTAGCAAAAGAATCTAGATCATTTTCCTGCAAAGCTTGGACAGGTGTTCCATAGGAAAATGCCTTTGAACGAGTTGAAGTTGCACTAATGAAAACAAGAATTCCACCTACATCCACCAAATATCTATTTTCACTATCTAATTTGGAAGAAAGATCCTATAGTGCACCAGCTACCTCAACACAGACAAATAAGTCATTTTCATGACCCAAAGGATAATATAAGATGCACTAGCTTGAGCAACTAGACTCCCAAAAAAGAGTAATCTCAAAAGGATTTCCACTCTACCAGCTTCAAAAGTTGCTTGCAGGACACCTTCGGAATTACTATACAAATTTATCAGTGCCTGAGTCAAAAGGACACAAATTAACTTGTGTTGGAAGTTGGTGCGAAGTTGGTCCCGTAGATAGGGCACAACACACTCAGTAACAAATATATTGCTCCCAACATGATATATCAGAACACGACATGATACTACATAGATGGTGTTTGCAGCTACTTTATATGCTTCTACTAATCCAACCCTTAACAATCAAGAAAATGAGGCATGAAACCTCCAAGCAGTACTTTGATCCCGATTTCTTCTTCCTTACATAGGACCTCGAAAGTATTTTCAATACTCAAAATTTGTTCTATGACCAGTTGGGCTTGCTCAATATATTACGAATGTACAATTACAAGTAGACCTACATATGTAATGTGCCAGAAGTATTCTACAAATCAATTCTCTACTTCTTGCATAATGCCTCCTGACCAACATCCCTCCCCTACATTAAGCTTTCTTGGATGAGTAACTTAATTATTTCAACAAACATCACCATCAATTTTGTGATTTCACAAATAGTAATGCTTTTTCTCTACTTTGACAACTTAGATAAGACAAGATAATATAAGATAATTTTATTAATGTCCAACAAATGACCATGCAATATTCCACCCAAGAGTTGACCATAATACTAGCTCCAACTTCCAAATTGATCAAGATTTTAACTAGTAATTTTTAAACAATTTCTTTATAATGTGCAGGGTGTATGTGAGGAGTAATGGTTCACTGATCGAGGATGGTGGGGATGAATTTTGATTATGGATTTTATATGGAAAATGTGCAGCAGAAATATAATTCGGGGACAAACAATGAGTCCTATGAACAAGGTACTAGAGCCTTTCACTTTTCAATAACATACAAGTTTGTTGCCTACTTCAAGGCTTCATGGGCTTCCAGCATATCCAGACTAGACTGGGATTTTATTGTGGATGGAATTAAGGGCTATAATAGTCATTATAATCAGTAAAACATGTTGGTGTATTTTTCATATGAATTTGGGAGGTTACAAGTAGATTTGGAGGAAAACTAGTCAAGGGCGCTAATGGGGATTGCATAGGTAGGAGATTTCCTGGCCTTTCCAAATAGGATGGAATGCACCTAAAAAATCAGGAACATAGAATGGGAGTCATTAAATATTTTATAAGGACATCATAGAACCATAATATCGTTAATTTACAGCATAGGGAAATCATACAGTAAGATATGTTAAAACTAGCTAGTTAAAAGTGCCTATTCAACTAGTCTTTAATTCTAAAGGGTAAAAACTCAGTAAAACAATATAATACTCTATTCTGCAATTATTAATGGATCTGATATGACTTATTAATGTTCATAGGGTATAATTTGAATATTTTAGGAATATATTTCAAATTGATTACCTCCTTCCTTCAATAAACCTCTTAAAAGCTAGTAGTTGAGCTAGTTTTAACACTGATGAAGCCATAAGTCAGATATTGTTATAAATATCATAAATTAAAGTGTTGAGTGATATGATATACATCATTATTCAATTACAGGTAGAAATTAAAAGGTTATAGAATATTTTACATTCATTTTCACTCTTAGTGATCTAGAGGACCTCCAGAAGGTAGATTACCCCGCAATGGGAAGAGATTGACTGGAGATTGGGAAGAATGGTCTGGATATCAGTATGGGACTGATATGGAGCTGATACAGGTCAGAAGAACAGATTATGTGGTGTAATGGACTCTTTGAGATTTTCTGATCTTCTCCTTTAGAAGTGAGAGCCTCCTTCTACAGTGATCTTCCAATGTCTTCTTCACAAGCTCTTCTGGATGGTGATCTATTCTCTGGAAGCTAGATGAACTTTTAATGGTAGATGATATGGATTTGATCAGAATAAAATCACCAATCTGGATCTGATCTGTGGACTGGAACCTGTTAAACCTTAGGGTACATCTCCCAAGAATTGTTGAGGCACATCACTCAACAGATGAGTAACTCAGATCTCTCAAGACAATTCACAAATGGTCAAAATATGTGAAATGGAGTTGGAATCCTTCTTTTATAGAATTGAAGGTGACTTGCTGATCAAGTTGAAGAGTTTGGTGACATGTGAGAATGGGTAACCCATGAGTGGACATACTTTCCTTTATTTTTCCTTACAAGCTTTTCTCCTTTAGAAATTGTGCCCCCCTTTGTCTCCATATGTTTTATGCTTTGTAAAAGTCGCTTGATTGGTAAACTGGCCTCCTTTTTGGAAAGTATGCCCTCCTTCTGCTTTTTCTAGTTGTTTCCATCTTCTTGTTTTTAGCAACTCTTACACCTTTCTTTCTTTTGTTCTTTTTCTAAATCCACAAATTACTTTAGCCATCTTTCTATTTTCTGACCTCCTGTTCCAATTTAGCAACATTATCCTCAAGGGGGTGCCCTCTTGGCCCACTTGCACACATATTGGAAATTCTAATTACAAGTATTAATTAAAAATAAATAATCCAACACTCCCACATTGAAATAATTAAATAATTATTCTATTATAGTCCTGGCTCCAAAAGTTTACCCATTAATTAATAATCCTCCTTAGTAATTAAAATTGGGAATTAATATCTTCAGGGGGGGCACCTTAGTCCAATTAATACCCAAATACAACCTTAGGCATATTCCATAGGATAATTTCCTCACTTACTCATTAATTAAATAATTATCACCTAGGTGACTTAGGCCAAAATTACTCCCTAGACCATAGCGAAAGTTTGGGAGCATGACAAGTCCTCCCCTCTTAATATTGCTTGTCCTCAAGCAATTTAGTCCAGGGACTAACACTGCATCTCCATCCCAAGCATACTTATGAATGTTATTCCTCTCATCATATGGATGACCATAGTAGTCACCCACTCTGTGCACCACAACATAAATCATCAGAATCATCGGTCCTGTCATTTTAATGGAATTGAAACATATGCTCTCTCAAGCATGCTCCAACAATTCCATGTATCTATAAACTCCCCAATTAAATATGAGAGTGTCCATCATGTTGTTGTTGCTCAACTCTGATCATAAGTTTATTCCTCATGTATTCCATTTCTCCTTCTCATGAAAATTTTTATTATACATTTGTACACTCGAACCTTGTGTGAATGTGTACTGGAGGTATCTAATGGTTGCAAAATATGTCTCTGCTGCAACTTGCAAATCATAGAAAAATCAGCTAAATTAAAAACAATTTCCTTGCAGAAAGATAAGAAACTTTTACCTTCCATATTTTTCTTTTCAGTGATGCCTCTATCCATCCCTTCAGTGAATGAATAATAAATATTGCTTGCTGATTTATATGAGTTATCATTAGCCATCTCTTCTACAATAGGATCTATCTCCCATAGGGATAGAACATGACCCTCATGTTGTACATGTGGCATCAACTAGAAAAAACGTTTCACCCAATGTTCATTCCTCATTGATGTGGCTAAATCTAGGTCATGTGGGAAGGAACTGTGAACCTTCTTTGTATGTCTGCAACTTTTAGTAACCAAAATTATGGCTTCAACTTATTCATTATTGACTAGTCCAAATGGGGTCATCTCATCCCACTTCTTCATGGAAGAGTGACTCTCTTCAAGGAACAACTCAAGTTCCCTTAGGTAAATATCAAGTGCTTGGTTCTCATCAAATTGTTCTGCACACTCCTCAAGCACATGCAAAAAATAAATGATCCTCATGATCCACCATCTCAAGAGGTTCCTCCGTATGATCATAAATTCCTTCAACCAAGTGAATCTAGATGAATGGTGTGTAGGAGGGTAGGGAGTATCTTTGCAACTTTTTCGTGAAGCTACACTATCTCTATCTTAGATTCTTGGAGGGAACTCTGAGTGATTCTCAAAGAATATTGGGTGGCCATCAATTCATAATTAATATTGATAATCTCTTCATCCTTCAAGGATGCACCATGAAACAACTCCACAATCTCAAGGAAATTTTCTCTATCATAAATCAAATACAAGACATTTCTCTTAATGCTTGTCATGGATTTCTGAAACTCCTCCATGTCTCTCATGGAAGATTGCTCCCCCAAATTCCAACAAATATTATTCATTAAGGCATGGGTTTTAGTGAGGGTTTGAAGGGATTCTTGGAGCTTCCATTCATTCATCTTTAGTGTCCCTTCAAGGAAATGATGTTCTGGTCGATGAACCTCCTCTTATTCTAGCTTCCTAGGATCAAATTCAAGTTGTTCCATTGAAGTTATGTAAGCTGATCCATCTCTTGGGGCTGCAAGATATTCATATTTCATATCATTAATATCACATCTTGGGCTGCAACTTGGGTGCTCATTCATCTCTAGTGCACTAGTAAAGCTTTCTCTCCAATTTTCATCCTTCCCCAATTCATGAATTTCAACCCCTAAGGGTTCAACCAAGCTAAACTTCTCATCATAAGTGGCTGCCCCATCAAATTGACACATAGGCACAAAAAAATCATAATTGAAAAAATGCCCATGTGTTATTTTTTCCTCCCCTTGTGATGGTATTTTGGTGGTTTGGCCTCCCACCAATTTCTCATGTTCAGTTTCTTCCACTACAAGGCCTTCTTCTTTATCCAATGATCTTGCACCCACCGCACCTTCATTAATGGGAACCTCCATGTCATCAACATATATATGAGAGTACCCACCATTATATGGTCCCTCACAATTCATGCATTCCTCAATAGGTTCTCTGCCAACCATGTGGGCATATTGCAAACATCCTTCCAATGATTCTATTAGGATATTTAGACACTTAGCAGTTAGTTAAGATCAACTTGTGTAATAGATCCTTAGACAAAGTGTGTTTCTTTAGTATGCATTAGTATGCATTTGTAAATATTTAAATCGGACGGTCACAATATGTTCTAGACATAGAGTGATCCGACGACTCAACTTATCTTACATCATACCTACCCTTGATCTGTGACTTAACACCCGATTGGTCCATGATCTCTATTTAAATAGCATGGAGGGTCATTCTCTAGTTAATCGATTATGAGAAGCTCATTTGTAACTTTCTTTCTTTGCATAATAAATTGGTCCGTAGAAGCTATCTGGCTAGGGCCATGGAGGGTTTCCCTCTCGAGGGTTTAAACCACGTCAAAATATCGGTGTGTTGATATTTGATCTGTTTATGTGAAGTGGTTTCTCTAGGTGTTCGGTCTTTTGGGAGCACCTTGTGTACCCGAACATGGTATCAGAGCTTTTATGAAGAGTCGCTTCCGGTTATGATCTAGATCTTGAACTGGTGTTGCCGAAACTTGAAAGGGTTTTTGGTTCTAGAATTTCTATACATTTTTGGGTTGTGGGAGGTGTTCCATTGCGTCTGGAGTGCCGTTTCCATTGGAATATAGTTTTTGTTTGATCTAAAACAGTTTCCGGTTGCTTCAAAAACGCATATTTCTTTAGATCTGAAGGTATAATGTTACAGTAACGTTTTTTTATTTTATTTTAAAAATATCTCATATTTTATCAGTTTTTATTATTAGAATTTTTTAGTTTCATATTGTTTCTTTCCCTGTCTACGTATGCTCTTTGTCGTGCACCTTGTGTGATCTCAGCAAATCAGAAACAGAGAGAAAATGTAGACTTTCCGTGAAAGCTAACGAGATGTAACCTCAAAAGTGTGGAAAAGTTTTTTTGTTTCAGTTTGTGGTGTGATTTGCAGAAAAAGAGGCAAGCACGGAAACCAAGAGAGAAGAGTAAAAAAAACCTTCCTCCTTCCCTTCTTTTATGTACCTTTTAACTTTAGCTCACTTGGTTCAAAGTTGCTTTATTCCTTAATAGGTCTTGATTTCAAGTCTTATTAAGTTGCTTTTAAAGAGGGGGATTCTTTTTTTAGCATGGCATTCTCTATCTTCCACGTCACTATTGGGGACATCATCAACATTTTCTTTGTTCAAGCATAACTTCATCATATGGAATCAGTTTTCAGTGTCGTTTTTTTTTAAACCGCTTTTTTTTTAGCTCTTCGCATCAAGACTATTGGTTTCTGTTTTTATAGCCATTAATTTTACAAAATGGCCGTCCATTGTGATATTCTACTTACCAGTTCCAACTATTTCTCATGGAAATCTCGTATGGAGGGTGTTCTACGAAGTAGGGGACTTTTCATAATTACCTCAGGGAAAGAAACAGAACCCACTGATGATGATAAGAAAATAAAATGGGCAAATAAATGTCACGAAGCTTGTGGATTAATTGGGATGTCAATCTCTACTGATTTGCAACTCCACATATTTGGAATTGATGAAGCTGATACTGCTTGGGACAAGTTGGAATCTGTGTTTGGTAAACGCAATGAAATTCGAGGTCATCAACTCGAAAATGAGTTGATTTCTTTAAATCCAAGTGATTTTTCATGCATTTGAGATTATTTATTGAAGTACAAAACTCTTAAACTCTTATGTGAAAAATGCAAGATTAAGAGGGAAGACAAACAATGTATTTATCATATTCTTTCAAAACTTGGACCCACATATTCTTATTTTGTATCTACATTTTACTCCATGAAAGAATCTATGACTGCAGCAAGCTATCAAGAGCCTAGTCTTGAATCGTTTTGTGATTCCCTGATTAGAGAGAAAGATAAGCTCATCCATATTGGAATAATCAACAATGCAGGTACATTTGGAAAAGCCTTATTGTCCCAACATAAATAAAAGTCCAATCCTTGCAAGAAATAAAATTTTCACAATAATAAGTCAAACAAAGGTCCCAAACCCTCTCAGTCAGCTCCTTTTTTTAAAAATGACAAAGGATCCAAGCCAAAAGGAAAGAAGACTGAGCGTCATTGTAACTATTGTGGGAAAGATAATCATGATGAATCTAAGTGTTTCAAGAAGATGGCAGCCTTGGAAGCAGTAATGAAGAAGCACCACATCATCCTAGATTTGCCTTCAGAATCTAACTCTCTTGGACATGCACTTTGTGCTTCTGGATATTCTTATACTGCGTCTTCTTCTTCTACTTCAAATGAATGGCTCATTGATTCTAGCGCTTCTTATCATATGGCTAAGGATCAAGCTATCTTTTCTACTATGCATTGATGTAACAGCAAACAAATGTTTGTTGGTGATGATAGATCTCTAAGTGTTGTAGGATCTAAAATAGTTCCAGTAGATAATGGTCATTTTAGTGATGTACTATGTGTTCCAAGAATTTTCTGCAATTTGTTATCAGTCTATCAAATCACTCATTCTGGTGAAGGTAAAACTGTGACATTTACACCTCACCAAGTTGTAATCAAAGATTTTAAAAATCCTCAACATGTCCTAGCTACCAGAATTGTTGATTATATTTCCAGGTTGTACAAATTTAACAACTTTGGGTCATCACCTTTTCCTTCAAATTTTGTTGCTCATAGTGATAACTTGAGCAAACTTTGGCATGAGTGATTTGGTCACTTAATTTATCGCTCATTGCAACAACTATGTAAATACAATATGGTGACAGGTCTTCCGATGGTATCTTGCAAGGATGGTGTTTGTTCCGGTTGTGTACCTAGAAAACATCATCGGGACAATTTTGACAAACGTGCCCCTTGGCACACCTCGGTTCCCTTGGAACTTGTCCATAGTGACTTGTGTGGTCCGCTTCCATCTGCTTCCTTTTCTGGTTTCAAATACTTCTTAAATTTCATTGATGATTACTCCAGACGCACTTGGATTTATTTCCTAAAACTTAAGAGCGAAGTATTTAACATGTTCTTGGCCTACAAGGCCCTTGTTGAAAAACAATCTGGTCATCAAATTATTAAGTTAAGATCCGACAATGGAGGAGAATATGTTAACAAAAAGCTCACTACCTTCTGCACTGAACAAGGAATCCAACAACAACACACTGTTCCATATACACCACAACAAAATGGTGTAGCTGAATGGAAGAACCGCACTTTGAAAGAAATGGCTAATTATATGATCCAATCTAAGGGACCAAGTCTTCAATTTTGGGCTGAATCCATAAATTGTGCAAATTTCATAGTTAATCGCACCCCCACTAGAGCTTTACAAGGTATCACACCATAAGAATCATGGTGTAAAACTAAACCTGATGTAAGTCACTTTCGTGTGTTTGGTAGTGAAGCATGGACTCACATTCCGGATAAAAAACAGAAAGCATTGCAGCCAGCTAAAAGTGAAAAGAGAATATTTGTTGGATATTCTGAAGATGTAAAAGGTTATAGACTTCTTCAACGACATTCTCATGATATAATCATTAGAAGAGATGTTAAATTTGATGAAAATCTCTTGGCCTGCAAGCCTAACTCGACGATTATACAATCTTTGGCCTGCGAGCCTGATTTAGCGATTATGCTTTCTTCTACTTCCAACTTCTTTGACAGATTTCCAACTCCAGTTTCTGATGATGATAATGAGGATAAAAATCCACCTCTTCCTACTCATGTTCCTCCACTTGCACCAGCACAAGTACTTCCTCGATGGGTCCATTAAACATGTGAAGTAGTTGGTGGTCTTGCCGATGATCCTAGAGATCAACGTCGAACGCATTCTCAGTTTTAGCGAGCCTCTTCTCTTTTGGCTCAAGTTTCCAAGAATCATGATCCAGAAACTTTTGCAGAAGCTTCAGGAAATCCATATTGGGATGCAGCTATGGATGAAGAATATCGTTCCTTAATGGTGAATGATACTTGGGATCTTGTACCTCTTCCAAAAGGAAGAAAACTTGTCAGATGTAAATGGGTCTATAGAACTAAGTATGCATCAGATGGAGGTGTTGAAAAAATTAAGGCAAGGTTAGTTGCCAAAGGTTTTCAATAAGTTGAAGGGATTGACTTCAATGAAACCTTTTCTCATGTCGCAAAAATGAACTCCATTTGCCTTGTTCTTTCCCTTTCTTCCTTACATAAATGGGAAATCCATCAAATGGATGTTAAGTCTACATTCTTACATGGTGATTTACAGGAGGAAATTTACATGGAATAGCCTCCTGGATATGTTCATAATAACTCTAGCCTTGTTTGTCACCTTAAGAAATCCTTATATGGCCTTAAGCAAGCTCCTAGAGCTTGGTATGCGAAAATGGATAGCTTTCTCCTTGACACTGGTTTTTTTAGATGCCATTCTGTCCCCAATGTCTATACCAAGAAAGTAGAAAACCATTGCATCATACTTGTTCTATATGTTGATGACCTTATTATTACTGGTAGTGACCCTAAGCTTATAACCCATGTGAAATCCAGTCTGACGCAAAATTTTGAAATGTCAAACTTAGGACATTTGCATTATTTTCTTAGTCTCCAAGTCCTGCAAACCAAAGAAGGAATCTTTCTTTCTCAGTCTAAGTATGCTTGTGACCTTCTTCATCGCTTTCACATGGATGTTTGTAAACCCTCCCCTTCTATTATAGCTTAAAATGACACTTCTCTGTCCGTGACGACACTTGCATTGCTTGGTCCCATGACAACACTTCTTGAGATCAAGTTTAGTCACACAACAGGACACTTGTGGATTGAAGGGTCATTAGGGACATTGAATGTGGTTGAAATTACCTCACTCTTGGCCCATTTGATGGTTATAACCCTTAGGAACACTTTTCTAGACTAAACCATCTCCTGAAAATCATCAAAAAACCTTGTTTTTGGCCATTTTCCCATAAAAATGCTACTCTATAAGAATAAGAGGGGCGTTTTCCTTAAAAAATATGCAACTCTGCTTCATAAAAGTAGATTACATACGCTGATTTGGAATAGAAAAGTAGGTCATTTTCCTGAAATAGTCAAAATCTCAATTTTTGGTCAAATTGAGTTGGTTTGGGAACTTCCTAATCGGTTATAACTATTTTTCCTCTCCTTCATTAACTATATAAGGAAGGTAGAAGGGCCATGAGGGGGCACCAATCCCATAACAATGTTATGCTGGAGGAATGGAGACCCTCATCCCCCTCTCTTGTACCTCAGTTTCTTATAAACCCTAGCATAGCTAATTAGAGGCTGGGATCCTTGGAGAACAGAAGCAGGAGACTTTGAATCTATGTTTTGTGAAGTTCCAAGCTTGAAGGAAGGTAATCTTTCTTTCTCAGTCTAAGTATGCGATGTGGACAAAGTTAGAGTTCGAGCAAAAGTTATAACTTCAACCACAAATCAACTAGATTGATAAAGACACGCTGATATGTAATGAATTGAGCTAATATAATACTCACTATTGGAGGGAAAGACAGGATGTTGTTTTTTTGTTTTAACACCATTTTTTTTCGTGTTCTTTCCAAAGCAATGTGATTCACGATAAGCCTCTTCTCCATATTTGCTAATTGGTTTTGATCTCGGAAGACGGTTATTGACCTAGGAGGACATATTAATAATTAAACACACACATTATGAATCCTCATACTATAAAGTTAAAATCGAACCAGATAACATATAAAATTAGGAAGAAATTATTGTTGGTGTTGCAATCAATGATTTCTTAGAATTTTTTTCCCATGATTTAAATAGTTGTTCAACTTGTTGACAAGTGACATCAGGGAAACGTGATGCCAATTGTGCTGCAGTTTCCTTATACGATTGATTCCTTTACTTATCATATTCAACATGAAGTTGACTTCTAATATTTGAAGGCAAGAATCTTCTGTGTCTAAACTTTTGGAAAGTGCCTTATGATCTCATAACAAGATTGAAAAATTGTGCTCTCATCTCCTTTACAAGACACATTCTATCATGTTCAAATGTGCCTCTATTATCCTTATGGACTCCTCTTCCTCCTCCTTGGTTTCTATTCAAATATTTTATTTCTCTATGCTTACGCTCCATTACTTAATTCCTTAAACGTCCCAACGTATAACGAAGAATAGAATGTGTCATATGAAGAGCATGGGTCCCTTGGACATGCATATAAGGAACCATATCATCTCCTAAACAACAAGAAGACAACCACAACAACTCACTTGTAAGGAATCCAATCCTCCAATGACAGTGGATAAAACTGTTTGTCATGAATGAAATGATACCACCATTCAAACTAGATAATATGATGAAACTGACATACCTTTTCTCATATGCATATACATCATCCCCCCTACACCCTTGCAGTCGAAATATGTGGAATTATTTATAACACTTCTACATCCTAGCCAACTTTTTATTCTTCTCTTCATCTAGAAGGCCTTCAATAACCTAGAAACAATGCATAAGTTTCAATGCATATGAATAAATAATAATTTTTATTTGTTGACTCTAGTTTTCATTGATGTTAAAGGAGTTCAGTAATGACAAAGAAATAAAGGGAAAGGATATGATGATATGAAATATATGGTGATATCATTATTACAATTTGGCCTAATTATATAGAGATTTGTTAGTTTGGAGAAATTCTGAAAAGGAAGTGATGACATGTCATGTATGATAGTGTGGCATGTGTAATGGGGCTGGAAAGACAAATGATGGTGTTCTGCTGCTATCATGAAGTTAGTGTTGCAATTTGACATCATTCTGGGAAAGTTGGCAATTTTGTGAAACTTTAGAAAATGACTAAGTATGGAAAAATTAGTCCAAACTACTATAATAAAATGCTCGCCATAATTCATAGGTTAAAGTAAATTCCCATCCCATGCTGTCAGGATATAGATTTTTGAAGTGGCTATCTGACCATAGTCTCATTTCTCCAAAAGAGTGCTTCATGTCAAAGTTATAGGTCTGCAAAAACAAGGGTCCATGAAGTTTTAAGAAATTATGGAAATTGACCAAGTGTTGGAAAATTGGTCCAAGTGGCCTCATGAAAATGCCCTCCGCACATCATAATAGAATGATAAAAGGTATCTGAAAATATTAGGCTATACCTTGTTGAATAGGTTTTATGACCATGGTATCATTTCTCCAAACGAGTGTTCTATGACAAAGTTATAGGTCTACCAAAATAGGGTTTTCGGCAATTTGCACTAGTCTAGTAAAATGCCTTCCTAGGTCAGAGAAGGATGAGTTTGAAGGTGAAATCAATATGGTTGTGCTCAGTAAGATGTATTACATCATTTGGTATCATTGGTTCAGGATTTTGGTGAAATAAAAAAATCCACCCTGGAGATTGCACAAATTGTCCAAGTATAAAAATACTAGTAAAAATGCCTAAGTGACCCCATTAAAATGTCCTCCATTTCCTATGGGTTATGTATTAAATTATTTTGAGGGTGTGGGTCTCTAGACTGTTGATTTGTACATCCAAACATATCATTGGTTTGTCCAAAGAGTCTTTGTAGGTGAAAATATTGATTTCCCAATAGTGCCTTCATGCTTGATTTGCACTGCTCCAGAAAAATGCCCGTCGAGGAGAGAGAAAGAGGTCTCAAAGGATGAAATTGGTCTGGATGAAAAAATTTGTCTTTCTGTCTAATTGAAGGTTGAGAGGCATTTGGAAATGTCGTCCATAAATTGTCCTTGTACTGGTAAATAAGGGAAACATAATTTTCAACATAAATAATTGTCCCAACATTATTTTCAAAGTAAATAACATTGAGAGCCATTTAGCAATAGTCAAAACATAATAACAACATAATTTATTGTTAGTCGAGGCCCACATAAAAAATAATTGATATGTTAACATAATTATTAGACCTTTAAAATTCCCTCATGTCGAATGAGGATCTTGTTTGATGTTGATCCATTTGATTTTCCATAGTTAAGATCATTGTATTGTTGGATTTTATGATGGTATGGTTCTCCTAGCTTACATGGAACACCAATTTTCTCCATTTCCTCCCAAATTTGAACAAATTTCGTTTTCTCTACGCCTCTAGTTGGATGTACCTTGTCATAATCTTGTGCAATTCTTTGAATTTCACGAAACATCTTCAAAATTGTTCTGATCCTAGCATGGCAAGAACAATATACAAGCTGGGCCATTGAGCCAAGAGTCAACTGTAATTGGCACCAACAATTTTTGAGGTTAGGAATTATTGAAATACTAAGAAGCTTAATTTCTAGTAAAGATCCAATCATGAAAGTGTGTACCTTTTCATCATTTCTTCTATCAATGGGATAGTTCTTCACAATAATCATATTTCCACCAGATAAGGTTGGTTTAATGCTTGTAATATGCTCATCTAATTTGCTTCCCATCCTTTTCTTGGTTCCAAAGTGGGATTCAACTCCTACAGTAAAGTTCAAGAACATAGTTAGATTAGGAATGTTTTGGCAAGATATAAACATTAATCTCAACACTTGTAATAAATTTGCATAGCTTAGAAGGAGCACATATGTTGAGATTCCATAACATTCGAAACACTATAGATAGTATCTCCTTCCCCAATGTTGATTTCATCTGTAACCATGTGTATCTCTTTTTTATGGCATGTGCATCAAGGAAACAAATTATTTCCCATTGGAGAAACACTATTATTTCATACTAAACTACATATGGCCACTAGATCATGACACTCAAACAAATTAATTTTCACAACCCTTCAATCTACCATATTGATGCCATTTTCTGAAATCTTATTTATCTGTTTCATTAAGTTCTCCTCATTTTCAAGATCAACAACATGTTCTAAAACTTGTCTATATTCTTCTTTTCCATCCCATTTTCCAAGGCTTACATAAGACATCAAGACATTGTCTTCCAGTAACTTGAATAATATCTCACACACCTTCCCACCTCGATCATAATGTACGCAAGAATCAATACCAAGTTTGAAAGAAACTTCATTGACTATGGTTCCATACCGCTTGTCAAACGATTCAACCATAAAGGAGGCATATGACTTTACTTGCTTGACCCTAACTCCATATGTGAAACCATCAGTTCTCTCTCGTCCCATATCAATATCCTCGGCTTCTTTGCTCCACTTTTTCATTTCGCTATAAACTAATGTTGGATTAACCCTCTTTAGTACACCATGAGCATCAATAATCTTAAGACATTGCAAAGCCTTATGAGTCATGCTTGATTCGATAAATATTGAAGCCATGTTCCTTGACATAAAATCCTTACGAATCTTTACCACATAAATTGATCGAATTTTATCAAGGAATCAATGTAGATGTTCAAGAACATCCTCAATTTTATATTCTTCCTTATAGTTTTTGCTCATGAAGTAGCCGATTCCAACAATAATGTCATTCTCATCTACATCTTCAAGCAATTCTCCAGAAAACCATCTCCCAATTTATTTAAGTTTTGTCTTCCCCTCCTTTAGTCTGTGGTTATACCATCCCGACTGCTTTTTAAGATGCAATAAGGATGTCCTTAAGCGGATTCCTACTGACATTCTCCTAACATTCTTAGTTTCATTTGCTGCAAACCCTTCTATCATTTCTGCTACAGCTTGACCAATTATAGAATTTTTATTTTCTATAGTTTCATTTCTATCCATTTGTTCATGAAATGCAATTATTTCATTTGTTTCATGTCTTCCACTTGCATCCAAGTTCATAAGACGTTCATTTTCAAATTGATTCCCATTGGGCTCTACACTTTGATTCCCTTCATCATTATGCAAAACTAGGTTCATTCTTTGGTACATATTTTTATTTTGCAACTCAACGTTCAATGAAATGGAAGCATGTAATGGGACCCTCAGATTCTCTCGAACAAATTTCATTCTTTCATAAGTATTTCCACTTTGTGCATTAACATTCCCTTCAACTGCAATGGGAGACAAAGGTTGCCTCTGTTGTCCAACAACATTGTTGTTTGTCAATGAAATGGAAGCATGTAATGGGACCCTCACATTCTCTAGAACATAGTTCATTCTTTCATAAATATTTCCACTTAGTGCATTAACATTCCCTTCAACTTCATTTGGAGACAAATGTTTCCTCTGTTGTCTAGCAACATTGTTGTTTGTCAATGAAATGGCAGCATGTAATGGGACCCTCATAGCATCTGTAACATAGTTCATTCTTTCACAAATATTTCCACTTTGTACATTAACATTCCTTTCAAATGCAATTGGAGACAAAGTTTTCCTCTGTTGTCCAACAACATTGTTGGCAATCATTGGTTTCTTACATTGAGGACATTGAGTTTGCAGAATGGTTGGATGAATGCTTGATGTTTGAGGGAAACTTGTGGACTCGTTCTATGGTATGGAGTTCTGATTTTGAAATCCTTGACATTGTCCATAAGCAACAAATTGTGTTGCCGTTTTACCTCTACCATAAGTGAATTGAAGGACAATGTCACGTGGTTCCAAAGTTGGAAGTTCTGAGTAATCTAGACCCTTACGTCGACCTCTTTTTGGAGGAATATTTTTTCGAGATGGCTCATTTGAATGATCCATTGATGAGATACTCTACAAAATAAAATAAAAACAATCAATATTGGCATTATATTTCAGACATAATTTCTCTATTTAAAAAAAATTGAAATATATCATAAATGTAATTTTACACTAAGAGGCGGACATGGCTTTGAGCATATGGCATATAAAGGAAAATATCAATGGCGAAGTTCAGGAATTTTATCAAAGACCGTTCATAGAATGACCAGATCTGACAAAGGCTCTTCAAAAATTGTCTAAGTAAAAAATTACTGGTAAAAATGCCTGAGTGACCTCAGTAAAATGCCGCCATTTCATGTGGTTGATGTCTTAAATATTTTGATGGTATCAGTATCTAGACTATTGATTGTTTCATCCAAACGTATCATTGGTTTTTCCAAATAGTCTTTGTAGGTGAAGATATTGATCTTCCAAAAGTGCCTCCTAGCTTGATTTGCACTGCTCTAGAAAAATGCCCACCAAGGAGAGAGAAAGAATTTTCAAAGGATGAAATTGGTATGGATGGAATCACCTTGTTGGCCTATATCCATTGGGTGTCTCATACTTCCAATTTGATGAAAACCAAAATCTCAGGTTACCCTAGGGTTTGACATTTTTTTGTCCAAGTGTTGAATTAGGAGTTTAAAAAGCTAATTTCAAATGCCCGCAACATGATGTCTATGTATCAAAAAATTTAAAGGGTGGCATTGATCCATTCCTTGTTGAAGTGGTTATCCATCCATGCTTTCATTTTTCCTTATTATGGTCACATGCGCAAGAAATTAACTAGCCAAAGTGAGGAAAAACTTGTTTTGCATATTAAGAACAAGTGAAATTTGGGTAAGTGTTAAAATCACAAGGATAAGGGGCTATTTGGAAATGCCTGCCAGGAACTGGCCTTGTGGGGATAAATTCAGTAGTTGACATGAACTTGTTCCTTGTTGAAGTAGCTATCCAGTCATGGTTTCAGTTTACTTACTGATAGTTACATGTGTAAGAAATCAACCTGCCAATGTAGGAAAAATATTGTTTTGCATATTAAGAAAAAAAGAAACAAAAGAGGTCCAAGTGGCTTTGGGAAATTGGCCACCCTAACTCATAGGAGAATGATAAAAAATATCTAAAACTATAATTCTATATCTTTTGGAAGAGGCTATCTTACCATGGTCTCATTTCTCAAAGAGGGTGTTCGATGACAATGTTAAAGGCCTGCAAAAACATGGTTCCGGGATGTTTTTGCACCAATGGTAGTAAAACTGCCTAATTTGCCTAAGGAAAATGCTTGCCATAATTCATAGGTTAAGGTAAATGCCCACTCCATAGTGTCAGGCTATAGCTTGATGACTTGTCTACCTAACCATTATCTCATATTGTCTTGAGATTGTCTTAAAAGGAATTTATGGGTTTGCCAAAACAATGTTTCAGGAAGATTGCTCCAGTCTAGGAAAATGCAAAAATTGTCCAAGTATAAAATTACTGGTAAAAATTCATGAGTGACCTCAGTAAAATGCCCGCCATTTCTTGGGGTTGATGTCTTAACGTATTTTGAGGATATGGGTCTCTATATTGTTGATTGGTGCATCCAACCATATCATTGGTTTGTCCAAAAAGTCTCTGTGGATGAAGATATTGATCTACCAAACGTGCTTCTTAGCTTGATTTGCACTGGTCCAGAAAAATGCCCACCGACGAGAGAGAAAGAGGTCTCAAAGGATGAAATTGGTCTGGATGAAATCACCTTGTTGGCCTCTATCCATTGGGTGTCTCATACTTCCAAGTTGATTAAAATAAAAATCTCAGGTTACCCTAGGGTTTAACAATTTTTTGTCGAAGTGTTGAATTAGTATTTTAAAAAGCTAGTTTCAAATGCCTGCAAGATGATGTGTTTGTATCAATAAATTTAAAGTTTAACATGTATATGTTCCTTGTTGATGTGGTTATCCATCCATGTTTTCAGTTTTCCTTATGATGGTCACATGTGCAAGAAATTAACCTGCCAAAGTGAGAAAAAACTTGTTTTGCATATTAAGAACAAGTGAAATTAGGCTAGGTGTTAAAATCAAAAGGTTAAGGGGATATTTGGAAATGCCCGCTGAGAACTATCCTTGTGGGGATAAATTCATCAGTTGACATGAACTTGTTCCTTGTTGAAGTAGAGATCCAGTGATGGTTTTAGTTTACTTCCTGATAGTCACATGTGCAAGAAATCAACCTTCCAAAGTAGGAAAAATATTGTTTCGCATATTAAGAACAAAAGAAACAAAAGAAACAAAAGAGGTCCAAATTCTGAAAAATGGCTAACTGTTGGAAAATTGGTCCAAGTGGACTTGGGAAATTTCCCGTCGTACCTCATAGGAGAATGATAAAAATTATCTAAAACTATAATGCTATATCTTGTGGAAGATGTGATCTTACCATGGTCTTAGTTCTCAAATAGGGTGTTTTATGACAAAGTTAAAGGCCTGCAAAAACATGGCTCCAGGTTGCTTTTGCACCAGTGGTAGTAAAACTGCTGAAGTGGCCTCACAAAAATTTCTGACATTACTCATAGGTTAAGGTAAATCCCGCCCCTAGTGTCAAGCTATAGCTTGTTGATTTTTCTAATTGAACATGGTCTCATCTTGTCTCGAGATTGTCTGAAAAGGATGTTATGGGTCTGCCAAAACATTTTTTCAGGTAGATTGTTCCATTCTAGGAAAATGCAAAAAATGTCCAAGTATAAAATTATTAGTAAAAATTCCTGACTGACCTCAGTAAACTTCCCACCATTTCCTATGGTTGATGTCTTAAAATATTTTTAGGGTATGGATCTCTAGACTGTTTATTTGTGCATCCAACAATATGATTGGTTTGTCCAAAGAGTTTCTGTACATGAATATATTGATCTGCCAATTGTGCCTCTAGGCTTGATTTGCACTGCAACAGAAAAATTCCCACCGATGAGAGAGAAATAAGTTTCAAAGGATGAAATTGGACTAGATGGAATCACCTTGTTGGCCTTTATCCACTGGGTGTCTCACACTTCCAATTTGATGAAAATAAAAATCACATGTTACCGTAAGGTTTGACAATTTTCTGTCTAAGTGTTTGAAAAGCTAGTTTCAAATGCCCACCAGATGATGTGTGTGTATTAACAAATTTAAAGGGTGACATGTATTTGTTCCTTGTTCAAGTGGTTATCCATCCATGCTTTCAGTTTTCCTTATGATGGTCATATATCCAAGAAATTAACTAGCCAATGTGAGGAAAAAATTGTTTTGCATATTAAGAACAAGTGAAATTTGGGTAAGTGTTAAAATCACAAGGTTAAGGGGCTATTTGGAAATGCCCGCCAGGAACTGTCCTTGTGGGGATAAATTCATCAGTGGACATGAACTTGTTCCTTGTTGAAGTAGCTATCCAATGATGGTTTCAGTTTACTTCTTGATAGTCACATGTGCATGAAATTCTCTCGTAAAGGAGATATTTTCCTGCCAAAACAACCATTTTGCTTGTTTCGCACCCTAAAAGAAACATGTTCGGCATAGGAAAAAATGGTTAAGTGTTGAAAAAAAGGGCTTAAGTAACCAACAACTCATTGCATTTGATAAAAACATCATTTCTAGAAATTAAAACATCATTTCCAAAAATTTAGAGAGTCAAGCAATCATTTTATACGATCACTGTTAAATTCAGAATTCAGATGAATTTTCTAGCTTGGATGATATACCTTCAACCCAATGAAATTTTCAAAAGAAGTTTTTGCTTGAATGAATCTTCAGGAATTTTCTTTGTTGTGAGTTGTCTTGATGGCCAAAGGTAAGGACAGATACAATGGCATGTTTTCGTTATTTCATCACCATGACAAATATCACCACCAAAAACAATGGTTTTCGAAAAACATTCCCAATAATATTTCTTCCATAATTTTTTTAAAAAATGATTATCGATTTAATTTCTTCCCTGGATTATTTTTCAGTTCCCCGCCAAATGGGTGATCAAGACATTCCCAATATTATTTCTTCCATGATTTTTTTAAAATTGTTATCGGTTTAATTTCTTCCATGGATTATTTTTTTGGTTCCCCGCCAAATGGGTTCTCGGGTGTGAATGCAGATAAGTTTCTTAGTTTTTACCAGTCAGATCATGCTTAGGAATGTATACTCCACCACTCCTATCACATACATGTGGCACCATTTTATTAAATACGTAGAAATTAAAAACTATTTTACTTCTAGGTTTCACTTGTGGATTACACTGGTTATTGAATGAGATTTACAGATTAAAGACTCTTACACCCACCTTCATAGCTACCTAACTCATGTTCAACCTGCATTAACTCTTCTATTTGCCAGAAAATGTCTCAATTTGCTGGGAAATGGTGCCCATTGTAAAATTAGTCACAACAGATCTAATGAACAAGTAAATCAATCACAACAGATGAACATAGAAAATATGGTGCAAAACTGTGCAAAACATGCAGCAGTGCTCTCTATCCCAGAAAGGGTGAATGAATTACAATACAAACTGTCACAATGAACAGAGCAATTCGAATTGCCTAAGGAGGTCATTCGAATCACTGAATGGAGTAGCTTGACTCTATCTAGGAGTCCTCATCAATCATCGGTGTTGCTCATCAATCACAACAACCAGTCATCCAGGTGTCAAGCTGAGTCTAACTGATCATAATAAATGTAACTGAAGTGTGTAGCACTGATATAGGATCTGGAGGCTCAGTGGGGGCGCATGGGAGGCTAACTGGAGTCAGAACAAGTCACCTAATTGAACTGGAGGTCAATCGGAGGTGAAACAGTCAGTCAGGAGTGAAATCAATCAGAATCGGAGCTAACTGAATGTAACTGGAGTGAATCTGCAGTGGTAGGTGAACAAGTGCGCCCTCCTCTGGCAGTAGGTGAGAAGAGGGCGCCTTTCAGCTTGGGAGGGCTAAAAATATGTGGTAAGTGGCTCCCGGGTGCTAGAAGAAGGTGGATAAGGTGCTGGAGGCATCAAACTGGTGACTGGGCTGCATATCCTGAAATAGATCATGCAAGATCCTGAAGTAGATATGTATCCTGAAATAGATGATCCTGAAATAGATATGTATCCCGAAATAGATGATGGATATCCGAACACCCCCCCTCAAGCTAGACTATGATGTGCCAACTAAAATAATGTGGGGCCCTGGTAACTAAGACCAAAGGTCACCCCAATACAATAATCCAAAAAATGCTGAAAATAAACTAAGTGAGGAAAGAGGGAAAACCCAGTGGGAAGAAAGCCCCCCCTCAGGTCTAAAGCATAATAATGAATCAATCTGTCTCCACCATGATGGAACTCACCCCCAACAGTGAACGGAGGTAAGAGAACTTCTTCTCAGTGAAGCTCTTGGTGAAGATGTCTGCAATTTGCTCATCGGTAGGGCAATATTACAGAATGATGGTGCGGTCATGCACCAACTGTCGAATGTAATGCATATGAATCTCAATGTGCTTGGTCCTCTGTCGCTGAACTGGATCTGTGGAGATCTTGATAGCACTTTGATTGTCACAAAATAGGACAGTCGAAGTAGTGCCACCAAAACCAAACTCGGAAAGAATACCCTGCAACCAAACTGCCTGAATGCAGGCATTGACTACCCCTCGATACTCTGCCTCTGCTGAAGAAAGTGCAATGGCTGCTTGCTTTTTGCTGGACCAGCAAATAGCACCATGACCAATCATGAAAACATAACCGGAAGTGGACTTCCGATCAATGCTATCACCTGCCCAATCTGAATCAGTAAAACCAATGAAATCTAGCTCAGAATCTGCAGCATAATGTATGCCAAACTGTCTCGTACCTTGCACATACTACAAGATCCGCTTGGCTGCTCGCCAATGAAGCTCATGTGGCTGCTGCATATATCTTGACACGGCACTCACGGCATATGATATATCAGGCCGTGAATGTGTCAAATAAAGTAATGAACCAATCAACTGTCGATACATACTGCAATCTGCAAGCGGTGTGGAATCTCCCTCCTCAAGACTGATTCCTGAGAGGAATGGGAATGGGGCTGCCTTACATTCAGCCATATTAAACTTCAATAACAGGTCGGAAGCATATTTTTTCTGAGATATAGTGATCCCATCGAAATTTTGAGCTATCTCCAAGCCCAAAAAGTGACTCAGCAAGCCCAAATCGCTCATGTCAAAAGCTAGATTTAAGGCAGATTTTAGCTTGTTTATTGAAGTAAGTGTGCTACCAGTAATAAGCAGATCATCAACATAAAGTACAATAACCAACAAATTACCTTTAACTCACTGAAGATAGACATTCGGATCAGATTTGCATCTTTGAAAATTCTGAGAAAGAAGGAAGGAGTCCATCTTTGCGTACCAAGCTCTTGGGGCCTGTTTTAACCCGTACAAAGATTTCTTCAATCTACAAACCAATGATGGATCTGATGTATAACCCTCTGGCTGCTGCATATAGACCTCTTCAGCAAGGTCTCCATGTAAAAATGCACTCTTCACATCCATGTGATGCACCTCCCAGTGCTTGGATGCGGCAATAGCTAAAACAAGGCGGATGGAATCCATCTTTGCAACCGGTGCAAAGGTCTCTGTGTAGTCCACTCCTTGGACTTGGGAAAAACCTTTTGCCACCAACCTTGCTTTATATTTGCTGATAGTGCCATCAGCAGCAACTTTAGTACGGTAGACCCATTTACACTTCACTAATTTTCTTCTAGGTGGAAGAGAAACTAGCTCCCATGTATTGTTCTTTTGAAGAGAACTGTACTCTTCATCCATGGCATCTTTCCATCTCGGATCTCGATGGGCTGAATAGTATGATTGGGGATCTGAACCAGCCATCAAATAAAAAATCTCAGGAAGAAATGTATCAGCAATAGAAAGAGCCATACCTGCCCTTTGAAAGTCTCCTCTTGTTCGTCTCGGATCAGCAGGATTTCCAAGACTAGAACCAGCAGATTGTAGAGTATTTTGGGCCCACTTTGGTAACTGAGGGAGATCTGAATGGTCGGATTCCGAACCTGATATGTCATGATCATCATATGCTGCTACAATATCAGAAATATCAGAACTCATACCTTCATTATCGCTGCTCGAATCTTCTTCTGGTGAAGGCGGTGAATCGGCAGTTTTCTCCTCAACTAGTTGCAATTCTTGAAGCGGTTCTTCAAACTGCACACTGCGCTCTATGAATATCTTTTTAGATCTGATATCCATGAGTTTATATGCTTTTGATTCTTCCCCATATCCTATCAATATGCACTCGATACTTTGTGGATCCAAAGCTCGTCTCTTCTCAGAAGGAATTCTAGCCCATGCAGTAGAGCCAAAAACTCTCAAATTTGACACATCCGGTTTGTGACCAAAGAATGCTTCGAAAGGAGTCATACCTTTCACGGATGAATGTGGAACTCGGTTCTGTATATATGCAGCAACATTGATTGCTTCAGCCCAAATATTTGCAGCCAAACCTTTTGATTCAATCATGCATGTAGCCATCTCTTTCAGTGACCGGTTTTTCCTTTCCGCTACACCGTTCTGCTGGGGTGTGTAGGGAACTGTATGTTGGATCTTGATTCCGCTTTGGGCACAAATTTGCAGCAACTCGGACTTGATATATTCCCCACCATTATCAGATCTAAGAGCTTTGATCTTGCTCTCAGTGGTGGTCTCAACAGAAGCCTTAAAATCCTTGAATTTTCCAAGCACTCTGACTTGTTTTTGAGAAAGAATACCCATGTAAAGCGAGAATAATCATCAATAAATGTCAAAACATACCTTGAACCATTTAATGACATATGGGGCAGCGGACCGCTGATATCAGAATGGATCAATCCCAAAATAGTAGAGGCTCTGCTAGCCTTGCCGCGGTCGAATCTGTGCTCGGGGTGCTTCCCAATAATGCAACCGGTGCATATTCCCTTCGAGGAACGGAGTTGTGGAAGCCCATCAACCATGGATTTATTTGATAGCAGCAGCAAATACTTATAATTTAGATGTCCAAATATTTCATGCCAAAGCCTACTAACCTCATTACCATGTGTGCGAAGAGCAGTGGGCTTTGCAAGCGGAATAAAGTGCGAAAACTCATAACATTTTGCAGTGTGGTTTGCCTTTCCAACCGCAACTAGTCTTCCACTTTTGATATCAGAAATTTCAACTGTATTAGGGCTGAATGTGACTTTCTTTGGATCACCAGTATGTGTCATTTGATACACAGAAAGGAGATTCGAAGCTAAGGAAGGCACATAGAGAACATTCTGAAAGCATCCATGATCTACATGAATCGTACCTTTGCCCTTTGAAGAAATTTTTGAGTCATCTCCCAAATGGATGGGGATGGAGCTGTTTGGATCGAATGAGGAAAAAGAATCAATATTTGCAGCCATATGATTTGATGCACCCGAATCTATCAAGAGAGTGGGCTTCGAAACCGTTGCCATGAGTGCTTGTCCTCTTTCATGATCGTCATTCCGATCCTTCTTCCTTGCACCGTCAGGAAGAGTTATGTTGTTCTTTTCCAAAAGGAGGGCCATTTGATCTATAGTCTTCTTCATACATGAACTTTCGGGATGAAAGCCACGGTTACAATAAGTACATTTAGATTTTTGGTTACCTTCTTTTCCCTTTTTCTTGGATTTCGAACTGGATGGTGCATCCGTTTGCTTGCCTTTGTCTTTTTGCTTGTGAGGCTCGAATTTGGGCTTCTCCTTCTTTAGCTTTCCTTTACCATTCGAGATCTTGGGTCCTTGAACAAATAGGGCTGAATCTTTGGAGCTTATGGACCCCATTTGAATCAACTTGTCATGCTCTTTCGTAACGGACTCAATGAAGGCATTCAAGGTAGGCATCTTCCAATTCGGGGTAGTTAGCCGACCGGAATTGAAAGTGGAGACAAATACCGAATAATCTTTCCCAAGCTTGCTTAGAATGGAGAGGATCAACTGTTTATCCTCTTTGATAACACCACTGTTCTTCAATTGCAAGTTCAAGTTCTTGAATTTTGTGAAGAATTCATTGATGGTCTCGAAATTTTCAGGATTAAGGCCAATCAATTCATTCTCTAATTGAAAAGCCCTAAGCTCATCCTGCTTGCCGAATAGTGTCTCAAGTTGCTCCCATATGGCTTTTGGAGTCTTCAATCCGCTGAGATGGAAGTGAAGATCCTTGGAGATGGAGAGACAAAGAAGACCGTAAGCTTCATCAAGCTTGTTGTAGTGTTTAGTTCTTTCTGCTACATTGTTTGGCTCCAATTCAAGACCAAGAGTGACTCGGTAGTAACCTTTTGAACGTAATATGATCTCCATATCATCTTTCCAATCAAAATAATTGAATGGGGTGAGGATAGGCTTTGAAGAAGAGTATTCCATTGCAAGGATTGAGTCAACTGATGAAGAGGAATCTTGCATGCAGACTAGAGCGAATGGAATTGCTGTAGAAATGCTTGCATGCAGAAGGTAGCGAATGCAATTGGAGGAGACAATAAACCTGCAAATCACATAAAAACAACCACAATAAGGTCGAACAATCCACCCTTTGAGAGTTGCATCACACCTGGGATTGGATTTCAAGCAATGTTGAATAGGTCCAATGTATCAGATCCAGGAATTATGTGGTAACTCAAGCTTCTGGAGTGGTATTGGAGTATTTTTCAAGCTTTGCATGCACAGGAGCGAATGCCCTTGAGATATCTCATGCCAAACTTTTTGCAATTTTTAGCAATTCAGTCAAATCTTCTTGTATAAACACCTGTAGAAAAGAGATCTTGTCCCTGCAATGGCTCTGATACCATGTAAAATTAGTCACAGCAGATCTAATGAACAAGTAAATCAATCACAACAGATGAACATAGAAAATATGGTGCAAAACTGTGCAAAACATGCAGCAGTGCTCTCTATCCCAGAAAGGGTGAATGAATTACAATACAAACTGTCACAATGAACAGAGCAATTCGAATTGCCTAAGGAGGTCATTCGAATCACTGAATGGAGTAGCTTGACTCTATCTAGGAGTCCTCATCAATCATCGGTGTTGCTCATCAATCACAACAACCAGTCATCCAGGTGTCAAGCTGAGTCTAACTGATCATAATAAATGTAACTGAAGTGTGTAGCACTGATATAGGATCTGGAGGCTCAGTGGGGGCGCATGGGAGGCTAACTGGAGTCAGAACAAGTCACCTAATTGAACTGGAGGTCAATCGGAGGTGAAACAGTCAGTCAGGAGTGAAATCAATCAGAATCGGAGCTAACTGAATGTAACTGGAGTGAATCTGCAGTGGTAGGTGAACAAGTGCGCCCTTCTCTGGCAGTAGGTGAGAAGAGGGCGCCTTTCAGCTTGGGAGGGCTAAAACTCTGTGGTAAGTGGCTCCCGGGTGCTAGAAGAAGGTGGATAAGGTGCTGGAGGCATCAAACTGGTGACTGGGCTGCATATCCTGAAATATATCATGCAAGATCCTGAAGTAGATATGTATCCTGAAATAGATGATCCTGAAATAGATATGTATCCCGAAATAGATGATGGATATCCGAACACCCATTAAAATGTTTCTGGCCAAATACTTTTGCGATTAGTTGACTCACTCACCGTCTTCACAATAAAAGATATTATTTCCTCAAACATG
Source organism: Larix kaempferi (assembly GCA_027924585.1). Taxonomy (NCBI): domain Eukaryota; kingdom Viridiplantae; phylum Streptophyta; class Pinopsida; order Pinales; family Pinaceae; genus Larix; species Larix kaempferi. The sequence goes on along the minus strand of BSBM01000922.1, from coordinate 13,192,511 downwards.
TGGAGAATTTTAACCAATCAAAAAAAGGATTGTTTTATAAAGAAAGCATCTTAAAAGCATCTTTTGGCATTTTTACTAATGAAATAGGATACATGCTAGTTATGGGTAGAATGTTATGATATATGAACTAGTAGTCGATAGGAGTTTAATGAGAATGTGTTCTCTTCTTGCACCTCACTATTACTCGTATTTAACAGTCCAACAATAAATTCGTTTGCTTCAGCATGAAACAAAGTTGTGTGGAGGTAAGCATTTCCATACAAGTGATACAAGGCTTCAAATGCACATCTCTGCACAAGCCTGGAGATGGATTTTTCAAGTTGCTTAATTAGTAGGATCTCTAATTCAACTACATTAACTCAATCTACAGATACTGGATCGTTAAACAACTTAAATGTGTAATCCAAAGCACCAATTATATCACTAATGTGAACATCATTATTACAACTTCTAATGCTTTCTCCAAGACTATGCACTAAATGAGACATACCACTAGAAATATTAGCAAAAGAATCTAGATCATTTTCCTGCAAAGCTTGGACAGGTGTTCCATAGGAAAATGCCTTTGAACGAGTTGAAGTTGCACTAATGAAAACAAGAAGTCCACCTACATCCACCAAATATCTATTTGCACTATCTAATTTGGAAGAAAGATCCTATAGTGCACCAGCTTCCTCAACACAGACAAATAAGTCATTTTCATGACCCAAAGGATAATATAAGATGCACTAGCTTGAGCAACTAGACTCCCAAAAAAGAGTAATCTCAAAAGGATTTCCACTCTACCAGCTTCAAAAGTTGCTTGCAGGACACCTTCGGAATTACTATACAAATTTATCAGTGCTTGAGTCAAAAGGACACAAATTAACTTGTGTTGGAAGTTGGTGCGAAGTTGGTCCCGTAGATAGGGCACAACACACTCAGTAACAAATATATTGCTCCCAACATGATATATAAGAACACGACATGATACTACATAGATGGTGTTTGCAACTACTTTATACGCTTCTACTAATCCAACCCTTAACAATCAAGAAAATGAGGCATGAAACCTCCAAGCAGTACTTTGATCCTGATTTCTTCTTCCTTACATAGGACCTCGAAAGTATTTTCAATACTCAAAATTTGTTCTATGACCAGTTGGGCTTGCTCAATATATTACGAATGTACAATTACAAGTAGACCTACATATGTAATGTGCCAGAAGTATTCTACAAATCAATTCTCTACTGCTTGCATAATGCCTCCTGACCAACATCCCTCCCCTACATTAAGCTTTCTTGGATGAGTAACTTAATTATTTCAACAAACATCACCACCAATTTTGTGATTTCACAAATAGTAATGCTTTTTCTCTACTTTGAAAACTTAGATAAGACAAGATAATATAATATAATTTTATTAATGTCCAACAAATGACCATGTAATATTCCACCCAAGAGTTGACCATAATACTAGCTCCAACTTCCAAATTGATCAAGATTTTAACTAGTAATTTTTAAACAATTTCTTTATAATGTGCAGGGTGTATGTGAGGAGTAATGGTTCACTGATCGAGGATGGTAGGGATGAATTTTGATTATGGATTTTATATGGAAAATGTGCAGCAGAAATATAATTCAGGGACAAACAATGAGTCCTATGAACAAGGTACTAGAGCCTTTCACTTTTCAATAACATACAAGTTTGTTGCCTACTTCAAGGCTTCATGGGCTTCCAGCATATCCAGACTAGACTGGGATTTTATTCTGGATGGAATTAAGGGTTATAATAGTCATTATAATCAGTAAAACATGTTGGTGTATTTTTCATACGAATTTGGGAGGTTACAAGTAGATTTGGAGGAAAACTAGTCAAGGGCGCTAATGGGGATTGCATAGGTAGGAGATTTCCTGGCCTTTCCAAATAGGATGGAATGCACCTAAAAAATCAGGAACATAGAATGGGATTCATTAAATATTTTATAAGGACATCATAGAACCATAATATCGTTAATTTACAGCATAGGGAAATCATACAGTAAGATATGTTAAAACTAGCTAGTTAAAAGTGCCTATTCAACTAGTCTTTAATTCTAAAGGGTAAAAACTCAGTAAAACAGTACAATACTCTATTCTGCAATTATTAATGGATCTGATATGACTTATTAATGTTCATAGGGTATAATTTGAATATTTTAAGAATATATTTCAAATTGATTACCTCCTTCCTTCAATAAACCTCTTAAAAGCTAGTAGTTGAGCTAGTTTTAACACTGATGAAGCCATAAGTCAGATATTGTTATAAATATCATAAATTAAAGTGTTGAGTGATATGATATACATCATTATTCAATTACAGGTAGAAATTAAAAGGTTATAGAATATTTTACATTCATTTTCACTCTTAGTGATCTAGAGGACCTCCAGAAGGTAGATTACCCCGCAATGGGAAGAGATTGACTGGAGATTGGGAAGAATGGTATGGATATCAGTATGGGACTGATATGGAGCTGATACAGGTCAGAAGAACAAATTATGTGGTGTAATGGCCTCTTTGAGATGTTCTGATCTTCTCCTTTAGAAGTGAGAGCCTCCTTCTACAGTGATCTTCCAATGTCTTGTTCACAAGCTCTTCTGGATGGTGATCTATTCTCTGGAAGCTAGATGAACTTTTAATGGTAGATGATATGGATTTGATCAGAATAAAATCACCAATTTGGATCTGATCTGTGGACTGGAACCTGTTAAACCTTAGGGTACATCTCCCAAGAATTGTTGAGGCACATCACTCAACAGATGAGTAACTCAGATCTCTCAAGACAATTCACAAATGGTCAAAATATGTGAAATGGAGTAGGAATCCTTCTTTTATAGAATTGAAGGTGACTTGCTGATCAAGTTGAAGAGTTTGGTGACATGTGAGAATAGGTAAACCATGAGTGGACATACTTTCCTTTATTTTTCCTTACAAGCTTTTCTCCTTTAGAAATTGTGCCCCCCTTTGTCTCCATATGTTTTATGCTTTGTAAAAGTCCCTTGATTGGTAAACTGGCCTCCTTTTTGGAAAGTATGCCCTCCTTCTGCTTTTTCTAGTTGTTTCAATCTTCTTGTTTTTAGCAACTCTTACACCTTTCTTTCTTTTGTTCTTTTTCTAAATCCACAAATTACTTTAGCCATCTTTCTATTTTCTGACCTCATGTTCCAATTTAGCAACATTATCCTCAAGGGGGTGCCCTCTTGGCCCACTTCAACACATATTGGAAATTCTAATTACAAGTATTAATTAAAAATAAATAATCCAACACTCCCACATTGAAATAATTAAATAATTATTCTATTATAGTCCTGGCTCCAAAAGTTTCCCCATTAATTAATAATCCTCCTTAGTAATTAAAATTGGGAATTAATATCTTCAGGGGGGGCACCTTATACCAATTAATACCCAAATACAACCTTAGGCATATTCCATAGGATAATTTCCACACTTACTCATTAATTAAATAATTATCACCTAGGTGACTTAGGCCAAAATTACTCCCTAGACCATAGCGAAATTTTGGGAGCATGACAAGTCCTCCCCTCTTAATATTGCTTGTCCTCAAGCAATTTAGTCCAGGGACTGACACTGCATCTCCATCCCAAGCATACTTATGAATGTTATTCCTCTCATCATATGGATGACCATAGTAGTCACCCACTCTGTGCACCACAACATAAATCATCAGAATCATCGGTCCTGTCATTTTAATGGAATTGAAACATATGCTCTCTCAAGCATGCTCCAACAATTCCATGTATCTATAAACTCCCCAATTAAATATGAGAGGGTCCATCATGTTGTTGTTGCTCAACTCTGATCATAAGTTTATTCCTCATGTATTCCATTTCTCCTTCTCATGAAAATTTTTATTATACATGTGTACACTCGAACCTTGTGTGAATGTGTACTGGAGGTATCTAATGATTGCAAAATATGTCTCTGCTGCTACTTGCAAATCATAGAAAAATCAGCTAAATTAAAAACAATTTCCTTGCAGAAAGATAAGAAACTTTTACCTTCCATATTTTTCTTTTCAGTGATGCCTCTATCCATCCCTTTAGTGAATGAATAATAAATATTGCTTGTTGATTTATATGAGTTATCATTAGCCATCTCTTCTACAATAGGATCTATCTCCCATAGGGATAGAACATGACCCTCATGTTGTACATGTGGCATCAACTAGAAAAAACGTTTCACCCAATGTTCATTCCTCATTGATGTGGCTAAATCTAGGTCATGTGGGAAGGAACTGTGAACCTTCTTTGTATGTCTGCAACTTTTAGTAACCAAAATTATGGCTTCAACTTATTCATTATTGACTAGTCCAAATGGGGTCATCTCATCCCACTTCTTCATGGAAGAGTGACTCTCTTCAAGGAACAACTCAAGTTCCCTTAGGTAAATATCAAGTGCTTGGTTCTCATCAAATTGTTCTGCACACTCCTCAAGCACATGCAAAAAATAAATGATCCTCATGATACACCATCTCAAGAGGTTCCTCCTTATGATCATAAATTCCTTCAACCAAGTGAATCTAGATGAATGGTGTGTAGGAGGGTAGGGAGTATCTTTGCAACTTTTTCGTGAAGCTACACTATCTCTATATTAGATTCTTGGAGGGAACTCTGAGTGATTCTCAAAGAATATTGGGTGGCCATCAATTCATAATTAATATTGATAATCTCTTCATCCTTCAAGGGTGCACCATGAAACAACTCCACAATCTCAAGGAAATTTTCTCTATCATAAATCAAATACAAGAAATTTCTCTTAATGCTTGTCATGGATTTCTGAAACTCCTCCATGTCTCTCATGGAAGACTGCTCCCCCAAATTCCAACAAATATTATTCATCAAGGCATGGGTTTTAGTGAGGGTTTGAAGGGATTCTTGGAGCTTCCATTCATTCATCTTTAGTGTCCCTTCAAGGAAATGATGTTCTGGTCGATGAACCTCCTCTTATTCTAGCTTCCTAGGATCAAATTCAAGTTGTTCCATTGAAGTTATGTAAGCTGATCCATCTCTTGGGGCTGCAAGATATTCATATTTCATATCATTAATATCACATCTTGGGCTGCAACTTGGGTGCTCATTCATCTCTAGTGCACTAGTAAAGCTTTCTCTCCAATTTTCATCCTTCCCCAATTCATGAATTTCAACCCCTAAGGGTTCAACCAAGCTAAACTTCTCATCATAAGTGGCTGCCCCATCAAATTGACACATAGGCACAAAAAAATCATAATTGAAAAAATGCCCATGTGTTATTTTTTCCTCCCCTTGTGATGGTATTTTGGTGGTTTGGCCTCCCACCAATTTCTCATGTTCAGTTTCTTCCACTACAAGGCCTTCTTCTTTATCCAATGATCTTGCACCCACCGCACCTTCATTAATGGGAACCTCCATGTCATCAACATATATATGAGAGTACCCACCATTAGATGTTCCCTCACAATTCAAGCATTCCTCAATAGGTTCTCTTCCAACCATGTGGGCATCTTGCAAACATCCTTCCAATGATTCTATTAGGATATTTAGACACTTAGCAGTTAGTTAAGATCAACTTGTGTAATAGATCCTTAGACAAAGTGTGTTTCTTTATTATGCATTAGTATGCATTTGTAAATATTTAAATCTGATGGTCACAATATGTTCTAGACATAGAGTGATCCGACGACTCAACTTCTCTTAGATCATACCTACCCTTGATCTGTGACTTAACACCCGATTGGTCCATGATCTCTATTTAAAGAGCATGGAGGGTCATTCTCTAGTTAATCGATTATGAGAAGCTCATTTGTAACTTTATTTCTTTGCATAATAAATTGCTCCGTAGAAGCTATCTGGCTAGGGCCATGGAGGGTTTCCCTCTCGAGGGTTTAAACCACGTCAAAATATCGGTGTGTTGATATTTGATCTATTTATGTGAAGTGGTTTCTCTAGGTGTTCGGTCTTTTGGGAGCACCTTGTGTACCCGAACATGGTATCAGAGCTTTTATGAAGAGTCGCTTCCGGTTATGATCTAGATCTTGAACTGGTGTTGCCGAAACTTGAAAGGGTTTTTGGTTCTAGAATTTCTATACATTTTTGGGTTGTGGGAGGTGTTCCATTGCGTCTGGAGTGCCGTTTCCATTGGAATATAGTTTTTGTTTGATCTAAAACAGTTTCCGGTTGCTTCAAAAACCCATATTTCTTCAGATCTGAAGGTATAATGTTACAATAACGTTTTTTTATTTTATTTTAAAAATATCTCATATTTTATCAGTTTTTATTATTAGATTTTTTTAGTTTCATATTGTTGCTTTCCCTGTCTACGTATGCTCTTTGTCGTGCACCTTGTGTGATCTCAGCAAATCAGAAACAGAGAGAAAATGTAGACTTTCCAGGAAAGCTAACGAGATGTAACCTCAAAAGTGTGGAAAAGTTTTTTTGTTTCAGTTTGTGGTGTGATTTGCAGAAAAAGAGGCAAGCACAGAAACCGAGAGAGAAGAGTAAAAAAAACCTTCCTCCTTCCCTTCTTTTATGTACCTTTTAACTTTAGCTCACTTGGTTCAAAGTTGCTTTATTCCTTAATAGGTCTTGATTTCAAGTCTTATTAAGTTGCTTTTAAAGAGGGGGATTCTTTTTTTAGCATGGCATTCTCTATCTGCCACGTCACTATTGGGGACATCATCAACATTTTCTTTGTTCAAGCATAACTTCATCATATGGAATCAGTTTTTAGTGTCGTTTTTTTTTAAACCGCTTTTTTTTTTAGCTCTTTGCATCAAGACTATTGGTTTCTGTTTTTATAGCCATTAATTTTACAAAATGGCCGCCCATTGTGATATTCTACTTACCAGTTCCAACTATTTCTCATGGAAATCTCGTATGGAGGGTGTTCTACGAAGTAGGCAACTTTTCATAATTACCTCAGGGAAAGAAACAGAACCCACTGATGATGATAAGAAAATAAAATGGGCAAATAAATGTCACGAAGCTTGTGGATTAATTGGGATTTCAATCTCTACTGATTTCCAACTCCACATATTTGGAATTGATGAAGCTGATACTGCTTGGGACAAGTTGGAATCTGTGTTTGGTAAACGCAATGAAATTCGAGGTCATCAACTCGAAAATGAGTTGATTTCTTTAAATCCAAGTGATTTTTCATGCATTCAAGATTATTTATTGAAGTACAAAACTCTTAAACTCTTCTGTGAAAAATGCAAGATTAAGAGGGAAGACAAACAATGTATTTATCATATTCTTTCAAAACTTGGACCCACATATTCTTATTTTGTATCTACATTTTACTCCATGAAAGAATCTATGACTGCAGCAAGCTATCAAGAGCCTAGTCTTGAATCGTTTTGTGATTCCCTGATTAGAGAGCAAGATAAGCTCATCCATCTTGGAATAATCAACAATGCAGGTACATTTGGGAAAGCCTTATTGTCCCAACATAAATAAAAGTCCAAGCCTTGCAAGAAATAAAATTTTCACAATAATAAGTCAAACAAAGGTCCCAAACCCTCTCAGTCAGCTCCTTTTTTTAAAAATGACAAAGGATCCAAGCCAAAAGGAAAGAAGACTGAGCGTCATTGTAACTATTGTGGGAAAGATAATCATGATGAATCTAAGTGTTTCAAGAAGATGGCAGCCTTGGAAGCAGCAATGAAGAAGCACCACATCATCCTAGATTTTCCTTCAGAATCTAACTCTCTTGGACATGCACTCTGTGCTTCTGGATATTCTTATACTGCGTCTTCATCTTCTACTTCAAATGAATGGCTCATTTATTCTAGAGCTTCTTATCATATGGCTAAGGATCAAGCTATCTTTTCTACTATGAATTGATGTAACAGCAAACAAATGTTTGTTGGTGATGATAGATCTCTAAGTGTTGTAGGATCTAAAATAGTTCCAGTAGATAATGGTCATTTTAGTGATGTACTATGTGTTCCAAGAATTTTCTGCAATTTGTTATCAGTCTATCAAATCACTCATTCTGGTGAAGGTAAAACTGTGACATTTACACCTCACCAAGTTGTAATCAAAGATTTTAAAAATCCTCAACATGTCCTAGCTACCAGAATTGTTGATTATATTTCCAGGTTGTACAAATTTAACAACTTTGGCTCATCACCTTTTCCTTCAAATTTTGTTGCTCATAGTGATAACTTGAGCAAACTTTGGCATGAGTGATTTGGTCACTTAATTTATCGCTCATTGCAACAACTATGTAAATACAATATGGTGACAGGTCTTCCGATGGTATCTTGCAAGGATGGTGTTTGTTCCGATTGTGTACCTAGAAAACATCACCGGGACAATTTTGACAAACGTGCCCTTTGGCACACCTCGGTTCCCTTGGACCTTGTCCATAGTGACTTGTGTGGTCCGCTTCCATCTGCTTCCTTTTCTGGTTTCAAATACTTCTTAAATTTCATTGATGATTATTCCAGACGCACTTGGATTTATTTCCTAAAACTTAAGAGCGAAGTATTTAACATGTTCTTGGCCTACAAGGCCCTTGTTGAAAAACAATCTGGTCATCAAATTATTAAGTTAAGATCCGACAATGGAGGAGAATATGTTAGCAAAAAGTTCACTACCTTCTGCACTGAACAAGGAATCCAACAACAACACACTGTTCCATATACACCACAACAAAATGGTGTAGCTGAATGGAAGAACCGCACTTTGAAAGAAATGGCTAATTATATGATCCAATCTAAGGGACTAAGTCTTCAATTTTGGGCTGAATCCATAAATTGTGCAAATTTCATAGTTAATCGCACCTCCACTAGAGCTTTACAAGGTATCACACCAGAAGAATCATGGTGTAAAACTAAACCTGATGTAAGTCACTTTCGTGTGTTTGGTAGTGAAGCATGGACTCACATTCTGGATAAAAAACAGAAAGCATTGCAGCCAGCTAAAAGTGAAAAGAGAATATTTGTTGGATATTCTGAAGATGTAAAAGGTTATAGACTTCTCCAACGACATTCTCATGATATAATCATTAGAAGAGATGTTAAATTTGATGAAAATCTCTTGGCCTGCAAGCCTAACTCGACGATTATACAATCTTTGGCCCGCGAGCCTGATTTAGCGATTATGCTTTCTTCTACTTCCAACTTCTTTGACAGATTTCCAACTCCAGTTTCTGATGATGATAATGAGGATAAAAATCCACCTCTTCCTACTCATGTTCCTCCAGTTGCACCAGCAAAAGTACTTCCTCGATGGGTCCATTAAACATGTGAAGTAGTTGGTGGTCTTGCCGATGATCCTAGAGATCAACGTCGAACGCATTCTCAGTTTTAGCGAGCCTCTTCTCTTTTGGCTCAAGTTTCCAAGAATCATGATCCAGAAATTTTTGCAGAAGCTTCAGGAAATCCATATTGGGATGCAGCTATGGATGAAGAATATCGTTCCTTAATGGTGAATGATACTTGGGATCTTGTACCTCTTCCAAAAGGAAGAAAACTTGTCAGATGTAAATGGGTCTATAGAACTATGTATGCATCAGATGGAGGTGTTGAACAACTTAAGGCAAGGTTAGTTGCCAAAGGTTTTCAATAAGTTGAAGGGATTGACTTCAATGAAACCTTTTCTCATGTCGCAAAAATGAACTCCATTTGCCTTGTTCTTTCCCTTTCTTCCTTACATAAATGGGAAATCCATCAAATGGATGTTAAGTCTACATTCTTACATGGTGATTTATAGGAGGAAATTTACATGGAATAGCCTCCTGGATATGTTCATAATAACTCTAGCATTGTTTGTCACCTTAAGAAATCCTTATATGGCCTTAAGCAAGCTCCTAGAGCTTGGTATGCCAAAATGGATAGCTTTCTCCTTGACACTGGTTTTTTTAGATGCCATTCTGTCCCCAATGTCTATACCAAGAAAGTAGAAAACCATTGCATCATACTTGTTCTATATGTTGATGACCTTATTATTACTGGTAGTGACCCTAAGCTTATAACCCATGTGAAATCCAGTCTGACGCAAAATTTTGAAATGTCAAACTTAGGACATTTGCATTATTTTCTTAGTCTCCAAGTCCTGCAAACCAAAGAAGGAATCTTTCTTTCTCAGTCTAAGTATGCTTGTGACCTTCTTCATCGCTTTCACATGGATGTTTGTAAACCCTCCCCTTCTATTATAGCTTAAAATGACACTTCTCTGTCCGTGACGACACTTCCATTGCTTGGTCCCATGACAACACTTCTTGAGATCAAGTTTAGTCACACAACAGGACACTTGTGGATTGAAGGGTCATTAGGGACATTGAATGTGGTTGAAATTACCTCACTCTTGGCCCATTTGATGGTTATAACCCTTAGGAACACTTTTCTAGACCAAACCATCTCCTGAAAATCATCAAAAAACCTTGTTTTTGGCCATTTTCCCATAAAAATGCTACTCTATAAGAATAAGAGGGACGTTTTCCTTAAAAAATATGCAACTCTGCTTCATAAAAGTAGATTACATACGCTGATTTGGAATAGAAAAGTAGGGCATTTTCCTGAAATAGTCAAAATCTCAATTTTTGGTCAAATTGAGTTGGTTTGGGAACTTCCTAATCGGTTATAACTATTTTTCCTCTCCTTCATTAACTATATAAGGAAGGTAGAAGGGCCATGAGGGGGCACCAATCCCATAACAATGTTATGCTGGAGGAATGGAGACCCTCATCCCCCTCTCTTGTGCCTCAGTTTCTTATAAACCCTAGCATAGCTAATTAGAGGCTGGGATCCTTGGAGAACAGAAGCAGGAGACTTTGAATCTATGTTTTGTGAAGTTCCAAGCTTGAAGGAAGGTATAACTTTATGTACTTGCTTCATTCATTAATAAAGATCAGACATTCTTCCCTTTCCAAATATGACCTATTCATGTGTGTCTCAGATTTGGTTACAGTTTGCTTATAGTTTGATGTCTTTTACTCTCATGAATATCAGTCTTATATATGTAGTCAAATGTATTTGAGAAATGTATGAAGTTGTTTTGCAGGTGTGGGCATTGCGACACTGAATGACATTGAAGAGAAAGGAAGAGAAAGGTTGGGACCAACCTTATTAATAAGGTACACATCCTCTTTAACCTTTATCTTTTTGCTTACTAGGTGTACTTGCAGAACATTTGTAGGTCTATCTTTCATCACTATAAGTTGGTAGTTTCTCCCCTGAACTATAGGTGTATTTCCCTAACAACAGAATGGTGACTCCGCTGGGAAAAGCCTATCTTCTTAGGGGTATCCAAGGTCATTTATTCAGTTTTTTTGAAGGTATTTATTCAATTTCTTGATTAGAATCAGTTATTAGGCTCTGTTTGACCGTCCTTGGCTCTTACAGACCCTTCCTAGCCCTTACAAACCCTTATTGGCTCAAGTGTGGGGGGTTTTTCCCTATTTTTTCAACTTTTCCCACATGGGCGCTACTGCTGTGAAGAACAATAGCGCATTCCCCTATTTGGGCACTAGTATACCTCATAGACAATAGTGCACACATCCTGGAACTGATTTTTTAGAGTTTTGACCTGTATGGGGGGGTTGTGGCTGCATTGTTTGGGGTCCCTGATGACCCCAGGTCTAAGTTAAACCATTGTAAGTGGTCTCCTATCCTTGTACTGATCCTATGTTCATGATTTGGACCTCCTTTTATCAATTTGGGCTTGTTTGGAAAGCTTTGGGGCTTGTGGACCCAAGTTGGGGGGTTGTGGACCAATTTGGTGTTTTGTACCCTGATTTGAGTCCGACTAAATCTACTTGCTCCATTTCCACTGGATTAGAAACCTATTGATTCTACTTGACCCTTGTTTGTATCTTTTTGAGTGAAATTTCTCTTTAGATTGGTTTCTTATCCTCCCTTATGCTTTTAGTTTTCTTTTTGTAGTGAAAAATAAAGTGTCTTTGTTGTTGTTTGGGACCTTGACTGCACTGTTTATGTGCAAACCTGACTTTAATAAACCATACTTCTTTGTAGGTCATTTTCTTTGTTTGGGTCTAAAAGTAGTTTTCGTACGCTTTTCGCAATGGTTGGCATGCTTACATCAATAAGAATCTGAAAGTCGTATTGATAGCTTTTATTGTTTCAATAAGGAAACCTGCAAGTTCTTTGCTTTTGCTTTGATAATAGGTTACCTTTAATTTCAGTTTTTGTTTCTCACCTTTGAAAAGCATGAATTTTTTTTTTGATTTATTTTATGAGTAGAGTACTTTGCAAGTGGCTTAAAGGATTTAAGAGTTCTTTGCATCAAAAAGAAGAAGTTTTCTTTTGCATACTTATTTGTTTGAGTAGCTGCATTCTTGGGTTTTGAGTTTAATTTTGTACATTTAGATCTTATTTTTACCTTTTTTGATTCGAAAAGACTAAAAATTGCATTTGCACATGCATTCTAGATCGTATCTTTACGACTTGCATTGAAAAGAAAATATTTGTTTAGTGGTAAACATTTCATTTCAGTATTCTATCTTTGTTATAACCACTCTCACACACCCACTACCTTTTTGAGTAAGCAAGTAACCTTTAAAATGAACCATAATAAAATGTACTAGTAGCATTTTATTTTCTAGGTTGCACTATTCACCAACTAGTTTTGGTTAGGATCTTGGGTTTAAAACACCTTAAACCACCCAAGATCACACATTACGCAAAAATCGTAGTTCGACTTGTTAGAAAAACAGGATTGCAGAGCAATAACAATAAACAGAAATGCAAATATAATTACACACACATTACAAGAGAGACACAGATATATCATGGTTCACCCCAACTTGGGCTACGTCCACACTGAATTTGCTAGTCCTTATTATTATTACCGTCTAGCAGGGTGAAGGGATACAACCTGCAGCACAACCGCTGCACTTCATCTTCACTGTCTCACAGTCTCTCTCCTGATCTTAGAGATCTTTACAATGCATAAAACCTAATACATAAACCCTAGCTGTATTACAATGTATTCATTTTATAGGGAAAATACAATGGGAAAAATCCCACGGGATACCCAAAACCATGGGCCCACAAAACAGCTGGCGAAAGCAGCCCCAAATTTTTTTCTCGTGGGCGCTTCCCCCGAACCCCCGTTCGTGGGGGCTCCATCCCCAAACCCCCTTTTTCGGGGCATTGTCCCGAACCCCTAAAAATGCAGAATGGGTGTACAGTCCTTTGGGGTGCACAGCTAAGACAATATCATCTATGAGACTGAAAGATCTGGCTCCACAACCAACACGACTATCACAGGTAAACCCACCTCATTAAAAAATTGCCTGGGATCTATGTAGTAGGTCTTATGAGATCAGATTGTTGGTAATAAACCTCCTACTTTCTATTCCGAGCATATACCAGGATCAGATCGCATTTGGGGACTCTTTTGAGTTTCAGGATCAGTTACCCTGCCCACGCCTTCTGATTCGACCAGAGACTGTTCCCCCAGGAGTTTTCGGTGTGGTGGTATCCTTAGTATTTGACCATAGGATCATACACAGGTGATGACGATGGGTTATATCTGCTGCACCTAGGACAGACATGGGTGGAAATCCCTTGCAGGTCTTTGGGAGGGCAATTGGGTGATTCCAACACTTGCACCCTTAGTCATTGTATTGTGGACCACGGGTAACTGTCCTTATTCATTCGTTGATCTGTTTTGGGTCCTCATCATCCTAGACTCTTCTCCGAAAGGCATCTGTTTTCCTAGTTTGATTTACCTAGGGCTTTTTTTAGTGGTGCGCTCTTTGTGCTACTTGTCTTAGTTTGTCTTAGAGAACTTCTTGCTCATTTGAGCAGGAAACTATGTCTAGTGTTTCAGCGAGCCCCAATCAAGGTACCCCTGTTCTAGGGGATCCTTGTGTTGTTCCATTTATTGGAAACATTGGTACTCCCTTAATGGCTACTTTGAATCTTCCTGGATTCACTATAGGGCTGCCGGTTTGGTTGTTCTCCACTCTGAATGCCTTGCATGCTCCTGACGCTTATTTTGTAAGCACCTCAAATTAAGAGCATAAGAACCCTGGGATTTCTTTGCCAGTAACATCTTCTCCTCCTCCTTCTACCTCATGTGGAAAAAGTAGCAATATTAGTAACCAGCAGTCTAAATGGAATAGATGGAGGAGGAATAGGAAGAAGATGCCAAAATAAGGGGGCAACAACCCAGCCAATGCAATTCATGTGGGGGCGAGTAACCTGCCTATGCAAATCATGTAGGGGGAACCTACCCAGCCTCTGGAGGTCATGCTGGGAGAAAAATTTTAGTCACTAAAAATCACACTGAAAGTTTGTCTTCAACCACTATCAGTCATGTTGGGGACACGTCATTGATCACTGCTAGTCATATTAATGACAAGTCACCAGTTCCTGTGAGTCATACTGGAGACATTAAATCAACCACTACAAGTCATGCTAAGGGAGTTGACATTGTCGACAAACCAAATAAACAGAAGTATAAGTTCCCTTGCAAGTTTTTTGAGGGAGACCACCTTACTTACTTGTGCCATGTACTTCCACAAGTGCAAAAGGTGTGGTCCTTAGTTCAAAAGTCTTCTGCTTCTGAGAAACCAGCCACTGCAAGTCATGCTGGGGGCAAGCTATCAGCCAATGCTAGTCATGCTGAGAGTACTGACATTGTAAAGGAGTCTCAACATATAGGATGAAAACCAAAGTTCCCTTGTAAACTTTGTAAGGGAGATCACCTTACTCATCGATGCCCTACCATTCCAGAGGCAAGAAGAGTGTGGTCCATGTTAGAAGGAAACTATGCTCCTGAGTTGTCTATAGATTCCCTACAGTCGGATCAACCTTTGGTTGATAAAGTGGTTGAACCAAAAGAATTCTTGGTCAACCCCACTCTGCCTTCGGAGAGTGAAGTGATCGAATCGATGCAATCTTTGACCGATCCCATCAGTCCTACAAATATTAATACACCTAATGCATAAGTTTTTTGCATTACTAGTTTGGATGGTCCTGAAAAAGGGGGCACTTCATCTGTTCCATGTGAACCCCTACCAAGCCCTAGGATCATTTCCTTTGATTGGAATAGTCTAGCCAAACCTCATCTTCCTTCTTCGACACCTTTCCAGATAAAGGTTGATATCAGGAACCATACGGTTGATTGATGCATTGTAGATGAAGGAGCTTCTGTTAGTATCTTATCCACTTATGCTTGGAGAGATCTGGGTTTCCCTAATGTTATTCCAGCTGTTAATTGGTCATTGACCTTCGATAAAATATCTATTGAACCGTTCGGATTCCTCCGTCAAGTACCTGTTACTTTGGGTGGAAAAATAGTCTTAGTTGATTTTATGGTTCTAAAGGACCCTGTGGACTTTGATATGATCCTCGAGCATGATTACGTTTATGCTATGCACGTTGTGGTGTCTATGCTCTTTCGTGTGATGCATTTTCCGCATAACGAAAGCATCGTCACTATCGACCAACTTGCGTTCGTTGATCCTCCTTATTACCCAACTGTAGACCAGTCAGATCCCTCATCATTAGGCACTACTATGTCACATGGGACTTATGTGACATATTGTTCCTTGAGTTCAACTGCTACTGAGAAGAAGTCTCTGAGTTCATGCTTACCTTCTTGGGACTTAGTCCCAGCTTTTGACCAAGTGACACCTCCATCTGAATGTTTAGATATGTGTTCTATCTGGGATGATATACTTCCTTCTGATGAAGTTTTCCTAGATTCCATTGTACAGTCTTCCATTCATTTGGATGTTGATCCAATCACAGTAATGTCCAGCCCCGGTTCGATCTTAAAGTCTGATCTTCCTACTGTTGAGTCTTTAGACTCTCCTATAGATCCGCAAATCGGTGTTCCTGCAGAGTTTGATTCTACTTCTAGAATTTTCAACTCCTGTGATGATGAACTTGTTTCTGCAAATTCCATCATGTCCTTCAACTTTGATCTTCATCTTGAAGTCGATCTTGTTGATTGTAAGTCCTCGGGATTGGATACCATAGAGTCTTCATTTGAAAACTCTGCCTTGTTTATGCCTGCTGTTGATAATAGTGAAGTTGAAAGTATTTCTACCACTGTGACTTGTATCGGGTCTTTCTTTACATATGTTTTAGATATGATCTTGGTACTAATGTTTCTTGGTGACAGGATTCTTAGCTGGATTTATACTTGCTTACTGGTCCTTTTCGACACCTTGTGTGACCATGTTAGGTATATTCGGAACCTTGCATATAGGTTTAGGATTCCCAGCTGTTATGTCTCATTTGAACCTTTTTCCATCCAATTTCGCCATAGGGTCGAACCTGTTGGATATTTGTGTGTTATCCATCTCTTTATGCATTGTGCACTAGTCTGACAGCAGAGCCTACCTGACATGGGCCACCCTAGTCAACACTCCTATGCCTTTTGGGTGCCCATGCTGAGTTTTTCTCATAGGTTCGGGAGCCTTTTTAGATTTACCATGACTTTGAGAAGAAGCCTCATATCTTTCTTCCTCATATATTTCTGGCCATCACTGATAGGGCTCCCATCTTTTTGTTCAAGTTTCATATGCATCTGTTATGATCCCGCTTGCGCTAATGAGCTTGATGCCATCTTCCACGCTTTTAGCTTGTTATATAAGCCTCCATCTCTGATCTCATTTCCGCTAAGCCCTGTATCATTTTTCCTTCGCAATTTGACACCTTTTACCTGGAGGAGACACACCCTGAGTGTCCTTATCTTGCTCTTGTTCCTTTCATTAGGCATAGCTTTGTTCCATGCGCTTGGAGCTAGTTTCGAATGTCGCTGACACTCATCTCCACCCATTTCGAGCATTCTTCCACCTTCACTTCGAGCTCATTAAAAACCGTAAGTAGAATACGAGCATTCTTCCACCTTTAATTCGAGCTCGTTAAAAATAGTAAGTAGGTTACGAGCATTCTTCTACCTTTACTTCGAGCTCATTAAAAACAACAAGTAGGTTACGAGCATTCTTCTACTTTTACTTCAAAATCGTTAAAAATAGTAAGTAGGTTTTGAGCATTTCTTCAATCTTCACTTCGATCTCATTAAAAACAGTAAGGAAGTTATGAGCATTTTTTTGTATCTCCTTTGAGATCGTTAAAAATAGTAATGAGGTCACAAGTTTACTTTTTCGGGCTCGTTAAACCTTTACGAAAAGATACCTATGGAGTTCTTTTAAGCCCTTTTCAGACTCCTTAAATAGGAAACGTTTGTTGAGCATAGTTGTCTTTTCGGGCTCATTAAAATAACTGAATCGACATCCACTTAGGTATAGAATTATCCCTTTTCCGAGCCTTGGTGGATAATTTATGGAAAAGGTATACTCTAGGTATACTCTGGTATGCGCTAGAAGAGTTCTTCTTTCATCATTTTACACTTTTTTAGGGAAGGAGACTAACTTTGCGAAAAAGTACCTTTGGAGTCATCTTTAGGGTTTTCAGACTCTCGAAATGTGAAAACACCAAGCAATCATTTACCTACTCGAGCTTGATGTGAAATTCACGAGATGGTTGATAGAAAACTATTTAAGTTTTTCAACTCTATAAGCAAGAAAACACCGCCGAGCACAAACCAATCCGGGCTCGATATAAAATCCACGGATAGGTGTATGAAGTTTTCTTCTAGGTTTTTCAGACTCCTTAAATATGAAAATAACGTCGAGCATGCTTTAGTTCTTTGTCAAGCTCATTAAAAAATGAAAAAGGAAAGGGAAGGGAAGAATGTTAAAATATCTTTCAATATGATGGCAACAAGTCAACTACCTCCTTGAACAAAGCACCTGTTTTGAGTCTATCAAACAAGTTGGGTTCTAGTGTTGGCCTTAGGATAAACCTGATTTCAGAGTTCTTACTCCTCCGTTTGGTTAGTTTTCCAATCATATGGAGAATCTGTTAATGTCTCCTACATTACATATTTGTATCATGGTCTCTTTGTGTTAAAAGTTGCCTAAGTCACTCTTGTGTCGTGCTCACTGTTCAAGGATATAACCTGTGTCGGCCATTCTGCAGTTTCCTTGACCTCATGCGTAGGACATTCCTTGGTGTCTGTATGTTTCATCATGTGTTTAGTCCTACTCCAAATCAGCTCATACCTGTTGATTGTTCCTCGTGTTGGATGATGGAGGATGCCTTAATGCCTCCCTTGCAATGGACTTCTTCCCATCGACTTCAACTCATTGTGCTCTGGGAATTAAGTTTAGAGTTTCGGTTAGTACCTCGGGGATTGCAATCATTAGTGGCAGTTTCCCTCGCTATTGGATAGATGGGAATACATCAATGTCTCATATCTGATAGATTCTTCAAGTGTTCAAAGACAAGACCACTTATTCGCACTTGTTTGAATGTCTTAGGTACCTTGGGTTCCATTTTCATTGTTGGTGGACACCCTCACATTTGTTAATGTTATACGTCAATGACCGATAATCAAACGATACCTCCCATGTTCAACATCAACTCATTTATTCACATGGACAGGTTTGTACCTTGGGTTGTTTTTGGATGAAGACCTTGGGATCTTCGATAGCATCACCTTATTTATGTTATCGCCCAAGTTGTGCAAGACTGAGCCACACTATTTTTGGCTTTTGATGAGACATAGATCCAGCTTGTTCTCTATGGCTATGTTCTCCAGTTTTGACATAGATCCACCTTGTATTTATGTGGCTATGTTTACGCTTATGTTCCTCATGGATCCACGCTTGTATTCTAGTGGCCATGATATATGCATAAATATTTGGATCATTATTGTATCCTTTTTGAGGTCATGTTCCACTATTTGAACATGGACAGTTACCCAAAGGATGAGTTTGTCTGACATTGCCTTTGCTTTCAGGTATTTCATTTGAGCCTATGATTCTTGGTTTCTTCGGTTACTCTGCTCCCATGTTTCAACTCTTTGTTATTTATAATGTATTTCAGCCATTTTTTCTCTCACTCTCTCTAACCTCACACATTAGGGGGCATCTTTTATAGCTTAAAATGACACTTCTCCGTCCGTGACGACACTTGCATCGCTTGGTCGCATGACGACACTTCTTGAGATCAAGTTTAGTCACACAACAGGACACTTGTGGATTGAAGGGTCATTAGGGACATTGAATATGGTTGAAATTACCTCACTCTTGGCCCATTTGATGGTTATAACCCTTAGGAATACTTTTCTAGACCAAACCATCTCCTGAAAATCATTAGAACCCTGTTTTTGGCCATTTTTCCACAAAAAATGCTACTCTATAAGCATAAGAGGGGTGTTTGCCTTCAAAACTATGCAACTATGCTTCATAAAAGTAGAGTACATACGCTGGTTTGTAGTATAATAGTAGGGCATTTTCTTGAGACAGTCAAAATCTCGATTTTTGGTCAAATTGAGTTGGTTTGGGAACTTCCTGATTGGTTATAACTGTTTTTCCTCTCCTTCATTGACTGTATAAGGAAGGTAGAAGGGCCATGAGGGGGGACCAAGCCCATAACAATGTTATGCTAGAGGAATGGAGACCCTCATCCCCCTCTCATGTGCCTCAGTTTCTGATAAATCCTTGCACAGCTGATTAGAGGCTAGGATCTTGGGAGAACAGAAGCAGGAGACCTTGAATCTAGGTTTCATGAAGTTCCAAGCTTGAAGGAAGGTATAACTTTATGTACTTGCTTCATTCATTAATAAAGATCAGATGTTCTTCCCTTTCCAAATATGACCTATTCATGTATGTCTGAGATTTGATTATAGTTTGCTTATAGTTTGATGTCTTTTACTGTCATGAATATCAGTCTTATATATGTAGTCAAATGTATTTGAGAAAGGTATGAAGTTGTTTTGCAGGTGTGGGAATTGTGACAATGAATGACATTGAAGAGCAAGGAAGAGAAAGGCTGGGATCAACCTTCTTAATAAGGTACACATCCTCTTTTACCTGCTTATTAGGTGTACTTGCAGAAAATTTGTAGGTCTATCTTTCATCACTGTAAGTTGGTAATTTCTCCCCTAAACTATAGGTGTATTTCCCTCACAACACCTTCTCCCTTCCAGTCTTGAGTAAAACTTTCTGCCACTTTTCCTTCACCTGAAGTAGATGCCACCTTGTATTGTCAGCTTGTTGGTAGTCTCTTATACTTGACACATTCCCATCCTAACCTTTCCTTGGTCGTTGGTTGTGTTGCCCGTTATATGCAAACAACTCATGAAAGTCACTGGAAAGCAACTAAAAGAATACTTCAATATATTTGAGGTACAATTTAGTTCGGGATTCATTATAGTACAGGGGGGAAACCTTTGTTGGTTGGTTTCAATGATTCAGATTGGGCTGGCTACTTCGATATATTCGAGGTACAATTCAGTTCAGGATTCATTACAATACAGGGGCGAAAACTTTGTTGGTTGGTTTCACTGATTCAGATTGGGCCAGAGATCCTGATGATCGAAAGTCTACTACAGGTTATGTTTTCAGTCTGGGATCTGGACCTATCACTTGGGCTTGTAAGAAACAACAATCTCTTTCTCTTTCTTCAGCAGAGGCAGAATATCGAGCCGCAGTTAAATCCAGTCAAGAAGCTTTATGGATTCGATAGATCCTTTCAAAGTTTGGATTCGAGCAGCATCAACCTACTCACTTTGGTGTGACAGTCATAGTGCCATCAATCTCGCTAAAGATCCAGTTCTATGTCAATGCAGCAAACACATTGAGCTACATATGCACTTCATCATAAATCTTGTTCATGATCGTGTTCTTGAAGTGCTCTTTTTCCCTACAAATGATCAAGTTGTAGACATCTTCACCAAGTGTCTTACAGAAGTGAAGTTTTCTAAACTTCGATCTATGTTAGGAGTTCATGAATTGGTCATTAAGGGGGGATAGGCTCTGATTCCTCCTTCCGTCTCCTAATAGTGTCACTTTTGTAAATCCTTCAATCCTATCCCAAGTTGTTCTTAAGGGGGGATGTTAGGATATTTAGACACTTAGGAGTTAGTTAAGATCAACTTGTGTAATAGATATGTTAGGCAAAGTGTGTTTCTTTAGTATGCATTAGTATGCATTTGTAAATATTTAAATCTGACAGCCACGATATGTTCTAGACATAGAGTTGTCCGACGACTCAACTTCTCTTAGATCATACCTACCCTTGATCCATGACTTAACACCCGATTGGTCCATGATCTCTATTTAAAGAGAATGGAGGGTAATTGTCTAGTTGATCGATTATGAGAAGCTCATTTGTAACTTTCTTTCTATGCATAATAAATTGCTCCGTAGAAGCTATTTGGCCAGGGCCGTGGAGTGTTTCCCTCTCGAGAGTTTAAACCACGTCAAAACATCAGTGTGTTGATCTGTGATCTGTTGGTGTGAAGTGGTTTCTCTAGGTGTTCAGTCTTTTGGGAGTACCCTATGTACCCGAACAGATTCAGCCCTATCACTGCATTCACCATTATCCCCTAATATGTCTACAACATCATTATGACACAAAGGGGTACAAAAATATGAATTTGGTCCAGACCTTTGCATCATACTTATCCCTTCAAATGGTGGAGCTATGGTGCCTTGTTTTGCCACCAATTCTCTTAGTTCACATCCAATTGATGTGTGGTCATCTTCTTTTTCACTATGAATCTCAAGTGGTGACTTTGAATCTAATTTACGTTCTTCTTTTGGATATGATCCAAGAGATGTCTTTCCATCATTAAGAGTATGAGTCTCCTCTTAGGTGATATTTAAATCCTCAACATAGAATCCTGTGGTAGATTCTTCTCCCATTCTTTCAACATCCCCATGATTGGTTTTTGGGTCTTTCTTTCCCAAGAAAAATGATGAAGCTTCCTCCTTGGTTGTCTTAGGATCAAGATTCTTGGAGGCTCTTCTTAAAGAGGATCCAAAAATTTTCATGAAGTGTAAAACACATGCATCCAATGAAGCTTCTAATTTTTTTAAGCTCTCTTCAAGAGTAGGTTGATCTTTGAATATGGAACATGCAACTTTTCCATCCATATGGATATAAGAATAAGCATAGTCTTTCCTTTCAACTATGATAGCAATTTTTCTCCCTGATACGGTCTGCAGTACTCTTCATATTGCTCATCATAATCTTCATCATACTCTTCATAAAAAGAATCATCAAAGTAAGAATCTTCTTCACTATGCATGGACATGGCTATAATTTCAACAAATTGAGAGTATTATTTCCATAGGAGTAGAGGAAAGAGCTCTTATACCACTGTAATATCCCAGCCAATAATTGGCCAGAATACTAGCTCCAACTTCCAAATTATCATGATTTTAACTAGTAATTTTTAAACAATTTCTTTATAGTGTGTAGGGTGTAAGTGAGGAGTACTGGTTCACTTATCGATTATGGTAGGGATGAATTTTGATTCTGGTTTTTATATGTAAAATTTGCAGCAGTAAGATAAGTCAAGGAAAATAATGAGTCATATGCACAAGGTACTGGAGCCTTTCACTTTTTAACAACAGACAAGTATGTTTCCTACTTTGAGGTTTCCTGGGCTTCCAGCATATGCATACTAGACCGGGAGTTGATTATGGATGGAAGTAAGGGTTATATCAGTAATTATACTCAGTAAAACATATTGATACATGTTTCATATGAATTTGGGAGGTTACAGGTAGATTTGGAGGCAAACTACTCAAGGGCACTACTGGGATTGCACAGGTAGGAGATTTCCTAGCCTTTCCAAAAGGGATGCAATGCACCCAAAACCTCAGGAACAGAGAATGGAAGTCTTTAAAGATGTTATAAGGACCTCATAGAACCATCAGATCATTAATTTGCAGGATAGGGAAATCTTACAATACTTGATATTCTAAAACTAGCTAGTTAAAAGTGCCTATTGAGCTAGTCTTTAATTCTGAAAGTTAAACACTCAGTCAAACAATATAATACTGTGTTATGCAATTATGAATGGCTCCTATATGACTTATTAATATTCATAGGTTTGAATTTGAATATTTTAAAAATATATTTCAAATCGATTACCTCCTTCCTTCAATAAACCTCTCCAAAGCTAGTAATTAAGCTAATTTTAACACTGATGAAGCCAAAAGTAAGACATTGTTATAAATATCAGAAATTCAAGTGTGGAAGGATCTGATATACATCATTATTCACTTCCAGGTTGAAATTAGAAGGTTAGAGAATATTTGACATTCATTTTCACTCTCAGTGCTCCAGAGGACCTCCAGAAGCTAGAATCCCCCCCAATGGGAAGATATTGACTGGAGATTGAGAAGAATGGTATGGATATCAGTATGGCATTGATAAGGAGATTCTACAGGTCATATGAAATGAGTATGGGGCACACTGGCCTCTTTGAGATGTTTTGATCTCCTCCTTTAGAAGTGAGAGCCTCCTTTTGCAGTGATCTTCCAATGTCTTCTTCACAAGCTCTTCTGGATGGTGATGTCTTGTCTGGAAGCTGGATGAAATTTTAATGGTGGATTATATGGATTTGATCAACAAAAAATCACCAATATGGATCTGATATGTGGACGGGAACCTGTTAAACCTTGGGGAACATCTCCCAAGAAGTGTTGAGGCACATCACTCAATAGATGAGTAGCTCAAAGCTCTCAAGACAATTCACAAATGGTCAAAAGATGTGAAATGGAGTTGGAATCCTTCTTTTATAGAATTGATGGTGACCCACTGAGCAAGTTGAAGACCTTGGTGACCTGTGAGAATAGTTCACCCATGAGTGGACATACTTTCCTTACTTTTTCCTTACAAGCTTTTCTCCTTCAGAAATTGTGCCCCCCTTTGTCTCCATATGTTTCTTGCTTTGTAAAAGTTGCTTGATTTGTAAACTAACCTCCTTTTTGGAAACTACGCCCTCCTGCTTTTTGTTGTTGTTTCCATTTTCTTGTTTTTAGAAACTCTTACACCTTTTCTTCTTTTTTTCTTTTTCTAAATCCACAAATTGCTTTAGCCATCTTTCTATTTTCTGACCTCTCGTTCCAATTTAGCAACATTATCCTCAAGAGGGTGCCCTATTGGCCCACTTGCACACATATTGAAAACTCTAATTACAAATATTAATTAAAATTAAATAATCCAACACTCCAACATTAAAATAATTAAATAATTATTCTACTATAGTCCTCGCTGCAAAATTTCCCCCATTAATTAATAATCCTCCTTAGTCATTAAAATTGGAATTAATATCTTTAGGGGGGCCACCTTAGTCCAATTAATACCCAAATACAAACTTAGGCATATTCCATAGGATATTTTCCACACTTACTCATTAATTAAATAATTATTTCCCAGGTGACTTAGGCCAAAATTACCCCTTGGACCATAGCACAGTTTTGGGAACATGAAATACCACAAAAGTAGGTCAATGGGACTGTTGGGTACCAAAATTTCAATACAAAGTGGGAGCACTAAGTAGCCTAGTGCAATCGCTCAGATTATTGTCACTGCTCGGAATTCCTAGTCCCATTAACACAATGTTTTTTATTTGGTTGGGCATTAATAAAATGATCTTATCTTAGCTTAGATTATCTTGTAATATTATATTTTTCATCTCATGGCCCAACATTAGGAAGGATTTCTATAAGTAGAATAACCTATGTTTGGGAGGAAATCAATATCCCATATCTAGTTTCTCTAGAACACATTTAAAGAAAAAGAAAGAAATTATTTATCCATTTCCTTGCTATAAAATTTGGGATGCATGCATGTAACCTTGCCCTTTTTATTGTTGTAGAAACATGTTATGACTGCCATCTGTAGTGGACTATGCCTATAATCTAATATACATGACGTCGTTGTAAATATATGTAAAGAAGAGGTTGTAGTGGACTATGCCTATAATATAATATGCATGACATGGTTGTAAATATATGTAAAGAAGAGGTTGCTAGAGAGAGTTTATGGATGTACTCTATTGTTTTTATCCTCCATTTTATAGTTGAACTTGAAATGTTTTCCATGCTTTTGGATTACGAATTACATTCACAAACTTGTGCAATTGATTACATATGACTACCAATTGAATGAGAAACCTTGGAAAATTTTCAATTCCAATG
>BSBM01000922.1:13115000-13162500 GCA_027924585.1 Larix kaempferi | reverse complement strand
ATTGTTTTCTTAAAAAGAGATATATACATGTATTTGAATATATGTTGTAATTAATTTTGAGACTAATAATCATTGTTGGTTCAGAGTGCTAGCATTATACAAAAACATTCAACCATTTAATTTGTAGATTATCTATAAAGACAAGCAAACGAAATTAAAGAGATGGAAAAGGATCCCGTATTTACTAATTTTGTTGAAGAAGTTGGTGAAGAAGAAAAAGGTAATGAATCCAATGGTCACCAAAGTGGGACAGGGACCATGGATGTTGTGCAAACTTTGAGGAATTTGCAATTTGGAAACAATATAATTTTGCAAAGTTTGGAACAACAGAACCAAATCAATCAATAGTTAATGCAAAATTTGGTCCAGTTGCAAAATCAAATGCATCAAGTGACTTCTAATGTGGAAAAAGGTGAAGAGTCCATGAACAGAGACATCCCTGACATGTATCACTTTTCTCAAGGAGAAGATGACAGCAGGAGGAAATTATATTCCCACCGTAAGTCCAATGAAATTTCTCATGGAAATAAGAGTAATCAACAAGACAACTACCTTAGAAAGCAACGAAAGAGAACACATGATGTGATATTAGAAGGTGAGCTCATAAAATTATAACCTCCAACCTTTAATGGAGAGAAGTTAGGTGACGCTGCAAAATTATGGCTTATGGAAATGAATAAGTATTTACAATTACATAACTACTCAGAAAACCAAGAAGCGCGGATTGCAATATATAATTTGCAAGGAAAGGCTTATAAATGGTGGAAACATCTCAAACACGTGGAAAGTTTAGATGAGAAGCAGATTTCTTGGAGGAGATTCCAAAGACTTTTCAAGAAAGAATATCTATCACAACAATTTTATGACCGAAAAATACAGTATTTCTTTGAGCACGAATTGGGAAACATGTCCATGGAAGACTATGAAAAGAGATTCTTGGAGCTGCTGGGATATGTGGAGTTTATCAAGGATGAGAAGGTGAAAATACAACGTTTTATCAGTGTCTTACCTGCGTATTATAATGATAGATTGACTTATGATGAACCTCACAATTTGAAATATTGTTTTAGAAAAGCTAGATGCTTGTATGAGCAAGGATAGAATAGGCAGGAAGT
Organism: Larix kaempferi; assembly: GCA_027924585.1. NCBI lineage: Eukaryota > Viridiplantae > Streptophyta > Pinopsida > Pinales > Pinaceae > Larix > Larix kaempferi. The sequence continues at coordinate 13,161,385 of BSBM01000922.1, read as the reverse complement.
GAAAAAGGTTTGGAAAAGTAAGCTGGAAATGAAGCAAGATCAGAGAAGAAAGGGGTTTAAGCATTTGGATACAAAGAAGGACACTTACTCTTCTTTTAAACCACCGATACCAAAAGGAGAGTCAAGGATGGTCGAGTCTTTAGGAAAAAATAAATCAACCCAAGGGAAATGTTGGGGATGTGATGGTGACCACTTCTTAAATAAATGTCTTGAGAGAAGAAATAAGGGAACCGATGTATATAATATGCAAGAATCTTCTACTATTGGCGATGTTGATAGAAGCGTTCCTCACATCTATGCAGCATTGGAAAATCGCCAAGCTGATCATCAATATTCTATGATTGAGATTCAAGGTAAATTAAAAGATGTGCCTATTTATATTTTAATTGATTACGAAGCTTCTTATAGATATATATATTAATACTAACTTGGTTGAAGGGTGTAAATTGGTGACTCATAAATTGTCTAATCCTAGAATTGTTCAGTTGGAAACTGGCATGAAGAGGAAGATCATAGCTATGGTAAAAAGTCTATGTTTTGCAATGAATGGAAACCAAACCAGTGCATATTTGGACATCATTCCCCTTGGATCCTATGGTGTGTTGATTGGAATGGATTAGTTAGAGAAACACTTTGTTGTGTTGGACTGCCACAATAAAGTTATTACATGTTTGAATGATGAGGGAAAACTTAATGTACAAATAAGAGGCATTCAGAGACCCATATCCTTAAGACAAATTTCAGTCTTGCAAATGAAGAAGTGTATCAGAAAAAGGTGCCACCTATATGCTATTCAGGTAGAAGAGTTGTCTACTGAAAAATAATCAAGTTTGGATGAATATCCAGTGTTGAAATAATTTGCTGATGTATTTCAGGAAGTTCCCATGTTACCACCCAAGAGGGATATCGATTTCACAATCGATTTGGTTCCTGGAATTGTGGCATCTTCAAAAAAACCATACAAAATGGGTACTCCGCAGTTAAAAGAATTACAAATAAAACTTGAGGAGTGGCTGAAGAAAGGGTATATACGGCCTATTATATCACCTTGGCGTGATCCTGTTATTTTTGTTAGAAATAAGGATGGCACACTTAGATTATGTGTGGATCACAAACAATTAAACAAGGACACAATTAAGAACAAGTACCCTCTACCTAGAATTGATGATATTTTTGATGAGTTGAGAGGTACACGAATATTTTCGAAGATAGATTTGAGATATCGATATCACCAGATACATATTAAGGATGAGGAAATCTGTAAAACAACATTCAGAACTAGATATGGGCATTATGAATTTACAATGCTTCCTTTTGGTTTGACAAATGCCCCTGCTACATTCATGTCTTTAATGAATGGTATATTCACAGATTTTATGGATAATTTCATAATCGTATTTTTGGATGATATACTTGTATTTTTCAAGACTGATGAGGAGCATGAAGAACATCTCAGGATTACATTGCAAATCTTAAGAGAAAATCAATTGTATGCCAAGCTTAGCAAATGCACATTCTACCAGAGACAATTGTTATACTTGGGTCATATCATCTCCGAGGAAGGTGTGGCTATGGACCTAGTTAAGTTAAGGCTATTTTGGAATGGACTACTCCTTGCAATGTCTTTGAGGTAAGATCATTCATGGGATTGACTGGTTATTACCGAAAGTTTATAAAATATTTTTTGAGAATAACCAATTCAATTACATCTTTCCAAAATAAAGGTATACCTTTCATTTTGAGTTAGAAATGTGAAAATAGTTTCAAAATTCTAAAGCATTTGCTTACATGTGTGCCTGTATTGAAGAGTCTTTATCCAGATAAATAATTTTTTGTATGTACAAATGCATCACTTGAAGGACTTGTTGGAGTTCTAATGTAGGAAGGAAATGTGTTTTCTATGAATCACGCAAGTGAAAGGAGCATGAGAAAAACTACACTACTCATGACTTGGAGTTAGCAGCTATTGTTCATGCACTTCACATGTGGAGACGCTACCTTCTGGGAAAGAAGTTTGAGTTAAGAACCTATCACACCAATTTAAATTATTTATTTGATCAGCCTCAACTTAATGACCAACAAGCTAGGTGGGTTGAATTCTTAAGTGAGTTCAATTTTGAAATCAAGTATTTAAAAGGAAAAGAAAATCAAGTAGCAGATGCACTCAACAGAAGGGGACAATTGATGGATGTTTCAACCATCAGCACTTGGAATCCTAAATTACAAATCAGATTGCTTGAAGCTTTGAAAAGTGACAAGATTTATTCACAAGTGACAACAACATTGCAAGAAGGAAGTAAATAATTAAAGTTATGCAATTATGCATTAACAAAGGATGATATCCTTCATTTTAAAGATAGAATATATGTACCTAATGATGAAGAGTTGAAAAGAATAATATTGAGGTAAATGCATAATGTACCCTATGCAGGGAATCCCAGATACCAAAAAAATATAACAGTAGTAAATACAAATTATTATTGTCCAAGCATGAAGAATGAAGTGGCTAATTACATTACACGTTGTTTAGAATGTCAACGAGTCAAAGCAGAGAATCAATATACAACTAGTTTACTTCAGTCATTGCTTATTCCAGAATGGAGATGGGACACTGTAACTATTGATTTTACTACAGGTTTTCCTAGAACCATTAAGCAACATGATTCTATCATGGTAATGGTTGATAAGTTGACCAAATCAACCCATTTTATTCTTGTTCAATCAAATTTCAAGGCAGCAAAAATTGCTAGGATTTATATGAAATAAATTGCTAGGTTGCATGGTATTCTGAAAGCCATTGTGTCGGATCGAGATCCGAAATTTATCTCTAATTTTTGGAAAGGTTTGTTTAAACAATTTGGGAATAAGATTAAGTTAATCACAACTTATCATCCCCAAACTGATGGGCAGAATGAGCGAGTACATCAATTCATTGAAGGCATGCTAAGGATGTATGTCATGGACAAAGCAGGAAAATGGGAAGAGTATTTGTATTTGGTGGAATTCGCTTATAATAATGGATATCAAGTATCCTTGAAAATGAGTCCGTTTGAGGATTTATATGGTCGAAAATGTAATGTTCCAATCAATTGGGATAAACTAGTGGACATGTTAATCATTGGACCTGAAATGCTTCAGGATATTAAAAATCAACTGGTAAAGATAAAACATAATTTCAAGATGGAACAAGATCGTCAAAAGAGTTATGCAGATAAAAGAAGGACACATAGAGAATTCTAGGTTGGGACATGGTGTTCCTAAAGGTTAGAGGCAAGAAAAGTTCCTTGCGGTTGGGAAACTGCAAGAAGTTGGCCGATAGATTTTTTGGTCCATTTGAAATCTTATGTAGAGTTGGATCGGTAGCTTACGAGCTAGCACTACCTCCCACCATCAAAATACATAATGTATTTCATATTTCATTTCTGAAAAAGTATGTTTATGATATTATTCATGTGCTTGATTGGTATGTTCTTCAGGTGGAACTCGAAGGGGAAATATAGGTTCAACCAATTTGAATATTAGAACGTAGAAGCAAGATACTCAGGAACAGAGTCATCGAACAAGTAAATATCTAATGGACCCATTACAGTCCTAAGGAATCTACTTGGGAACTGGAAGATATAATGCAAGAATAGTATCCACATTTATTTTGAAAATGTGTATATGTTAAAACATTACAACAACAAAATTTGTGTATATGTTTTTATGAAATGTTAATGATACTAACCATTACAGCAAAACCCTGAGGTGTTAGTGAAGGTCACCCACTAGGATCTTAACATCCCACCACGCTTCGCAGTCCATACTCTGGGATGGATGTGCGCCCGTACGGTGGTGTCCCCTTTGAGCCATACGAGCCCCGGAAGAACACTGTAATGCCGATGTTGCCACCCACTCTGTGACTCGAACCTGGGTGGAGGCTCTGATACCAAATGATACAAACTGTTACACCAAAAACCCGAGGTGTTAGTGAAGGCTGGCCACTAGGATCTTAATAGTTAAGCATCGAGGACGATGAAAAATTCAAGTCGGGGGGGATTGTAATACCCCTAGCCCATCTAAAGTACTAATATTGTATCATGAACAATTTTCTATGAAGTATGTACATAGCAAAATATTATTTTAATAAAAATACCAGCTGGCTGCATGATGAGAAATACGCTGAAGAGGAGATCCAGATATTAACCAAGGGTTGTGAGGGGGAAAGGTTTACCTATGTACCTTGTCTCCTTAAACCTTGTTTTCTTAATCTTATGATAAAATCCCCAAAAATCATACTCCTAATCCATATTCTTAATGGGGGATTAATTAATAATTAAATATTATTAATAATTATTTAATGTTGAGATTTAGTGGCTAGTCGTGATTATGGATGGGAGGAACGTGTTCTTTTGGGACATCCACATGGGATCCCAAAGGAGGAAACATGGTCCATTTGCGATACAATGCAGATAGACCGAGGGAGGTCTGCGCAAGGAAGGGAGCGAAGAAAACTTGGGGGGGAATCCCTATGGGAAAAGGGGGAAAACATTGTTATGCAGAGATACTAGGGAACTAGCCATGAATTCCTTGGAGGAGATAACTAGTCAATTAGAAATTTATGTGTGGGTACCCCGAGTAAATTATGACGCCTATAATGAAGTGTATCATTGTGCTCCTGGGGAAGGAACTCTGGTGGGTTAATCGTTGAGTTGACAAGGAATTGGTTATTAAACTGTTGCTTTGTTGTGCCCCTGTGTATATTCATTATCCCTGTTATTTCCACCTTTGACTTTGTGAGTGAGTTGAGGGGGTTGGTGAGACACCACTGGTTATTGTTTGGATCTTGTCTCGAGGTTGAATTTGGGAGCTGAAATAGTACAGGATGGACAAGTTCTATGTTTGGGTGGAGCATGGATCACACAAAACCGATTACCATAATTAAGTGAATTTCAGATAAGTGTTTATGTGGATGATTTTTAATGTTTCATGTGATATATCATGCTTGTTGTGCTCAAGTTGCTGAATGTAGGTTGCAAATGAATGTAATCCATAATTATGCCATGCATAATCCTGTGTAGATGGTTGTAGCCATGTTGGATGTTTCCTTCAATTGCATGAGTTATCTGCATTATGAATCTTGCATGCGAAATATGTAATGGTTATACTTAATATATGCACCTCATGTATGCTTATGCTGTTACACCCTTAGTGATGAATGGATGTTTCATGTCTTGTTCATAGAATGATAGGCATAAATCTGGATATGAGGACTGAATGCATGATTAAATATCTTTCCCATGAATGGGGTTGTTTTGTGTTGCTAACTCTGTAGGCTATGATATGTTAATCTAGCTTAGTATCATTCTTCATGTTGTTTATGTATTATCCTTCACCCTGCTAAGGGATGGTTTGACTTCATCTAGACTTGGGAAATGATGAAGTTGAACCCTGATAGGTTTCTGAACCTCTTTGTAGGTTTGGTGAAGTAGAAATTATGGAAGGAAGGGGTAATTCTCCGGGAAATTGGTTTGGACCTCCACATTTCCGCATTTTGCATTGTGGATTGTGGAATGCGGAAGGTGTAATCATCAGATGGTTCAACTTGGAATCCCGCATTCCAAATTACACAATGCGTATTACAGATTGCAGAATGCGGATCGGGTCACTGCGGAAATCCTATTTCCTAGTGTGGATGGCATGCTTATGGCTGCCTGTGTTTTGAATTGTGTTTTTAGGAAAATAAGGAGAATTATGAAGTTGGTTATTAGATGTATAAAAGAAAATTTTATTTTTATAGTTTGATACTATGAATTTTATGTGTGTGTAACATGGTTATGTTGCACTCCTCCCCTCCCCACGTTCCCTCTGTTACAGAGAAAAACTTTCTATGGCTTAGGGTAGACCACAATAGACAGATGGACTCGAGAAATCATCTCACTTCCCAACATATGCTATATAAATGTAAATGCTGATAAAAAAATGAAGGACCTACGTCAACCGGACGTCTGATAAAGAATTCCGGTGATATTTTGAATCACAACACTTGAACCTGCAGCTTAGCCTCAACAATAAATGTAAACAAGTGCATACAATATATAAAAGAGGTTAGCATATACAATATCATAATCCATGATATATATAAGAAAATGTACCCAGTGATAATAAATAATCATTCACAATATAAATGGATGAGAAAATGAGAATTTCTATTAATATAAACAAGAAGTACACGATACAACCTCTTGTCGGCAACTCATTTAAACCAAGAATTAGGTCCCTCCACTTGTGCCTCCACCACTTCAATCCCCCATACAATGGAAAAATCACAAGTAAAAGAAAAAATCCTCCACAAGATATGAAAGATTTTGGAAGGTGAACATAAATGGTTCACAACAACTAGGATCAATGGATGTAGACTCAAGCAATAGCAATCAAGGAAAAATTTCGGTAAAGTTTCGATGCTCTTCTCTTTCACCTCCCTCCATGCATCACAATAGCTCAATATATAACCCTCCAAAGGAAAGTGAAAGGTCAAATCGAGTCATTTCAAGATACATGGAAGGCCAAAGATCACAATGGCCGCTTTTTCGAGTGAAAAATAGAGATTTTACTCTCATTTACCAAAAAAGTCAATGTACGTGGTCTGTAGTGATGCAACTAGTGCGTACATGAGTTGTACTTAAGTAGCTCACGTATCAAAGGAAAAATAGGGAAAAATGGGTTCAAGGAAAACCAAAAATATGGTTTTTAGTATACAAATGGGTAAGGGAGGCCAAGGAGTGTTAAGGCTCACAAGGTGGCAAAATATAGTGTAACACCCTCCCTCCCACTTCCCCCTCTTCCTCCCTCTTTGCTACTCCTCCCCTTCGTCCCCATCCACATTCTCTATCCTCTTCCCTCTCCCCTCTCCCATTACACATCCCCTCCCCTCCCCCTCCTCCTCCCTCTCCACTACCCGCCCCCCTTCGCCCCCCATCCCCCTTACCCATTCTCCTCCCTCTCCCCTCTCTCCTTCCACTCCCTTCCCTCTACTCCCCCACTCCCCTCCCCTCCCCCATGCCCCTCCCCCTCCGCACTCTCCCCCTATCGATCCCCCTTGGTAGCCATTTGGGTGCACAAGGGGCAGCGACACCGGTCCCTTGTGCGCCCAAAGGGACACCAAGGGAGATGGGTAGTAGGAGAGCGTGGAGGGGGAGGGGAATGGGGGATGGGAGATGGGAGAGGGAGGAGGATGGGGAAGGGGGATGGGGGTGGAGGGGAGGGATAGTGGAGAGGGAGGAGGGGGGAGGGAAAGGGAGGAGGGAGAGGAGGAGGGATAGGTATGTTATTTTTTTTCTTAATTTTTAATTTTTTTAAAAATGTTTTTTTTTAAAGTTTTTTATAATTGGTTTTCTTTATACTTTTTAATATTTTTTATAATTGTTTTTTTTTAAGTTTTTATAATTTTTTGTTTTATAAATTTTAAATGTTTTGAAAAATTGTTTTTGTTTTAATTTGTTTAGTTATTTTTTATTTGGATTATATATATATATATATATATATATATATATATATATATTATTTTATTTTTAAATTTTGTTAAAAAAAAATTGTTTTGAAATTGTTGTTCATAAAATTTATAATTCTTTTATAATTTTTTACTTTTTCGAAAAAAAAAATGTTTTCTCATTTTTTTTCATATTTCTTTTTTTTTACTTTGTTTTTCTAGGCCCCTTTGAGCTGCAAGAAAAATCTCCACTCCTCCCATAAGCCCTCTTTGGGTTCCCAATGCACCGCTCCAATGGACGACACGATTCTGAGGAAAATGTCAAACTTGCCAAATTTTTGAGAATATATTTTTGTAATGTTTCGACTTTAATATTTTATTTTGAGAGTAAATATTATGTTTTTAATATGTTATTTACAAATATATGGTATACTTTTTTTTCAGTTTATGTGAATCAACACTTTATAGAAAATAATGTTAAATAGAATCATTTTTAAACATAAAATAGCTAAAAATATGTTAAAAATGGGTTGTAATGTCTTTATTTTCTCATTTTTTTTTACAAATTTTCCCCAAAAAATGACTTATTTAAGAGAAAATTTTAAAGAAAAAACTTCCAAAATGTATATATATTTCATTCTAACTAGCTTCTAAATGTTAACAAAATTCAAAAATGTATATGATTTTTCATTATAAGTAGCTACTAAATGTATATTTTGTAGTAAACTTTGAGAAAACGCCCTTGTAAATAAAAGTTATAGTTTTCTTATGAACAAGAAGTTTCAAAATCACAACAAATGGGTCAAAATGAAAAATGGTGCTACTAGTATACATACTTTTTGAAACAGAGGCAAAAACAACGACTAAATTTGACCCCCCAAAAAACAAGAACAATGTCGGGTTCTAATCAAGTTGTATAACTTGTTTTCTGAAGTGAATCAGGTCCAATCCTCTTCATCATCAGGTGGTAAGAAGAAGAATAAGGGAAAATACAAAAACCTTCTAATCAATAGGATAATCCTAGAACCCAAGAAACCAACAATCAAACCAAACCTGAGCGAAAGGCTAAGTTTCCATGCCTCATTTGTGGAGATGACCACTATACCAAAGAATGTCCTCATCATGAGGAAGTTAATAAATTTTGAAAATGCACCCCATCGGTAGTGTTAACTGACCCCTTCCCCCCGCAAAAATAACAAATGGTTTCACATAACCCAACCCCCCAACAATGGGGAAACATAATCCATCCACACCAATCAGAGGCTCAAGTCCTCATGTGTAACGAGATGGTTGGCGTGAATACTAGATCATAGACATACAAGTCTACTCTAGATAAGGAAACTAACAGAAGTCCTTAGGAAAAGTATCTACCTCTGCAACCCCTCCACCTATGACCCCTCTTTCAATAGAGAAGTCGATCCCTCACATAGTGTTGCGCCCTTCTAAGGGAACAATTCACAAAGCAACATTTAATCCAAATTCCTGCACCGCACAAAACGACAACACCGTAGAAGACTTGGACCAGGCTCCTTGTGTAATGTCCATGCTTGAAGTTCTAGAAAAATGCCCTAGTCAATGCAAAACCTTATTGTCAACTCTCAAAGATATGTATATTGAATCTTTGAATACCATCATGTTCAACTTGGATTATTTTAAGTCGAGGCTATCCTACCAGCTAGCTTTCTAGATTCATACAAATATTAGTGTTAAAAACATCCATCATACCATCTTGTATAAAGGAGCCTCGACTTCTATAATGTCTATATCTTGCTAGAGGGATATCGGCTCTCCTATAATCAACCAATATCCTACCACATTGAAGGCATTTGATGACCATGGTTTTCAATCCTATGGAATCTTACCAGGATTAACCATAGAATTGGGGGGAAATACTGTCTCCATCCATGTAGAGGTAGTCGACGCACCATTGGATTATAATTTACTTCTTGGTCGAAACTAGTTCTATGTGATGACCCCCGTAGCATCCTCGATATTTCGCTTGGAACAATTTCCTCATTGAGGTAAAATTGTTTACCATTGACTAGCTTGATTTTTGCAGTCCAACCATCCATAATAATGCTTCCAGCAACATCCCTATTTTGGGACAATCCAAACCCTAGTATGAAGACATGGGAGTAAGTCTGCTTAACGATTCTCCACTCATAGGATTTTTTCCTTTAACTATCATAGATCCTCCATGGCTAATTGCTTTGGTTAATATGATTTCATCCTCATTACAAATATCCCCCAAATCATATGGTTTTTGGGTTGTGCCTAACCCATCGGAGTTCGAGTCCATTGGAAATAGAATGCCACTTATCCCAAACAAGACAGTATATTAAGCATTTCAATCTACCTCACATGATTTAGATCCTGATGACCAACATATTATGGCATCAGACCCTTATAATCTGATTTCTTGGTTAGATTCGTCTTCACCTTCATTGGATTATCTCCTACAGACTTTTCCATCCGATGAATCTATTACGAAGATCAAGAGTTTAGATGAGTCTCCTTCGGAATATTTCCATCATAGATCATCTTTCCTCCTGAATATCTAAACAATTGAAAATGACATTAAATCTATCATTTCACCCAAAATTATCGACAACCCCCACCTCATCCTCATTCATGACACTATGACTGAGGGGAACTTAGGTAACATTACACCTACAATGTTAATCGATATCTTGGTGAAGCCCGATATTGTGGAAAACATTCAACTAGGCCAAGCTTGTTCTTCTGAAGAGGTAAAAAATTACAAGGCCTTGTTCCAAGAATTCCACGATGCGTTTGCATGGAGATATGAGGAGATGTTGGGTATTGACCCACCCATCGTGTTTCATGAAATTAAAACCTACCCGGGAGCTAATCCAGTCTGGAAGAAACTTCATCTAATTCATCCCCATAAAACCGCTACTATCAAGGCCAAGGTTGAGAAACTCTTGAGAGAAGGTTTAATTTATTCAGTACCGTTAACCGAATGTGTCTCTAATATTGTCCCAGTTCTAAAGAAACGTGGCACTATTATGGTATGTGCCGATTATAGGGATTTAAACAAGGCTTGTACTAAGGAAAATTATGCCACACCCTTTATCAACTAGATGACAATTGTGCCAAAAGTGTCATCTTCTCATTCATGGATGGCTTCTCCAGCCATAATAAGATTGAGATACTCCAATTTGATCAACATAAAAACTCTTTCATATTTCCTTATGGGACCTTATCCTATTGAAAGTTAGCCTCTGGTTTAAAAAATGATGGGTCTACATTTCAACGGGCCATGTTGTATTCTTTTCATGACATCAAGGATATCGTTTATACATACCTTGATTATTTACCTGCACACTTGACTCCTAAAGAAGACCATCCCGAACATCTTAGTGCCATTTTCCTTCAATGTCGACATTAAAACATACACTTGAACCCTCATAAATGTATCTTTTACATTGAAGTTGGACAACTCCTAGGATTCATAGTTTACAAGGAGGGAATTAGAATTGATCCCTTGAAGTTCAAGGCCCTTTTGGCGTTACCTGCACCTAAACGCATTCCCCAAGTTCAAAGTTTGCAAGGGAAGGAAAAATTTGTACGTTGTTTCATCTGCAACTTTGCAGAACTTACTAAAGGATATATGCAATTACTTAAAAGAACATCCCATTCATTTGGGACAACAAAGCTCAATAATTGTTCGATGATTTAAAAAACACATTAACTCATGCATCATTGTTGCATCCCGCCAACTATACGTGTGATTACATCCTTTATATTGAGGCATCCACTTCCACCATTGGAATGGTGCTTGTGTAGGAAGATGAAAATGACCAGGAAAATGTTGTCTACTATCTGAGTAAGAGCTTTTCAGGCCCCAAACTCTGATATTCACATGTCCAAAAGTTGTCTTTGGAAGCTATCATATCTGTCCAAATATTTTGTCACTACATTTTGCTCAAAAATACAACTATCATTGTAGATGCTAACCCTACGTACCACATCTTAAACTGTCAAGTAATAGGGGAAAAATACTCATCCTGGATTGTGATTCTCTAGGAATTCAATTTAAAATTTGCTAAGGAAAAATCCAAGAAATCGTTAGTCTTTGTAGAGCTTATATGTGACCTTCCCCATGTTTATGAATAAATTGATCCCATTCAATCTATTCTAGATGAGTCTTTATTCCTAATTGGCACATCTAATCCGTGGTATGGAGACATCAATGTATATCTCCAAACACAATGCTTTCAGCCTGGATTATCCCAAGAGGACTGTCCCCACATTCTCCATCATGAAAAAGACTACCTTATAGTTGGTGATACGTTGTACCACTACAACCCTGAATCTATTTTTTGATGGTATTTAACACATGAAGAGGCCAAAAATATTTTAAATGATTGCCACTCCAGAGCTTGTGGTGGTCATCTTTTTGGCATGGCTATAGCCTAGAAAACAATTCTGTGAAAGATACTTCTGGCCATCGATATTCAAAGATTGTATAGAATATGTCTAAAAGTGTCCTCCTTGTCAATTCTTTCATCCAAAGAAACACACACATCCCACTCCACTTCATCCAGTCATTGCCATAGGCCCTTTTTCAAAATGGGGCATTGATTTTATGTATTGTAAGCCTACCTTGGTCAGGGGGCATAGTTATATCATAGTTGTAGTAGAATATTTTACTAAATGTGTCGAGTCTATTCCTACATATGCAAACAATGCCAAGATTCCAACACTTTTTGTGTTTAATCACATAATTTCTAGGTTCGGGGACCTACAAGCCATTTTCACTAACCATGGTTCACATTTCAGGAACCATAAGGTGGTTGAACTATGTGCCAAATTGGGTTTTCGACATGAAAACTCATCATCTTATTACCCCTAGGAGAATGGAAAAGTAGAGGCCATTAAAAAGGTCTTGAAAACCATGATCCAACACATGGTGGGGACATGTAGATCAAACTAGCACTTATCAATTTTCTAGCCTTATGGGATTATAGGACCTCGGTAAAAAATGCCACCGGATTCACTCCATTTCAATTGGTCTATGTTCAAGAGGAATATTTACCTATTGAATGTGAGATTTCATCTCTTAATGTAGTTGTCGAACTCCTATCAAACGCCTATGTTGAGGAGGATCATTTTCTGTATTTGGAAAAACTCAACGAGACTCACTGTGATGCTTCTCTTGCTAATGAAGCACACAAACGATGCATCAATATCCAATACGATAAATCACTTAAACCTCACTTGAAGAGGGGATAACAATATTGAAGAGTGCCCCATAATGTTAGATGATCTCATTAAAAGAAAAATTGTTAACACTTTGTCTTATGTTTCCAAGAATGAAGCTTGTAGCACTAAACATTTGCATATAATCACTAGACACGGCACAAAAAATGGATGGGATAATCCTCAGGTCACAAGACTGCAAAATAAGCAAGAAGACTATACTAATCCATTGAAGCAAAAAAAAAATTAAAAACGTGTCGGAAATATTTTCAAAAATTGCATCTAAAGAAAGTAAGGAAGAAAATAAGAATAAAACACTTAACGACTTACTGCATCCGTTAACAAAAGAAGAATTTGTGGCGCGGTTGATTGACTTAATGAATCTCATAAAAAATAATGCTCAAAATCAGAAGGTCACTAAAATGTTGTGCAGCCTGAACCATAAATAAAAAACTGATATGTATCCCCTTGTTAATCTAGAAGTCGAAGGATTTCGTATTTCACAATTTGTTGTTGACTTTAGATCTCAAGGAAATATAACGAGCAGATCGACATGGGAAAGTATTGGTCGGGCATGACTTGAAGAGTCGGGGATCTATCTCAAATTAGCTGACCAGAGACTAATTGAACTTATTTTTGTTTGGCGAAATGTAAAAAAATCAATGATGGGTAGTAGAACACATATCGACTTTGAAATTATTGACCCACGAGAAGGGGCTACATATTTTCCAACACTAGTTAGACGACCTTGGGGATGAAAAATGAAAGCATCCATCTCATTGGAAAAAGAATGGATCAAACTCAAAGGAGATAGAAAGAAATTAATTTTACCTATCAATACATCCCAAGGAAAACCTTGGACTAAACCTAATGATCATGATGAAGACATAAGACATCTATATTAGATAGTCCACAAAATTGAAGACTCCATCAAACCCAATAATCGTGGAGAACTACACCTGGGGACTCCCTTGTTTGTTAGATACAATTCCGATTCAGAGTTGTATGATTGGCAAATTGAAAATTATGAAACACAAGATCGTGATTGTTGGTCTGTTGAAGTTATTCCCATAAAAAGAACACAACACTACTTCACTATATCCATCATCCCAAATATCTCTGAGAAGAAAATACAAGACTATCCGACTATCATTCTAGAAAATAAGGAATCGACGAATATTCCACCGCTCCGATACAAATAATGAGATTCTTCGTCTGCTCACATCGAGGAAGTATCTAAAATTTTTGGTGATCAGGGTTGACTACAGACGCTACTCAAAACATTTATCGGACAAGCAACAAGATGGGGGGACACAGATCAATCACGTCCTTAGACTTGGACCACTACTTCCACAAATTTTTTTGAAAGATTCGTAGGAAAGAAGCTGATAGAACAAGTTATGATACTGAAATTTATGCAAGGTCAAGGTCCAGTCTACCATATCAAGAAACACGATCCAACAAAATCAAGAATATACATAAATTTTAGAAGACTGTATAAAGGGATGTTTTTCGACCAACTGTCATGAGTTGAAATAGGGGGATATCTCGATGGAATTGACGATGAGTTGTCTGATGCCCATTTATCTCGAATCAAATATGTAACAACCATAATGAAGGATACATCAGAGTTCCTTGAGCAAGGTAAATCTCTAGAAGGAATGCTAGAAAAGAAAAGAAAGAAACTTGCAAAGAAGGCTTTCCTATAGACTTTAATGAATGGGTTTTTGTATAATCTTGGACCTGAGGAAAGGATGGGACGATATGTGTGGGAACATAAATTCCAAGAGACCATTGACAAAGTTCATAGTGGACCTGCAAGATTAAACATTTTAAAATCATAGCATGGGCACGACACCGACTGAATGGTTGTACTACCATTCGGTCGACCATCGTGCCCCATGTCTGTAAATTAATTATACTTATAACCAATCTTAATTATAGTAGTCAAGACAAAGGTAGTTATCAACCAACTAACTTGAACTCAAAAAAAAAATTGTATAAAAAGGCTCTCAATCCTGGATGGATGGTAGAAATTAATCGCATCATAATGACAGTAGAATGGAATAAGGAGCACGATCCAAGTCACGGCTGGAGGATGGAACAAAAAAATACATATGCAATTGACCAACGAATGGTAGGCCCCCAACATCGACCAAAATAACATTCAAGAACGATTTGATCAACTCATAATAGACATTGGATTGATCGACCCCAGTGGAGATCGAATGAAGAAAGTCGACCAAAGCGTGACTAGGAAGGCTCATTGCACGTGTAAAAAAGATGTCTAGAATAAAATCCGTAATTAATTCGTTCACCTACCCAACTTGAATGCACAACGGACACTCAAGCTATAAATATGGACCTTGAATAGGAATAGGATTAATTTTGCAAAGAAATTGAGCATGTTCATCTAGCACCAATTCCGACCATACCTAGAAATCCAACCTCTCTATCGGAGACTGTGCATACAATGGGCCCAAAGAGAAATACTGCTACAACAAGTTTAATGAAGCTCACTGGGAATGATCTACTTGACATAGAGGACAGTTCGATCTCACCCCTGATAGCTCACCTTCTCAGAATCTGTAAAGAAAGAACATAAGAACATCAATGGAGTTACTATTGGAAATAATTTTGTAACTGGGGTATACAAAATAATACATGGACTGAAGCCGCTAATAAATTGTTTGTCACAAAAATCTGACACTATTTGCAAGCTCCACTGTCGTACCATTTCAATGGGTTGAAAGACTTAATTGCACAATTTATAGTCAGTTGGCACCACAATGGGAAGAAATGGTTGTACCAACCTATCGAGATCAATGCTAAATTAATTGGATAGGTCACAAGACTTCTGACCATAGGACTTGATGTATCGATCCGGGTCAACCCAAATCTTGCCAAAGAATTTACAGGGTCATCGGAGGGGAAGAACTCCAAAGGACTGTTTATTAGAAAAATCCAGTATAATAACTATAAATTCACCTCCATCATCATTTCCATTTGTCTAACCAACATAGGATGACCATCCAACATCTGAATGTATATGTTGGAAGACTTAAAAGAAGTCGCAATAGAAGCAAAAATATTTAACTAGGTAGATTATTTTGTAGGGATATTCCACTCAACTTGCGAAAAGTGTCAATGATTCGACACACTTCTTTATTAATATGGTTGGAAATGTATTGAATAAAACCCATGAGTGACACCTCCTTTATGACCAACTACCTAGCAGTTATGGATAGGTTCCGGGTCCTTCAACCTCATGGATGCAACAAAAGTCCTGCAATGGAAAAAAATGTGGCTTGAAAATTGGTTTCAAGTTCTTAAAACATCATGTTCTAAGTGGTGAGTCCCCCAACAAGTTCGTTGGATCCTACCACCAACTATCCACATTCAGCTAGAGCACCGCACTAGAGTCTTGTATATGCAAGGTGCCACAAGTAATGCCACCGAATTAGACTATTATCCATTCGTCCAAGATATTTCCTCAGATATTAGTGCTCAGTCGAATACTATGCACTTAATTCCTGAGTCGACATGGAAGGTACCAAATCAGCCACAAGAACCCCTCACCGACGGAGAAAAAGAAGAGGTTTACGAGGCTGGACTATATCTCGAAATTTTTCAGCCTCCAGAGGAAGGAGCAAATCCTCTTGCTATTATTCGTGTACCCAAGAAGAGCAAGAAAACAAAGCATACTAGCCAACTGGAAATCGACAATCCATTGGGAGAAACTACCGACGATGATATACTCGATGAACAATAGTCTGATCTTGACATAACTAAAGAGCAGCTTGATATTGTAGCAGAAACCCTATTCAATAAGCAACACTTATTCAAATCAAAAGGATAAACCAAATGGAAAATGATACTGAATGCCCCAAATTAAGATGATACGTAGGAAACCCATGTAGAAGCTAAGTAGATCATTTGAGATGTAGCTGCATGTCGCATCACAATTGATGAAAAAATTGACCAAGTCCTCACAATTCGAGTTGTTCTGGTATAGTTAAAATCAAATTCAGTAAAGAATCCCAAATTCCATATACCAACACACTTCATGTTCCCAAAAACTCACCTCCCCTATCTCCAAATGTTATTGAGGAAGATGCCTCATTGTGACCCAATTATATGAAAGACCATGATTTCCAAAAATTTGTTGCTAACTTACCCAATTTGTTTCCTAACTAGAAATCAATTGTTAGCACACATAGTATTCAAGAAGCTATTGAACTGCCTAATATCCTTGTATCCCCCCCACTTGGAGTGGTCCTAAGTGAACAATCCATTCCCCCAGCTTTGAATCCTTCGCAACTCCCTGCTTATACCACTCGATATGAACAAACAGACAGCCTAGATCCACCTCAGTCATCAGTTACCCATAATTCACCGATGGAGAAAATTAATTAGGAAGTGATATTCATGAGTCGTCTATTCCTACACTGACTATTCCTAGTCAGTCGATGGACCCTAAATTGACCATTCCACCTGAGTCGAGTTTGCTTCCTGAATCGACCACTCATCTAGAGTCGACTATACCTCCTGACTCGACCCTTCCACCACAATCAACTAGTTTCCATGAGTCAATTTTCCATCCTGAGTCAGCCACTTTACCCCAGTCGCTTGTTCAACCATAATCAACTAATATACCATCATCTTCTATACCTACGAAACCTAGTACATCAGCTCCAGCCGATAGTTCCTAGAAAAAGAAGAATAAAAATAGTAAGAGGAATACGTCGAAAGTAAAACTAAATCTCAGTGAAAAACTACCCTAAAGAAACACCAACTACATTTGATCCTACAATACCAAAGGATCATGAGTTAGATAAACTCTTGGATGTCATTAACAGGGAAAAATAGAAACGTTTGGCATATGATAAACATAAAGTCGACAAGATGAAGGCTGAGCAGACAAAATTCTTACACACTTGTCAAGATCTCGTTTTTCAAGTGGCCCTGACCCTCCACGGATCCTCGACCAAGAATCCTTTGGAAGAAATCACCAGTTTAGTTGGGTCCCTGGTCTCATTATATCAGGAAGTTGTTCGACATAAATACCAAGAAGACATCAAGCAAAATTTCTCTCTTCTTTCCAATCAATATCAGTTATTTCTTGACCAACATAAGCAGTTGAAGGATTCTTCTAACCAGTCCCAGAAGTATACCACTATACTTCATAATTGGTATAGTTTATATGGCCAATTTTTTATTGACATGGGAAAGGTCTAACCGACATTGGCGCAGATATTCCAATAGAAATCTAATGTCGATTCCGACACTCTTAAAAACCTAGAACAACATATTCAAATGGATCAAAGTTGGCTACATTAACTTCAAGATAAACATGCACAATGGGAAACTCAAGCACAAATTACAAAAACATAAGTTGAATCAATTTCCCCTCAGACTGACTATCTCCTCCTGGCTATTGACCAACAATACTTATTGGTGGGACCTGGTCTTCGCAACATTAAGCATTTTTCTATTCCCAACAAGACCGGCCAACTCTCTGAACTAACTGTGCTAAGTGTATACATGGATATCACTTCTCACACTTGGTAAGACTTCAAACGATGACTTGTTTCCCTAGCCACGACCATTATAGAAGCATGTGTCACTTCAGATCCAGTGACTACCTCCACCAATTCGCAACCATAAGCAACAACGGGTAACAATTTTTCTTCAGTAATATTCTCGATCTCTTCGAGATGATGAATCCTTTTTTTGGCAGGGGAGATGTTGGAGGAGCCTAGTCGAATGACCGATTAGGTCCTCCGCCGACTATGGTCAAAAAACTCCATTGGTCGTTCAATCAATTGAACGAGAAGTTGTAACTGAATAATTGTTTGTAATCAATATAAAAGGTTGTAGATCCGACAACACATTATATTTATGCACTTATATTCTACTCTATTTTGGTCCTAGTAATACAAGAGCTTGTTGCTGCTATCCCATTTACTCTCTTATGTATGATTGTATAATGTGTGTGTATCTGACTCTTTCTTCATATTGATATATTGTACTACTGGAAATCGATGCGATCCCCTAGATTCCAAAAACAACCAAAAGTTCTCATAAATGAGTAGTTTACCTTTTAAACTGTCCATGCCTCCTCTAGAATACCACCATCCAAAGCACTTGAAGGACCTCTGTTTATTAAGTAAACAAAAGTATCTACATCATCTGCCCAAAACTATAAGGGAAACCCTGCATGCAATCTCATACACTTTGCACACTCCATAATTGTTATGTTCATCCTTTCTGACACAGCATTTTCTTGTGGTGTACCTTGGACTGTCTTCTCTCTACGAATCCCATTGTATGAATAGTAACTATCAAACTGCTTATAGTGGTATTCACCTCCATTATCAGATCTAAGACACTTCAACCTTTTTTTGTCTCATTCTCTACTAAATATTTCAACTTCTTAAAAGTAGAAAACACATCATATTTATTTCTAATGCAATATACCCAAGTTTTTCTAGTTGCATCATCAATAAATGTAACATAATAATGAGAGCCACGAAGATATTGTACCTGATCCGGTCCCCATATATCTATTTCAAGTTCTAACTTTTCACTATTCTTCTATTTCCCAACCCTGAGAAATTTGACTCTCTTTTGTTTTCCATAAACACAGTTCTCACAAAATTACAAACTTACATGTTTCAGATCTAGCAACAATTTCCTTGAGTGGAGAATTTGCATTCCCTTCTCACTCATGTGGCCAAGCCTATGATTCCACAATGTTGCATTTGTTCCTATGGAAGCTAAATAGATAGAATAGTCAGTATTATGAGGACATAAATACAATGTACCTATCTTGTCTTCTTTTGCTATCACCATTGATCCTTTAGTGATATTCCACGATGTTTCTCCAAACATAGATAAACAACCACCATCTCCCAACTTCCCTATTGAGATCGCATTTCTTTTCATAGTAGGAATATGCCTTACATCTTTCAACAGCCATCCACCTCCATTCTTTAACTTTATTCGTACCATACCCATTCCAACAATTTTACAAGGCTCATCATCACCCAATAAAACATGTCCAAAATCACTTGGAACATAATCATGAAATAATTTCCTATGGGGTGTAGCATGACATGAAGCTCCTGAATCTACTACCCAGTAATCACTAGTATTGTATAATGCAAGAATCAAATCATCTTGTAACACATCACCTTCTACATTTTCTTCTTGAGTAGTCTCCTTCTTTCTATATCCTTTCTTCTTTAGAGATCTGTAGTCTTTCTTCAAATGTCCTTTATTTACATGGTTCCAACAATCTATCCTTCTCAGTTTGGAGTTGGATCTACCATTTCTAGACTTGTTGTGATTACCTGGGCTCTTTCCTCTCTCCCTTTGTCTTCCCCTTCTCTCCATGGTCAACGCATTACCTGATGCCTCACCTATGCTTTTCCTTTGCATTTCCTCGTTAAGAATAACACTGACAACATCATCAAATTTAAAAGTGTTTGAACCAGAGATAGAGTTACTTACAACCATGACCAAGCCATTCCATATTTCTGGAAATGACCACAAGATTAGAAGATCCCTAACCTCATCATCAAAGTTCACTTTTACAGAAATTAGCTGATTTGTAATCGTATTAAATTCATTTAAATGATCAACAACAGATCCATCTTTTGACATCTTCATATTAAATAAACGCTTCATTTGAAAGACATTGTTGGAGGATGAGGGTTTTTCATATAGTTTACCGAATGCGCTCATCAGTCCCTCCATTGTCTTTTCTTTGAGATATTGAAAGCCACCAATGAATCCAGTCACAACCGTATTGTTCCCAGTGGCTTTTTGTCAAGAACCTCCCACTCTTCGTCCTTCATAGTTGCCGCCTATTTTTCTTTTCCTCCCAATGGTAGGAAGAGATCCTTCTGATACAGATATTCCTTCGTTTGCATCTTTAATAACTGATTGTTCTGGCCATTAAATTTCTTGACCTTAAACTTTCCTTCTTCCTACATTGCTCTGACTCGAACCAGGAACCCTTCTTTCCTCTGAGTTTATCCTCCAAATAGATCTTTGGCTCTGATACCAATTGTTAGAAAAACATGATTGTAGATAAAAAAAAATTATAAATAAGATGCAAATATAAAACACATAAATACATTACAAGAGAGACACCAATATACGTGGTTCACAAAATATGGGCTACGTCCACGGAGAAATTGCCAGTCCTTTTATTATTATACAATCCAACAATGAAGGGATACACCTGCAACACATCCACTACAACTTCCTCTTCACTTTCTCACAATCTCCCTTACACAATCACACATATATATACAATGCTACAATACATAGCCGTATTAAAAAGCCTTCCTTTTAAAGAGGGATTACCATGGGAAAATACCACAAGCTACCCAATACCATGGGCCGGTAAATCACCCATTATTGACCCATTGACTATGAAATTACAACATTTTAAAAGGCATTTTTTCCTAAATTTACGCTATGGGGGCACTGCCCCCAAATCCCTACCAAGGAGGGCTCCCAAACTAGTCGTTTCCCCCCTGGACCCCCATTGGAGACTGTAGTGTGGTGGAAATACCCCCCACAACCCCCGTCATGGGATGGGATCCAGACACGGCTGAAACACGACCTCTGAATTAGGAAGATCAGGATCCACAACCAACACATGCTGGCCGCAAGGCTTAGGAACATCGAACATGAAGACATTGTCTGTAAACTATTCCATTACACCTTCGAAGGTAGAGCTTCCACATAGGATTTTGCATAACAACCTCGAATAATAACATCTTGGGACCAATTTGAAATAACATTCTTAGATAAATTCGGAGATGATAAAACTACTAAGTTCCTAGTTATGGAACTATCTAAAATGAAAATGAACTCAAAATAAAAAGTAAAGGATTTTGACCAAAGGTTTTTTATACTAAAAAATAAAACTCCTACTGTATCCATGCCCATTGGAAGCCTTATCATTACCTACTATGCTAAATAATTGCCTCTTCCTGCTGCAATGTGGGTTAAAATATATCATAAAGAAACCCTTTAGGAATATTTCAGTAAGGACATATTGGTCGAAAAAGATATGTTCGACATAAAATAAAACCCCAACGATGAAAATGATCAGCCTACCTTTTCCCATAATAAATATGAGCCGCTTCCTAGACCACCACTTGATAATAAGGATCAAGGGGAACTTGATATTGAAATCCTATAGAGGGTTCTTCAAAAGGTATCAAATGAGGTAATAAACATGAGGAAAAATTCAAGGGAAGTCCCATAAAGAAAATGATACTATAAACCTCCTTATAAGAGGCCTTATCAACCCCCAACTAATCAATAGGATCCTCCATCAGAAGGGATGAATATTGATGAGGTCACTGAACTTCTGAGAGCCCTAATTCTAGGACCTCAATTCCATTCTGATACAACAGAATGGAACTTCAATGAATCCATGGGAAGTGCTAAGGAAACAATAGAGAAAAATGAGGATCAATACCCTCAAGATATTATCCATTTCTCAAAACTTTTGGGAGTTTATGAAGATGAAGACGATGGGGAAATATATTCTTTACAATACCCTTAAAACACTCATAGTAATGGGAAATCATCTCAACATACTCCATCTTCACCTGATCACCCCAGGAATCCTCCAACAAATACTAAAAATAGGCCCGATATTCCCAAAGCAATGGCAAATCCCGACTCAGAATATGATCTAGTGGAGGACCTTTAAAAGATGAAACCAAATATCTCTATGTTTGAAATTTAGAAATTACCTCTTATCTAAGAAAAGGTTCTTCAAAATATTGATCTAGAAAAATCTAGGAAAGGAAAAAAAAATGAGCCTAGATCTAGATAATCCTCTCACCCTGTTCCTTCAATTGGCAAGATGTTACGGAATCCCCTTTTTCTTCTTACCTTTGAGATTTTCAACAGTAATGTACATAAAGGTATGGTGGATTCTGGGGCATTGTCGAATGTGACAGCTCTTTCTATTTGTAGGAATATTAATGGTTTTGTCCTACATAGATTATCCAATTGGGCAGATCTAGGGTGAAAGTTGTACGTTAAATGAAGGGTGTATTAATCAGGAAATCATCGAATCATAGAATCCATCAAATTATAGATATTATCATTTTCGATGTGCCTGATGCTTATGGGATCTGGTTGACTAGGGACTGGTCCTAGAAGCACAAAGGATACTTTTCCATTGATTAGTCACACCTCTGGATACCCTAGAATGGTCAATAGAACAAAATTACGGTTGACAGAGAACCTTATATTAAGCATACTGTGACCTATCTTGATGATCCCAGTGAGCTGGTTTTTTTTATTGCATCACCTATGGGGAATTACAGTATTTGGGGACCTTCCTATAGAGGTGTCACCATTCGCTAATTCCTCTAATCATTCTAATATTTTGCACTATACTTAGGTTGAGTCATCTTCTTCGATTGCACACAATGTTTACAATGTAAATACCAATTTTATATTAGATAATTCTTATTGGACCTTATTCTTTGATGGTTCCACATCAAAGAAGGATCCAGGGATGGATGTTTCTAAATAGATCCATCAAGAACCAAATTTTTTGTTGCTTGTAGGCTAGAATTTGATTGTACCAATAATGTTGTTTAATGTGAAGCACTTGTACAAGGCCTTAGAAAAGTGATTGATTTAAATTCCAAAGTCATTAAAGTCCACGGGGACTCAAAGATTATCATTAAATGGGTTAGGAATTCCATTCATTGTGTTCCTAACCATTTGAAGAATTATCAACATGAAGTGTGGGATATGATCCAACATTTTTTGGGATTTTAATATCAATTATTTTCCTCGGACTCCGAATTTTGATGTCGATCTACTCGCTAATGTTGCCTCTAAAATTATTCCTCCTGAGGGGTTTTCTCCTGGTGCATTTTTTGTTGAATTGATGTACAGTATGTCCATCCCAGATAATTTGACTAATTGGTAAGTGTTTGATAATGATCAATAGTGAATTAACTTTCTCACCTCACATGATAAATTTGAGGTTTTAACTATTGATGATTTTGTTCATGATAAAGAATTTCAGGATTGTCAACTCACTAACTCTGACTTCACTACACAAAAACTCAGACCCATATTCATCTGATTCCTAAATCAATTGTCAAATTAGAAAAGTATTACGACTTGCAGGATAAATTCAAGAAAGTCACCAAATGTAATACCATGGATAGATCCTGCATAAATTACCAGGTTATTAATCTTGGAACCGACCAAAAACCTCAAAATATTAATTTAGGAACTGGTTGTACACTCGCTAAGAAGCAAGATTTCATCAAACTATTCAAGCAATACAAGGATATATTTGCTTGAACTTATGATTATTTGAAAAATTTTGACCCTAATGCAATGCAACATAACATTCCCATGAAACCTGACACTAATCCTTTCCAGCAGAGGCTTAAGAAAATGCATCCAAGGCTTGAACCCTCCGTAAAAAAGAAATTGCAAAAACTCCTGGATGCCCAGATCATTTTTCCTATCTACCACATGTAGTGGATAGATAATTTGGTCCATGTGTAAAAGAAAAAAAGGGATATTAGGCACTGCATATATTTTCATAATCTCAATAGGTCCTATGAAAAGAACAATTACCCCATTTCGCCCATGGAATAAATTCTTCATAGTCGTTGTATCATATATGTTCTCTATATTAGATGGTTTCTTGGGATACAATTAGGTGTTAGTTTTGCACTCCGATAAGCTCAAAACATCCTTAAGAACCCCATGGGGAACCTTTGCATATAGAAAAATGCGATTGGGTTTAATAAATGATGGCACGACTTTCTAAAGGATGATGGACATCACTTTTAGAGGCTTGATCACCAATTTGTTGTGGTATATTTAGATGGTGTGACTGTTTTTTCTAGGAGGAAATATGATCATCTTTCCCATCTTAAACAAGTATTCGAGCTGTGTAGGAAGCTTACCATTTCCTTGAACCCTGAGAAACCCATTTCCGTAGTTACTGTAGGGAAGTTGTTAGGATTTATTGTGTCTAAGCATGGCATGATTACTAGACCAGCAAGAACACAAGCAATAGGAAACATCAACTAGCCTTGTTCCCAAAAATATATGCAATCTTTCCATGGAAAAATAAATGTTGTAAGGATATTCATCCCTAGTTTCTCATAGATTGTGAATCTCTTGTAGGATATGATAAAAAAGGATGTCGTATTTAAATAGAGCAATATAGAGAAAGCATATTTTATAAAAATTAGGAAATCCATAGCTGAAGCACCTTCCTTAATGATCCCCGATTTATCTAAAGACTTCATTTTATACTCTTTCACATATGACATGTCCTGTGATGTAGTCCTAACTCAGCAGAATTATGATAGGGATAAAGTTCCCATTTCTTTCATGAGATATAGATTCAAGGGAACTGGGATTAATTATCCAGAGGTGGATAAACATGCTTATGTTTTCTATAAGGTGGTTAAGCATTTTAGTCCACACCTACTAAAATTTAGAACAAAGGTCATCGTTCCCTACTCTGATGTCTGCAATTTATTAGTTCAAAAGGAACTACGTGGAAAGTGGGCACATTCGATTACAACCATGCAAGAGTATTATTTGGAAATTAAACCTTCCAATATGGTTAGGGAGCAAGTTTTGTGACAATTAGCAACTGATTCTATTCAAACACCTTGATTAATTTCATAATGGGAAGATGAATAGTTTCCAATACAATATGAGATTTGCTTTTTTCTAGTGGAATCTAATCCCTGGTATCATGACATTAAATTTTTTTAACACATGGTTTTTCTCTAGAAGGTCTTGAACTGAGAAAGAGAAGAGCCCTTATACTTAAACATACACCATATCAGTTAATTGATAACATTCGATTTAGAAAAAGCTATGATGGAATAGATTTGAGATGTGTTGAGAAGAATGATATTGATAAAATTTTGACAGAATCGCATGTAGGTCCATATGGTATCCACTATGCCACACAAAATCAATACTCCTACAATGCTAGTTGCTAGGATTTCCTTTGTTAAAAGATGAGCATTCTCTTTCTATATGAATGCAAAATGATTTTATTTTATGCCTATGATGAATATGCCTATTTATGCATGATGTATGTTTGGATATAATTAATTTTCCATTGTGTTTTTCATTTATGCATTTCCACATACATTTCATATTACAAATTCGTGATTATGGCCCATGGGGTGAAATTTTATAAACCTATAATTTGTAAATACCCGCCAATGTTGGTTGGATTGAAGGATGGGGATATGACAACAATTCTAATTGTTTTGAACATAGATAACAAATATTCAATGCAAGATAAATCATTCATATTTGAAATAATCAATTGGTTGTCAAGATGGTGGGTTCAAATCTCCTTGTGTTTACCAAACTCAATTTACAATTTTTTCCATGTTGCATTTGGAGTCTTGATCCCTTGAAGGTGACACTAGAGATAAGACATATGGGAATTCCAATTAATCCATGTTCTTCATCATTTTTACTATCCCATTTATATTTCTAAAATGTATTAATAGGGATGATTTATATTGCTAAGGTAACTTGGTGAAGTCCCCTACTTCATATCAAATCCTCCAAACATGATTTCCATGAGAAATATATTGAATTAGTAAGAACAAGAGAGTTTGGACTAGCCATATTAGAAGTATGAAAATAATATGGATTCAAATAAACTAGTATTTTGGATGGAAAGGTATTGAAAAAACATGAAGTTAAGAAAATGGCACTAAAAATTAACTTTGGATGTCAAAGCTATGCCTGTTAAGAAAAACATAAATGGAACCATGGTGCCACATGGTTGCTAGAGGTTGGCCCATGTGGTAGTGAGTGCATAATGAGGGGTTGAGTAAAACAAATTATTTTTCTTCGCTAACATTTTTTTATAAGTTGACTTTTACAAATAAATATGTTTTAAAATAAAAATCGACATTGTTAACACCTAAAAAGTGCTCACTAGCTCATTCCCTTATTCACATGACCCATTTGTCCACTTTTCCACCATTTGAGCCTTTAAAGCCACCAAAAGGTCACCAAAAGACCTTAATACACCCCTTTTCCCACTCAAAATGAGTATTTTTTCCTAAAAAGCATAAAAACCCTAAAAAAGGGTCCAAAATTCCCAAAAATATTAAAAATGGAATAAAAATATTCAAAAAAGAAAAAAAGAAAAAAGGAGGGAAAAGGTACCTAAACCATGTTGGTCAATACCATTGGTTTCCTCAAAACCATAATGGTAGTCCCCACCACCAAAAACTATAAAAAGGTGGTAGGGGCTCCTCACTTTACATCCATCCATCATCCTATCCTCATGCTACCAAAATCTCCCATGAGTTTTTGGCCATTGTAGCTACCTTGGAGAAGGGACCCTTTGGAGTTTGGAGCTGCTCACCCTTGGAGCTACTCAACAACCTTCACCATTTGGAGGTATTATCATTGCAAGCACTTGCTTGCCCTTATTTTCAATACAAAGTTATTCTTTATTTTATTTCTTGTTCTTGTTTTCAATTCAAAAATTTATTATGATATGCACATGCTAGTTTAGTTTAGTTTTAGTTTTAGATTTACAATTGTTTTTGCTTTAGTATTTGAAACTGCTGCTACTAGTTAGCAGGTGCCCATAGCACTAAGCTTTGTTGCAAAACCAAGCCAACAGACATTTATACAATCATTGGGAAATATTTTTATAATGAAGTTACTTTATAAATTAATTTTTCATGCAAAAAGTAAGTTAAAAAATATTAAAGCTACTTTATAGTTATTCACTTTTATAAAATAAATGAAATGAAATTTACAAGAATTGCATGCGATAATTAAAAGTTGCATGAAAATTTTCAAAACATAAATTAAAGAAAATTAAGTCTTGAACTCAAGACCTCTTACTTAACAAAGTAATTTTCAACCAAGTGAGATATTGCAAATTATATATTAAATGTTATGAAGGAATTGTTTATTTTAATTGTTTTCCTCAAAGTGTGTGCTTTTCTTAAAAACCCTTATTTTTGTTTGCAAAACACTTCAACACAATCACATGCAAAAATAAGTGAAATTTAGAAGCCAAAAATTTCAATATTGGGGTTATCTCTTAGTCAGCTCACCTAGAAAATACAAGTTTTTTCTCTCCTTGTGATTTAGCGAGTTCATACAAGGAACACATCAAAAGGCATACCCAAAAAAGGAAACACCTTTCCCTCAGTTTTTTATTTGTTAAGTTACTACATAGTGCATAACAAACTACATACATAGACTATAAAGGAAGTAAACCAAGAATTTAAACAAAAAAATGAAATTGAAATTTTAACTAGTGTAAAAAAGATTTTTTAAAATTTTGTAATGCAAACAATATGTCTCTAGCATATCTAAGAAAATGATTATATCTTGAGTAAATGAAAATGTTTTCGGGTGAAATGAAAAGTATTACCAAATAAAAGTAGCACTCCAAACTCAATGGAATATCTCTCTCATCCCAGAAATATAAATATAGTAGAATCTAGAAATCCTTTGATGCATGCATCTACATAAGTTCAATATATCTATGAACAATGGGATAAGGTATTCATAATCACTATAATACCATGCTAAACTAAATAGTGCATTTCCGCATAATTCAAACACCTTAAGAAACCACTCACAAAACTAGATAATGTCACATCAATGTATTTCATGGTTAGAACCCTCATAGAGGGAAATAGTCCATGGCCCTAGCCAACACTACCACATGAGACAATATATTAGTGAAAAGGGAAAATACTTTACATATGATATTCTCACAATCAATCATCAACAAATGACCATCAGTCATCAACGAATGACCCTCCGTGCTCTTTAAGTAGAGATAATGTACCAATAAGGTATTAAGACATAGATCAATATAAGTGTTAAGATCGAGGAGAAGAAGAACCATCACATCACTTTATGTCTAAAACATGTGATGATCATTGGATTACATAAATACAAATGCATAATAATGCATGTTAAATAATCACACTTTACCTATAGTATAGAGTCAAGACACATTAGAACAAGTTGTTCTTAACTAAATTCTAAGTGTCGAAGTATCCCAACAAATTAAGACTTAACATCCTTGACGATTTCCCTATTATTTTTAGTTAAAAACATATTTAATATATAACACCACAATAACAAAGTCATCACCAACCTATTTATTGTACATATTGTGATAAACCTTGCTTCAGGAAATATTATTTCCCAAAACGTATAAGTATCTAAATTCTAGTACCACATCCTTAATAGTGATTTCTTTAGGACATAAAGAGATTTAATCAACCTACATAGCAAGTCCACCTTTCCTTTCATTGTAAAATGTTATGCCTATGCCATACAGATTTATTCTTCTTGATCCCCATGTAGGAATGTTTCACATGATTCACATCGATGTGTTAAAATTCATGGTTAAATGCATATTTTAGAGAAAAAAGAAATCTATAAAAGTTAGCTTAGAAACAAGGGAGAAACCCCACCAAAATAAATTCCATCTATTTGGAAATATCCCTTTGCTACTAGGTGAGTTTTGTACTTCTCTGGATTATTCTTGTAATTTACCTTTTGCATTGAACTTCTTCTTAAATACCCATTTTCTACCTATTTGTTTTCTTCCAACACAAAACTTTACCAAATCCCATGCTGCATATTTATCCAAGGCCTCCAATTCCTAAACCATGTATTTGTTCCATAAATTACCTTCCTTTGTATAAAATTACTCTCCAACCATTCTAGGATCAACATCAATAGCAAATAAAATGGAAGAAAATATAAAATTAGGTAGACCATGGAGAAAATATAAAATTAGGTAGACCATACCTTTCCATTACTTGATTTTTTTAGTTAATCTCCTTAAGGCTAGATTTTGAGGATCCTCCTCATCTAGTTCATCATCTTATGTTGAGCCACAATCTTCATCTTTCAAATCAAACTATATCTTTTCTAGTTATTCCTATATTGGTTATTCTCCCTATTTGGAAGAACTATTAATCTCTCTAAACATTAAGTCTTGATATAAATGATCTTCCTTATTCCTATGTTCCAAATCTTCTAACCTTTCACACCATCTTTATAGCCAATAGAACTACATTCTTTTATAGTTTATTATTTAACTTACTCCTTTTCTCCTTTGGAACATACACATAGGAATCAAAACCATAAGCTATTAGATGTCTAAGAGAGGGTTTGTTACCAATCCATTCTTCATCTCAAGGTTTATCAGCAAATACTAATCTAAGTGTTCACACACAATATCCACTAACTTTACCTAACATTCATGTACTAACTTTGCAACACCAAGCATATTCCTTTCCCTTTCCATGAACATCATGTTCAATCTTTATACAAATCCAATATTTCATTGAGGGATGCATGGAGTCACATTTTTTCTTTCTAGTGCTTATATAAATTTTTGAATTCATTTCCATAGAACTCTCCACCATTATCTATTTTCAGTACATTTATCTTGTTTTTTGTTGGGCTTTCCTCAAGATATTGAATTATTTGAATTTACAAAAAAAACTAGATTTATTTTGGATGAAATATATTCATGTATTCATTGAGAAGTCATCTATGAATGAATTGAGATAGTACAAATAATGGATGCAATGATTCAATTTGTGGATATGTTGATTCTAATTTTGCAAGAGATTTGGACAAAAGGAGATCTAATTCAAGTTTTGATGGAGGTGGAGCAACCCTTGAGAAAATCTATACACAACAAAATTATGCTAACATGTTTAGAAAACCAATATTATTAGAGAAGCTCCAATGGTGTTTGGCTTCTATTTCGCTTGTAGAAAAGGTGATAAATGATTTTTAGCAAGGTAGCAAGTAAATTTGTTTCAAGGTGCAGATTGTTAGAATTGTAACAACAATTACCCAAGGTGGAAATTTTATGGTAAAACCATATTTGTTGATGTAATAATGGATGTTCATGAAATGGTGGTAGTTCATAAAATGTTAGAAGTTGTGTTAAAGTTAAATTGTGTCTTGTATGATTGTTTATTTCCATCTCATTTCCTCTTTTATCATTCCTTCGCTTCAAAAAGTTCATCTTTTACCCAACATATATTTAATTGCACTGAAGAGGGGCATTCTACAACCCAATAGGGGGATGTGTAACTCCTTCCATGTTCATCCTGTAGATGACACATGTTATTTAAACAAACAAAAAATTATTATAAAAAATAACATGTCGACTCAAATTAGATTTAAAACAGTTTATGGCATACATACAACAACTGTTCGGGTACACAGGGTACTACCAAAGGACGGAACACCAAGAGCAAACACTTCACACAAACAGATCACAAATCAACACACCGATGTTTTGACGTGGTTTAAACCCTCTTGAGGGAAACACTCCACGGCCCCGGCCAAATAGCTTCTCATAATTGATCAACTAAACAATGACCCTCCATGCTCTTTAAATATAGATCATGGACCAATCAGGTGTTAAGCCAGGGATCAAGGTTACGTTTGATCTAAGATAAGTTGAGCCGTCGGATCACTCTATGTCGGGAACATATCGTGACCGTCAGATTAAGTATTTACAAATGCATACTAATGCATACTAAAGAAACACACTATCCCTAACGGATCTATTACACAAGTTGATCTTAACTAACTCCTAAGTGTCTAAATATCCTAACATCCCCCCTTAAGAACAACTTGGGATATGATTGAAGGATTTACAAAAGTGACACTATTAGGAGAAGGAAGGAGGCATTAGTGCCTATCCCCCCTTAATGACAAGTTCCTGAACTCCTAAAATAGATCGAAGTTTAGAAAAGTTTGCTTCTGTAAGAGACTTGGTGAAGATGTTTGCAACTTGATCACCTGTAGGGAAAAAGAGCACTTCAGGAACACGATCATGAATAAGATTTCTGATGAAGTGCATATGTAGCTCAATGTGTTTTCTCCGTTGATGTAGAACTGGATCTTTGGCAAGCTTGATGGCACTTTGATTGTCGCACCAAAGTGGAGTAGGCTGCTGCTACTCGAATCCAAACTCTGAAAGGATTTGTCAAAGCCATAAAGCTTCCTGACTAGCATTAACTGTTGCTCGATATTCTGCCTCTGCTGAAGAAAGAGAAAGAGCTTGTTATTTCTTACAAGCCCAAGTAATAGGTCTAGATCCCAGACTGAAAACATAACCTGCAGTAGACTTTCGATCATCAGAATCGCCGGCCCAATCTGAATCAGTGAAACCAACCAACAAAGGTTTCCCCCCTGTACTGTAATGAATCCCAAATTGAACTGTACCTCGAATATATCGAAGTATTCTTTTAGCTGCTTTCCAGTGACTTTCATTAGGTGTCTGCATATAACGAGCAACATGACCAACGGAAAAGGAAAGGTCGGGATGGGAATGAGTCAAGTATAAGAGACTACCAACAAGCTGACGATACAAGGTGGCATCGACTTCAGGTGAAGTACAAGTGGCAGAAAGTTTGACTCCAGACTGGAAGGGAGAAGGGGCTGGTGTACAATCTTCCATGCGAAAGCAACGAAGAAGGTCACAAGCATACTTAGACTGAGAAAGAAAGATTCCTTCTTTGGTTTGCAGGACTTGGAGACCAAGAAAATAATGCAAATGTCCTCAGTCTGACATTTCAAAATTTTGTTTAAGACTGGATTTCACATGGGTTATAAGCTTAGGGTCACTACTAGTAAGAATAAGGTCATCAACATATAGAACAAATATGATGAGATGGTTTCCTACTTTCTTGGTATAGACATTGGGGTCAGAATGGCATCTAGAAAAACCAGTGTCAAGGAGAAAGTTATCCATTTTGGCATACCAAGCTCTAGGAGCTTGCTTAAGGCCATATACGGATTTCTTAAGGTGACAGACAAGGCTAGATTTATTCTGAACATAGCCAGGAGGTTGTTCCATGTAAATTTCCTCATGTAAATCACCATGTAAGAAGGTAGACTTGACATCCATTTGATGGACTTCCCAGTTGTGTAAGGATGCAAGGGAAAGAACAAGGCGGATGGAGTTCATTTTTGCGACAGGAGCAAAGGTTTCATTGTAGTCAATCCCTTCAACTTGGGAAAAACCTTTGGCAACTAACCTTGCCTTAAGTCTTTCAACACTTCCATCTTATGCATACTTAGTTCTGTAGACCCATTTACATCTGACAAGTTTTCTTCCTTTTGGAAGAGGTACAAGATCCTAAGTATCGTTCGCCATTAAGGAACGATATTCTTCATCCATGGATGCATCCCAATCTGGATTCCCTGAAGCTTCTGCAAAAGTTTATGGATCATGATTCTCGAAAAATTGAGCCAAAAGAGAAGAGGCTCGCTGAAACTGAGAACGTGTTCGACGTTGATCTCTAGGATCACCGGCAAGATCACCAGCTGCTTCACATGTTGAACGGACCCATCGAGGAAGCACTTGTTCTGGTGCAACTAGAGGAACATGAGCAGGAAGAGGTGGATTTTCATCCTCACTGTCATCATAAAAAACTGGAGTTGAAAATCTGTCAAGGAAGTTGGAAGTAGAAGAAGAAGGCACAAACGCCGAATCAAGCTCGCAGGACAAAGATGGCATAATCGCCGAGTTAGTCTCGCAGGCCAAGAGATTTTCATCAAATTTAACATCTCTTCTAATGATTACATCATGAGAATGTGGTTGAAGAAGTCTATAACCTTTTACATCTTAAGAATATCCAACAAATATGCACTTTTCACTTTTAGGTTGCAATGCTTTCCGTTTTTCATCCGGAATGTGAGCCCATGCTTCACTACCAAACACATGAAAGTGACTTACATCAGGTTTAGTTTTACTCCATGCTTCTTCCGGTGTTATACCTTGTAATCCTTTTGTGGGGGTGTGATTAACTGTGTAATTTGCACAATTTATGGCTTCAGCCCAAAATTGAAGACTTAGTCCCTTAGATTGGATCATACAATTAGCCATTTCTTTTAAAGTGCGGTTCTTCCGCTTAGCTACATCATTTTGTTGTGGTGTATATGGAACAGTGTGTTGCTGTTGGATGCCTTGTTCAGTGCAGAAAGCAGTGAACTATTTGTTAACATATTCTCCTCCATTGTCAGATCTTAACTTAATAATTTGATGACCAGATTGTTTTTCAACAAGGGCCTTGCAGGCCAAGAACATGTTAAATACTTCGCTCTTAAGTTTTAGGAAATAAATCCAAGTGCATCTGGTGTAATCATCAATGAAATTTAAGAAATATTTGAAACCAGAAAATGAAGCAGATAGAAGAGGACCACACAAGTCATTATGCACAAGCTCCAAGGGAACCGAGGCGTGCCAAGAGGCACGTTTGTCAAAACTATCCCGATGATGTTTTCCGAGTACACAACCGGAACAAACACCATCCCTGCAAGATACCATCGGAAGAATTGTCACCATATTTTCTTTACATAGTTGTTGCAATGAGCGATAATTTAAGTGACCAAATCGATGATGCCAACGTTTGCTCAAGTTATCACTATGAGCAACAAAAACTGAAGGGATAGGTGATGACCCAAAGTTGTTAAACTTGTACAACCTGGTAATATCATCAACAATTTCGGTAGCTAGGACCTGTTGAGGATCTTTAAAATCCTTGATTACAACTTGGTGAGGAGTAAAGGTCACAGTTTTACCTTCACCAGAATGAGTGATCTGATAGACTGATAACAAATTGCAGGAAATTCTTGGAACACATAGTACATCACTAAAATGACCATTATCTATTGGAATTGTTCCAGCTCCTACAACACTTAGAGATCTATCATCACCAACAAATATTTGTTTGGTGTTACATTCATGCATAGTAGAAAAGATGGCTTGATCCTTAGCCATACGATAAGATGCTCCAGAATCAATGAGCCATTCATTTGAAGTAGTAGAAGAAGATGCATTATAAGAATAACCAGAAGCACAAAGTGCATGTCCATGAGAGACAGATTCTCAAGGCGAATCTAGGTTGATGTGGTGCTTCTTCATTGCTGCTTCCAAGGCTGCCATCTTCTTGAAACACTTAGATTCATGATGATTACCTTTCCCGCAATAGTTGCAATGATGCTCAGTCTTCTTTCCTTTTGGCTTGGATCCTTTGTCATTTTTTAAAGAAGGAGCCGACTGAGAGGGTTTGGGACCCTTGTTTGACTTATTATTGCGAAAATTTTGTTTCTTGGGAGGCTTGGACTTTTCTTTCTGTTGGGACAGTAAGGCTTTCCCAGATATATCTGTATTGTTGATTATTCCAAGATGAATGAGTTTATCTTGTTCTCTAATCAAGGAATAACAAAAGGATTCAAGACTAGGCTCTTGATATCTAGCCGCATTCAAGGATGCTTTCATGGAGTAAAATGTAGATACAAAAATAGAATATGTAGGTCCAAGTTTGGAAAGAATATGATAAATGCATTGTTTGTCTTCCCTCTCAATCTTACATTCTGCACATAAGAGTTTAAGAGTTTTGTACCTAGATAAATAATCTTGAATGCATGAAAAGTCACTTGGATTTAAAGAAATCAACTCATTTTCGAGTTGGTGACCTCGAATTTCATTGTGTTTACCAAACAAAGATTCCAACTTGTCCCAAGCAGCATTAGGTTCATCAATTCCAGATATGTGGAATCGCAAATCAGTAGAGATTAACATCCCAATCAATCCACGAGCTTCATCACATCTATTTGCCCATTTTTTTTTCTTATCATCATCAGTGGGTTCTTTTTCTTTCCCTGAGGTAATTCTAAAAAGTCCCCTACTTCGTAGAACATCCTCCATACAAGATTTCCATGAGAAATAGTTGGAATTGTTAAGTAGAATATCACAAGGGGCGGCCATATTTGTAAATTAATGGCTGTAAAAGAAGAAACCAATAGTCTGGATGTGAAGAGCTCGAAAAAATACGCGGTTTAAAAAAAAATGGCACTGAAAACTGACTCTGTATGATGAAGTTATGCTTGAACAAAGAAACTGTTGAAGATGTCCCTAATAGTGACGTCGTAGCTAGAGAATGTCCAGCAAAAAAAAAGAACCCCCCTATTTCCAAGATGAACCTTTTGACAATCACTTTACAAGAAAATTGCTTTAAGTGAACCACTTTTGTAAAATAAGTGATTTCACTTTTACAATGATATTACTTATAAATAGTGCAACAATAAAAAAAGTGACTCATTTGTATTTTTATTTTTTATTATTTAAGTGAGATGCACTTTTACAATAAAGTAACTTGAAATTAGAAATTGCATGCACTTTTTTATTTTAAAAGTAATTTCCTAAGACTTGAACTCAAGACCTATTAAGGAATAAAGCAACTTTGAACCAAGTGAGCTAGATTAAAAGGTATGTAAAATATGGGAATGAGAAAGGGTTTTTTTTTTTTTTTTTTTACTCTTCTTGCTTGATTTGCGTGCTTGCCATATTTCCTGCAAAACAAACCACAAATCGAAACAAAAAAAACTTTTCCACACTTGTGGAATTAGATCTTGTTAGCTTTCCCGGAAAGTCTACGTTTTCTCTCTGTTTCTGAATTGCCGAGATCGCGCAAGGTACATGGCAAAGAGCATACGCAGCCGAGAAAAACCCTTTCCCTTTCTATTTCTGATTTGCCGAGATCGCTCAAGGTGCACGACAAAGAGCATACGTAGACGGGAAAGCAGCAATCCGAACCAAAAAAAATCTAACAGTAAAAAAAAAGATGAAATATGAGTTTAAAAAAAAAAAAAAATGAAATAAAAAAAATTGCGTCACTGTAACATTATACCTTCAGATCTGATGAAATACGCGTTTCTGGAGCAACCGGGAACCGTTTTCGATCAAACGAAAACTATTTCCCAATGGAAACGATGCTTCGGACGCAATGGAACACCTCCCACAACCCAGAAATGCACAAAAATACCAAAATTAGAAACCCTTTCGAGTTTCAGCAACAGCAGTTCAAGATCTAGATCATAACCGGAAGCGGCACTTCATAAAAGCTCTGATACTATGTTCGGATACACAAGGTACTACCAAAGGACCGAACACCAAGAGCAACCACTTCACACAAACAGATCACAGATCAACACACCGATGTTTTGATATGGTTTAAACCCTCTTGAGGGAAACACTCCACGACCCCGGCCAAATAGTTTCTACGGGACAATTTATTATGCAAAGAAAGAAAGTTACAAATGAGCTTCTCATAATCGATCAACTACACAATGACCCTCCATGCTCTTTAAATAGAGATCATGGACCAATCGGGTGTTAAGCCACGGATCAAGGTTAGGTTTGATCTAAGAGAAGTTAAGCCGTCGGATCACTCTATGTCGGGAACATATCGTGACCGTTGGATTAAGTATTTACAAATGCATACTAAAGAGACACACTATCTCTAACGGATCTATTACACAAGTTGATCTTAACTAACTCCTAATTGTCTAAATATCCTAACAACGACACAATTTAGATAAATTAAAACCCTTTCTCAATATTTGCACTATAAAAATGGGTTTGCACTTGGAGAGATTTGATCTGTGTAGGCACTTGGTAGATTCCATTTTAAGATAGATCTAGACTTGTTCATAAACATTAGATTTATCTATTACATGTCTATAGATATATTTTATTTTAAATGAGTAAGAAGGTAAGCCAATTATTTACCAACCTTGAGTAAAATTTAAAAAAAAATATTAATTAAAAAAAGTTGAAATTAAAGAAATAAAAAATTTAATAATATGTTTTTTTCAAATAAATATCTTAGTTTATGGAAAATATAAACTACATTATCATCATAATTGATTAACCTTTTTCATCTCAAAAAATTATTAAATATATTAATTTATGATATAAATTGTTAATAGGTATATTTATGTTAATTTATAAATAATATAAAATAAAGATGAAAGTTATATATATATATATAATACTTATAAATTTATTATTTTATTAATATAATCAACCTATAGTGCCCTTGACACTGCAGAAATATATATATATACAAACATGGTAGATACAATTCATAATCTACTTGACATAGCAAACCAGTGATATTGTCAATGTAATAAAAACATCAAATTTGTTTTGTCAAATGCCATATCTGGTATTGAAAAGGAAGTATTACTTCTCTATGTTGGTTGTCGTGTGCA
Organism: Larix kaempferi; assembly: GCA_027924585.1. Classification (NCBI taxonomy): domain Eukaryota; kingdom Viridiplantae; phylum Streptophyta; class Pinopsida; order Pinales; family Pinaceae; genus Larix; species Larix kaempferi. Next base: position 13,123,536 of record BSBM01000922.1, on the reverse strand, counting down.
TCTATTGCAACATTCTTCTTCAACTTGCATGGACCATCAAATTCAAGAAAATTAATAGAGCATAATTCTAGTTCATAAAATCCACTACCCCATAGAAGGTAAAGGAGTTAGGGAAACATATATAGTTTCGCAAAATTAGGCATTTTATTGACATTTAATGATGGATGGCCTTGTTACAATAAAAAAATATTTGAATTTCTCAGAATTAGAACTACAAATATTGGACGTGATTATAGCTGTATATAGAGTGCAGGTTTAAAGCATGGCATTTTGTAATGAGATCTAGAGGTTTTTAACCCGTCTATGACTTGTAAATAAAGAAGCATAATAGTTATGGAATTTTTGCTGTGTGAATTCTTCTTGTAGTCTTGTGTATTCCCTGTTAAGTTTCATTTTTATTATTGCACTTCCACCATTTAGTTTGAGGGTTGAAGCTCCAAAATCTATTGTATTAAACTACCTTAATACCATCAATCAAAAAATCTATGTATTAAACTACCTTAATACAATCAATCCACGGTCTTTATAGAGAACAGAGAGCATACCTTGGATATGTAGCCAATTGAGGAGATGCAAAGGCGATGTTATGATGGCCGCATCCTTTACAAATCTTGGCGTTAAGCCTCCGTCCATACAGACAAAGTCACAACCTCTTAAAATAATTTGAAGAAGAATTGTTGTAATGTGAAGCTTTGGAAGGGTTGGACAGATCAGCCCTATACAATTTTTCCTCTGAATACTATTATTCTTTTCTTCAAGACCGGTCTGTTCATATTCAATGGGATCAACAGATTATCCATTATTTCTGCTGGCAACCAGTAAATTGTTTGCCATTATTATTGTAATACCTACTCTAGGCGTCCCAGGCTTCCCATGTTCCATGTAAATTTCGAATTCAGGTCCCAATCATCTTATGGTTAATTTATTTTATTAGGTACAAAGAAAACAAATTTTTAACCAATTAAAGAATATAAAATATCATTAAATTTCTTAACAATTAAATATAATAATAAAATAACTTGTGCTTTTAAATAAAACTATAAAATAAACCATCTTTCGCTTTAAAATAAAAATATAAATAAACGATCTTTCGCTTTGATAGTGTAATGTAAAAATTAAAAAAAAAATCAATTTTTTTTTGCATGTTACTAATTTTTTATTTAAGAAAGTCCTTTCTAAAACAAATTATTACTATTCTAATTTGGGTCGATTCCAATGTGTTTATTTGAGGTTTGAACCCGAGGAATGCCAACTGGTCTATACTAAGTATTTTAATGATTCAAAATTTTGAAACAAACCCGAGGAATGCCAAATGGTCTATTCTAAATATTTTAATAACTCAAAATTTTGGAAATTAAATTTGTATGTTTTAATGATTCAAAATTTTGGAAATTAAATTTGTCAATGTTTTATTTATAAATCAAAACAAAATAATATACTTAGCCTATAATATAGATTTTGATTAGAATTTAATTATATATTTATTTTCTATTTTAGTATATTTAAATTGATTATAAAAATATAAAGATGTCAAAGTCTTATTAAATCATTTAAAAACAAAACAAAAAATCACTATGGAATAATAATATTGATGAAAATATTATTATATTGAAATTTAAGTATAAATTATGAAGGGCCCTTACAAGAAGTTGAGGAAATTTTTAGATGAAATTGAAGTTTTAAGAAACACCCATTTGATTTGAAAAACAATAATACATATGTGTTTCTTGACACTACGATTGGACACATCCGAGCCTTCAAGGTAAGTTTAGGCGTAGGATTGTAAAACGAAAAATGTGTGCACGATTTTGTTTAACAAAACACCTGTGTGATTCTCTTTGCAAAAATGCATATGCATTGTTTGAGGCATGTTATAAACCAAAACATGACTAGGCAACACACATTTCTTATTTTCCCCGTGGTGAAGAGTTCGACAGTCCAAGCATCAAAGGAGAACACGTACGCGATTTGGTCTCCTAGAGGTAATTCAACCTCCTTTTTCTATTGCAAAAGGATTTTTCATAGTTGAGAATGAATTTTCATCAATTTCTTGTCATTAAACCAATAAATCGACATACATTTATGCTAATATGTAAACCAATATAACCAAAAAAACATGCATTTTTACTTACCCCCTAGTCTCTAATCTTGGTTGTGAGGTTGGGCGAGCTCAAGTTATCCCTTAGATTCAATACCCATTTAAGGTTAATCCTCAATCCCATTGACATTTTGACAATTAAAATCTTGCATTATCCCATAATCCCATTAAAAAAATTGACATGTAAAATTATAATATTTCAAAGGAAGAATTTCACTCTTGAATTCCTGCATTATTAGATTGATAATGAAATATACATCCATAAGGGTTAGATTGATAATGAAATACACATCCATAAGGGTCATGTGCAAAGTACCCAATGCTATGAATTCTTCAAAATCCTCATCCTAGTATTCTATGATCTTGAACAGTAGAAGGGAATCATATCGCATTATAGCTCATATTTAGTGCTAAAATCATATTTTGGACATTAAGGCCTTGGCACATCAAACCCTATATTTAGCCCATATCAAATTCTTGTTCTATAAATGTTTCTAACCTCAATTCAAATTGGATATTAAAATTTTATTTTTTGTATTTTAACTTTGTAATATCATTCAAATAGATGAATAGATATACTTAATTTTACTTTTAGCTTTAATTTTATATTATAGATTGTATTTAATTTGAAAAACAAATGAAAATCATAGTTTCAATATTAAATGTAAACATTATAGATCATAGATAATTTTGTAAATATTATACATCATACATACATCCATTCATTGAGATTTTGAGATATACTTAATTTTACTTTTAGTGTTAATTTTATATTATCGATTGTATTTAATTTGAAAAGCAAATTAAAATCATAGTTTCAATATTAAATGTAAACATTATAGATCATATATAATTTTGTAAATATTATAGATCATACATAGATCCATTCACTGAGATTTTGTTTTTTGTTTGCAGTGGTTGGAAGTGCTAGATGAACTTTTGGGCATGTTTTCAGAATTTGTTGGCTTCTTTCCATTGCAAATTGAGTTCTTTCTATTGCTTTTGATTTTTTTTCATTGTTTTGGATGACTATTATTTATTAAATAAAAAGTGTCAAGGTTCTTTATTTATGAAGATTTAAAGTTTACAAATTTATTTTGATTTATTAAAATTTGATCTTTTATAGTATCAATTGATGTTTTCATTGATTCTACATTCTTGTATGTATCAGTTGGATAGCCATACAAATATTTGTAAGCTTGCTTTCTTATTCACAACATGTTTTAATTCAAATATGTTTTTAAAATATCATTTAATTTATTCTGTGGAAAAATAAACTTTTGTCCCCAAAATACATAACTAGAAACTAGTAATTTTAATTGGTTTCTTTCGTCTTTCAAAACTTAGCAATTTTAATGGCTTTTTTTAATTTAATATAAAGGATTTAAAGTTACAATGACATTTAAAGGTTAAGACACAATTAAGTCTAGTGTTTTTTTACTACTTTATATTATGTTTTTTATTTTAATTTAATATATTTCTTATTGTTTAAAATTTTCAAAAATATATAATTTTTTTTCTAAATTAATCTTAATCTTAAGCGGGGACTAAGTAGCTTCTTTGCATCTTATTTCACTTATTCGGATTTTAGAATTATAGATAATGAAGATCGTTGAAATGTTCAATAAAAACAATCACTTATGACGACGGCGACGTTGATTTTTTAAAAGTTTTCACTACACTTCGTTCACCCTTGAAAAGTTATTAATACAATGTCAAAATAATATAGAGAAGATATTATAACGTAGTAGGGTATATCATGAAATTTACTCTTTCTTGCTTATTATTTACGTGAAGATTGAACTATTTATTTACTTTTGCGATTATGGGGAGAAATAGTGGGTTATTTAATGACGTGGTATAAAATATTTCATTCAATTCAAACGCTTTGTATTATTTATAATGTTTATATGGTGATGAATGTTTGTTGAGGTGTCGTTTTTTTATTTATAATGTTTATATAGCGATGAATGTTGAAGAGGTGTCGTTGATGGAGATTACAGTGTTGGAGGTAACCGATCTACATTTATTATATGAAAAATATTTTATATCTGGTAGATTTAATGGATATGACTTACTACATCAACTTTGTTTCATTAGATTCATTCAACTTGGAAAAAAAATTGTGTGTTATCTCTCTATTTCAAGGGATTTTTTATCGTTTAGTTCTATGATCATGCTAATTATGAGAAAATGTTTGAGGAGGGTCCTTGGTTTTGGGGAAGCATCTAAATTTTTATTACTCATTGGTTCCCAAAATTTGATCCTAACACTATGTCTATTACTCGAATCTTAGTTTGGGTTTAGCTTCCCAATTTGCCATTATATGTTTGGTATTTATCAATTTTTGAGTCCATATCAAGGATGCTTTGGGAACTTACATAAAATCAGATCTTCAGATAGCAGTAGTGGTTTTATGCACCTATGCACACATCTATGTTGAGATAGACCTTAGTAAGGGTCTTCCAAACAAAATGATTCTCACCTAGAAGAAATTTAAATATATACAAGTTTTGGATTGTGAGAATAAACATTTTGGTCCAAGCTATACCATATTTCTAGGACATTTGCAAGCTACTTGTACCCATGCTTGAGCTTATCCTTCCAAAAACAAGGGAACCAAATCAAAACCAAAGAGATGGAGTTTGTTTGACAAACCAAGTTTAGATAGTGAATTTGGTCAGAATTAGATAAATCAAGATCCACAAGTGCTTATTAGGGAATCCACACCCTTCTTAAGGAATAAAGTAGACAAAATGGATACTAAAATTTCTAGCTCGAAGGAGGATGTGGTAGTTGATGCTCTCCCAGGTGGAGCCAATCGACATCATGAAACTAATTATATGTTTCATTCAGATAAGGAACCAGTTCCTTCAATGGATTATTGTCTCCCACCTTCTAATTCATAGTTAGTTACTATGGATACTACTTCAAAGGGTGGCAGGAAGTTAGAAAAATAAAGTGAAAAAGTGAAAGATCAAATATTATTTTATAAAGGACAAGAAATGAATTATACATTACTAATGTAATTTTATTCTTGTAAGTGTAGGTTACACCCAGTATACTCATGTACGTACAACATGTATATGTACTTTCTTTATGTGTATTGTGCTTTGATTACTTGAAGAATATGATTTTGATTCTATAATGGAATAGCAATTGTGATTTTTTCTTAGAAAAAAAGAAGGTAGTAGGGTATCATTTATATGAGATTGCAATAAATATTTTGTATAAGAGGGTATTTTTCATATTTAAAATATTCATGAGAGCATTGCTATTTCCAAACATAAAAATAACAATGGTGGTAATAAGAAATCATTTTTTTAAAGTTATCGAACATATATATTAATCTAACTGGAATATAAAAAATAAGAGTTTGTTGGTTTGTCACAAGGGAAACCATGCCCACAACAAAATACTAGATTGCCATTTGTGATCCACACAATTTTGCTGCTCTTGATAGTTGATTTACTAAGACAAAAATAATAGTAATAGGAGCCTATTATAGCCCAAAAAAAACTAGAATAAGATATAAATAAAAAGAGAGAACAAAACATAAACAAAATTAAGAAGCTTGACCATCATAAGGTATACAGATCATTGGCACATTTTGGTAGTGGGAACACTTATGCTCTTGTGGTGAAAAGTCTGTTCATGTGGTAGCTTTGAATAGGATGTTAAACTTGGATTCTATCGTTTTGATCTGATCATGTATCTCAACCATCTACAACAATATTTCCCCTCATTCCTCTTTTATATCCAAGAGAATTTTATCAAGAAGTGAATTCACTTGCCAATACAAGGCCACAATTTTAAGGTCTTTGGTGTCTATGGAGTGCATATTACCTACATCATGGACCAATGGCCCCATTTTAGTTTCAATTTATGCTTCCTTTATGAAATCCTTCGATGTCTTAATCCACTCTTTTTATTGAGAGATTTATGGTTTGATGTTGGAAGAGATCTATTGGAGGTAGATAGCCCATGCTTCCTTTGTCTCTCACCTTAATTTGGGGTGTGAAATGCTACCCCTTCTACTTCAAATTCATCACTGTCTACTTTGACCAGCCATAGGAAGAGTTACCAAAAAATTTCACTCTAATCGAGTGGGGTGACTCTTCTGAAGTATGGCATCCCCAACATTGAAGAGATAGTACGATTGTGTAGGAGAAGGGAAATGAAAAGAGAGTTAGGGGTACCCACATGAAGCTGGTACCCAAAAGCACCACAATGGCAGTGCGTCAGTGCAAAAAAAAAAAGCACGCATACATGCTCCTGCTTCGGCAATTCTGAGGCTCCACATCAGTGAGTTGACGTGGATAAAAGAAGTGCGTGCATGCTCTTATATGCGCACGCATTGTTAGCGCGTACACAAAAAGAAGCGCATGAACGCTCTTATGCGCACACGCGTTGTTAATGCGTACGTAAAAAAAAGCGTGATACGCATTGTTAACCCGTACGCAAAAAAGACGCGTGCACACCCCTGCATAATGTTCCCTCCATTAATTCACCAACATTTACCCCATTTAATGCCAAACGTTCAATACTTCATGAATATTTGCATACATTGGAATATGCTTCAAAAGTGGATAAATGAATGGCTAAAGAGAGGGGGTTTAAGGATCCTAGGGATTTAAGGGTTTAGGACTTAAGGTTTAAGGTCTTAGGGATTTGGAATTTAAGGATTGTGGGTTAGGTTCTTTAGGCTTAGGGCTGTGGGATTACAGGTTGAAGGGTTCAACGGTTTAAGGGTTAAGGGATCTAGTGCTTTAGGGAGAGTGAGAGGTAGAGAGAGATAGAGAGAGGAGGGTGAGAGAGAGAGAGATATGGGATATGGGAGATATAGAGGGAAAGATATCATGGGGTTAAGGGGGGAGCAGTAGCATCCCATGTCATACCAGCATGGGTCATACCCGGTGCAATGCCACACGAGATTTGAAATGTAAACATGCTTAAAGGGTGAAAGAAGAGGATTGAGACCTAAATTAGCGTTTCATAGCTCAGGAAATGTGATATGGGGATGAAATGATTTGGGCCGTAGGCCCTAAATCATTTGGATATGTGTGATTTTCACACTAAAGATGGCCCATAGGGCCTCAAACATGGTTGAGTAAGGAAATAATACAAAAAAACCCTCTCGTAAGTCCAATTTTTAAACTAAATTGTAAGGGGTCCCTGGGTTTTCCCTAGGGGGGTGTTGTGGTCACAACAGTGGGATACATGAGCCATGAGTAGGTTTTGTAAACTAAAATAAGGGACTTAAGCCCTAAATGACCCTCTCAACCTCAAGTGCCATGATCAAAACCTAAAATCCACAACATGAGCCCTCTATAAGGTGTCTTTGGAATCAAAGTTGAATGCGAGTGTCATTACAATGTCTTGGGAATCATGTACGAGTATCACTAAAAAATGTGCGCACGTTATTAACTTCACAAATTTATGTTTTTAAGTGTTGGATGGAGATAAAGCGGGTGAGAGAGAGAAGAGACATACGAGAGGGGGGGCATGATGATGAAGATGGAGAATGATGCATTAGAGAAATTTTGAGGTAAAAAATGGGCCTCAAAACAAAGAAAATGTACTATAAAAATCAACCAATCACATTCTAGTAGATGACATCATCCCCCATGGTTGAGGTGGCATTGCATGAGTTAAGAATGCTTATTTGTCAAATTCTACACATGGTGGATGAGTACTCATAATGAAATTCCTTTAACATTTTTTCATAAATAATATTACTGTCATTTTCAAGTAAAGTACTCATAATTCATAAAGGTCCTTTCACATTTTTTTATAAAATAATATATTATGATTTTCATGTTTTTAATTTTAAATTATATATACACTCCATTCTATTTAATATTATAATGCCAAACTAATTTATTATATATATGTGTGTGTATGTATATATATATTCCTTTCACATTTTTTCATAAAATAAGATTTTTATCTTTTTCATATTTTTAATTTTTGATTATATATTCACTCCATTTTATTTAATATTATAATGCCAAACTAATTATAAGCATATATATATATATATATATATATATATCCTTGTACTTTTAAAATAAATTAAATTCATGAATGATATTAATATGAAAATTGTATATTAGTTATCTATGTATATATATATATACAAATTGTCCATTTTATTTCAACAATAATACATGACAACATATTATAATATTTCTAAAAAATTCAATTTCATCACAATTTTCAAAGCTTTAAACAAACATGTTTTACAAAATAATAATGTTCTAAAGATAATATTAATAGTTAAAAAAAAATTATATATTTTTACTACTCAATTTTTAAGAATAATTTAAGTCTTATTATTTTCTATGAGAGACTTAACTATAACATTTCTTTACAATAAAATAAATATCCCAAATTTTTTTATGATTTTGATATTAATTTACCAATATAGATTTAATG
>BSBM01000922.1:12897500-13110000 GCA_027924585.1 Larix kaempferi | reverse complement strand
GAGGGGAACATGGTTAAGGAGATAATGAGAGAGGGGGGAGGGGAAAGAGGGGGATTAGGAAGAGATGGGTGGAGTGAGAGGGAGAGTACAATGGTTGTGGTTAGGGAGATGGATATAGGAGGGAGAGATAGGATTAGAGGAAGTTTATGTAAAAAGGAGGGAGAGGGAGAATAAGAGGAAGTTTAGGTAGAGAGGGAGATAGAGGAGGATTAATGGGGGAGAGAGTGAGAGCAAGAGAAAGAGGAGAGAGAGAGGTTGAAATGGGGTGGAGTGGAGGAGGGTTAGGGAGGGAGAGGGAGAGAGGGGATGAGGGTTAGGGAGGGACACGAACATACAAAGGAGAGGAGGTGGATTAGAGTTAGGGAGATGGGTGGTAGGGGAAGGTTGAGATAGATGAAGATGACATCAAAACTACATTTTAGATTAGTAAACAAATGCGTGCACACGTTATTAGCACGTGCGCACTTTTAGTGCGTATGCATGTATTTAAAACAATGCATATGCGATGTTTAAGTTTGTAAATTTTGGCTATCAATTCCTTTCCCACAACCGTGGTGGATGAATTGGCCGCTTTGGTTTTATGTTCGGGTTTCCAAAGTAGGTGGCTTGGACTATGTTGTAACAAAATAAATCCTATTCTATAACTTCTTCTATTTCGAGCATGATTCTGCATATGCTACACTTGTCCACTGCTAATGAAATTGCACACACTTGTAGAACTATGTGTGCAGATTCCGAATATGTAAATTTTTTATTAAATCTATCATTTTTTTCTATTTTTTATTTAATTTTCATTGGACTAACGTCAATATTACACAAAAAGTAGGTTATTTCTTTCATCTATAACTTTTGATTGGATCACCTATTTTGAAAATGGAAAAGAACCCGCAAAAGTACACACAAATACCTACATCCTAAAAAAATAAAGAACATTCATTGATTATGTTAAGATCATGGTGTCGATGCCCAATGCCCGACCTAGTAATTTTAGGGCTTCACTGACTTCCTTATTTTAAAAAACATAAAATTAACATAAATAAATATGAAAATTGCACTGCACTAGATCGACCTGTTATCTACAAAGCTTTATAATTTTTTTCAGAAATTCCCTCAATTTGCATACCAAACTGGGGGCCCAACACAAACATATTCATTATGTTTCCTAAAAAAAATAACATACCAACCTTAGAAGAACCCCAATTTTTGGAAGTTATACTTAATTTCCATAAATAAAATTTATATATTCCGGAAGGTAATCCGATTGTATACGTTTCATTTTCTTGTGCCATATTCCAAAAATTTGTGTAGGTAGCTCTAATATTGTTTTTTTACGTTCATATTTCTATTTTTATAGAAGTCCATTGCAACTAATGCATCATGAGTGACCGGCATTAGCCTTCACTAGCCCTTAGGTCATCCAAGAAGAAGAGGTAACAAAGCCTCCCCTTGACAATTTATAATGCTATGAGAGAGGATTCCACCTTGCTATAGAGAATGTTGAACCCAAATCGGTAATTTCTTTCTACAATTGTCATTGAAATTGGCATTAAGCTTCAAGAATCACAATAAAATTAACCATATTATCATTATTCTCTTCACCATCATGGAAGTGAGTTGAAAATGGGAACATGTGAGAAATACCCAATCACAATCAAATAGCATCGAAAGGTACCTTTGCAATCATCATCTTTCTCTCTTCCATCTCATCGGTCTCCACCTCACCACCTAGCATCGCGTCATCCAGAGTTAACCTACTAAGGGGATGTCACCACGTTTTCATATTTGCATGGTCACCAAGTGACACCCTCTTGCATACTTCTCACCCCATCTGAGGGATAGAAACCAATTATAATATAGGGCTTAAGTAAGGTTTTCTTATGACATTGTTTACTTTCTCTTCTCCAGTTTAAATAGAAGGGTTAGACGAGTGTCTCGAAGAAGCACAATGCTCAAGAAATAATTCGGTAGGGTTATTAATCCTCCTCTACACATATGACATTGTTATTTTATTAAGAATATCACTCGACCTTGAAAGAAAACATAAGATTATTAAAGGTTTTTATACTCTTTGAATAGTGATAAAACAAAGAAATTGGTCATCAATTCAAAGCATGCAACATACCCTACTAGTTATTATCATGACAATTTGAACAAACTCTCTTCATATAGGTATTTTTAAATGGACTTACATCATAATATAAAACTGAATTATACTATTGAAGTGTAATGTCCCTTTTTAGAAATTTATTAAAGTGGTGAAAATTTTCAACTTTTTCCACTAGTTCGACCTTTTACTAGTATTGGTTTCTTGATATCCAAATGGCTCCAAATGATCCCAACTTGTCACAAAAGGTATATGGATAGTATTAGGACATTATTATGAGGTTCATCGATGCTTTATAGTCTTCAAAAGGCTTCTTCAACTCTCTTTATAATTCTAGCTAAGGTAGGGGATTTTACTAGCAATTTCTCTTAACTAGTATTGGCTTCTTGATCTCCAAATCGATCCAAATGCTCCCAAATTGTTACAGAAGGTATATGGTGGTATTAAAACATGATTATGAGGTTCATGGATTCTTTAGAGTCTTCAAAAGGCTTCTGCAACTCTCCTTTTAATTCTGGACAATGTAAGGAATTTGACTAGCAGTTAGGGGTTTAATTCCCCAATAAGTGTTAGAAATGGCTCTCCAAATGCTATGGAACCCTCTCTAGTTTCTAAACATAAGAAGGGGATATCTAGGTTACATAAATATGGTCTCATATGAATCACCATTCATTTTATTAATTCTTCTACAACCCTCTCAAATCAGATAGAAAAAGACTAGTTTTGACCTTGGGGGAAATGATGGTAAATCTTCACAAATGGTTATGAAACTTAAGAATATTGCTACAAATGCTTGTATAATGAATATGAAAATTCTTCAGAATATTAATGGAACTCCATAAAACATCAATACATCGTAAATTCACTGAACCATTCGAATTTGATACCACTTCAAGTGCAGATAACAAGGTATTGGGGAAATGACACCATTTGTTCATAGTTTAGCAATTTTACATCAAACCTATTTGATTTTCGAACTAAAAGTCTTTTGAGCAGTAAAAAAAGAGTATATATATTAGATTAAAAATATATGGTGCCTCAAGAGCCATCACAAAGATTCCATCACCTCAACAAGTGCGCATTTCCTCAAGGAGCAAGAATATGAAAAGAAATAGAAGAATGGTTGTAGAAGCAAGATGAAAGAGATGTGACCATGAGATTCCCTGTAGATTCAACCTGTAAAAAAAGAATCCATTGTAGCTCCAAATGAAAGGTCTGAGTGGCCTTTCCAATTACCAACTAGGATGGGAATCTTTCACCCTCGAAATTGGTGCTAAGGCAAGTAGAGTAGCACTCCACTAGATCTCCTCTCCAAATGCAAAATGCAAATTCTAAAATGATCAAAAGCTACCATACTTCTTTCTTATTGTATTTTATAAACTTCTAAGGTCCTCGATGGGTCGAATTCCTTCCAAGAGCTTCATGCCAACTCAAGTTGGGAAGAGATTCCCAAGTATGCCACGTTTCCTTCCAATTCTAGCCCCCTCCTTCTCCAAATTCGAATTGGTGTCTCTTTGGTTGCCCTAAATCACTTGAGCGCCCTCTTGGAGACTATTTTTATCCCTGACATTTCATATATGTCAGCTGTCAGCCTTCAAGTCTTATTTTTGTCATATGTGTCATAGCATCTTCATCATTGTTGTCATAGAGCTAGGGAATCTAGCCCAAGTGTCCCATTAGCTCCAAAATGCCTCTTCCTCTTCCATGGGAGTTACTATTTCTCTACATTTCGACCTCATTAATTCATGCGAACTATTATTCCCTTCCAAATCATACTAATAACATTGGACTTCTTATGGATTCGAATTAACAAGAGGAGGATGCCATGTGGCATAGAAAATCTAGCTTGTGTAGGCCCCGCATCCTTCATGTGTCTTCATGATCAATTGCCACTTTGATTTTCCCTTATATTTATTTATTTAGATCCTTTATTAAATATTTATTTTATTCTAATGTCCAAATATCATTTACTATCCCCCTTATTTCAAATCCCAATGCTTCCACCCCAAACCTAGGGAACTAGTAATTTTCCTCCATGACAGTTCATTTGGATGGGTATATTACAAACTTTGAATTGTGAATTTATCTTAATGTCATCCACCTTCTCCATTTGGATCTAATTTAACATTATTACTAACTTGGAAATCATTCCTGGCACTTATTTGACTCTTAGCATCAATTTGACAAACTATCATGAGTATGGCCGAGGGGCTTAGGCCATTGTGACCCAATGCAAAATTTTGGGACATGAAAAATCCTCTCTTCCCAATATCACTTGTCCTCAAGCAGTTTCGATACATGTATGTGTAAGAACCTGCTTTATTTCCAAAATTTTGCTTCCCAAAACTTATGTTCAAAAACATTGAGTAGAGCCAGCCATGCACTATAATTGTGTGTTTCCAAAATCAAGGAGATGTGGATTTTATTTTTCATTTTGATATCCCCTATAACATTACCACTAAACACCAAAATGTTAATTAAATCCATCAAAACCAAGTTGGCACAATTAATCTTTACCTCTTCCATATTTTTGAAACCCTTTCTGATACCACTGCATAACTCTTTGAAGTTGCCACTGAGTTGCCCAACTTTGAGTCTTCGAGTTTCCATGAATATTTTAGAGAGGAACCACCATGCTTGCTGCTACACTACTCTAATTAAAATCACTTTATTAAGTGGGGAATCTATCTCCCATACTACTTGTTTCCCAACAAATTTGAAATCAAAGGGACTAAAAATTATCCCAAGGTCCCATTGCTTGTATTGCACTCCAACAATTAAGAGTACTCTCCAACCCATACCATCAGAAAAGAGAATTCTTGGATCCCATTTTCTTGTATGCAGTATTCCAATCATAAGTACAAAATATATATCATCAAATTACATAACAACATAATAAAAATGTACATCAAGGAGGTTCCTCATCAAAGAATCATGAAAGTGCTTATACCTCCAAGTAAGTAGACCACCATTTTCCAAGTACATACAAGCTTCAAGTGACCAGTCAAATATGCTCTAATGACATTGGTGAGGATCCCATGTGTTATAATGCTGTTCCAAAAGGATGTGAGAGGCATCAAAACAATCATCCATGTGTTCTTTCATCCAAGAAGTGAATGAAGAACCTCCACTAAAATCTAAACCAAGTAGGGAGCAAAGGAAACAACAAGCCTTCAAGGGGCTCACATAAGTAGAATTTGTGCATCCATGAACATGTGTATCATCAAGAAATAACAAAGGATGTTTCTGCCAATAATAATTTGCTCCAATCATATATCTCTTCACCAAAGTAGAGGATGAATTTCCTCTAATATCAATTGAACTAAGCAAGGAGCAAGGAAAATCATGAGTCTTCAAGTGACTCAAGTGAACATCATAAGTGCATCCATGTAGATGTGTCTCATCATAAGGTAAAAAGGGATGCTTCTGCAAATGTAAATAAGAAATGTCTCTAATAATGTCATCATATGAAGGAGAGATAGGAGTTTCATGCTCCTCATGTGGCATGATAAAAAATAAACCTTTCACCCATACTTCATTAGGATGAATGTTGCAAAATATGGAAGAGTAGAATGTAGGAGAATGAACCAACTCACCCAAATGATCAAAAAGTGCATAAGTGTCCTCACGTGAATGCTCCATAATGGTAGGATCATGCACCTCCCTCAAAAGTCCAAACATTTCCTCATAGGTTGGTTCCAAGGTAGTGGAATCATACACTTCAAAAATTGTGTCAACATTTCCAAGAGGAAACTCAAGTTCCTCTTCCACCACATCAAATTCCTGGATCTCATCAATATCATCTTCAAACACATCAAGCACATGCAATTTTCCATGTTTCTCCTGATCTACCATGTCATGGGAATCCTCCATGAAATCTACCATCTGAAAATTTGAAACATAGGAGGAAGAACAAGTATATTGCAACCTTTCAAGAAGTTGCTCATTTTGAATTTTGAGTTTATGAATATCCTCATCATTCTTCAAGCTTGCTTCATGTAACAATTCATTAAACTCAACCAAATTGTTTCTATCAAAAAACAAAGAGATTAAATTACCCTTAATGTTGCACATTGATCTTTGAATCTTCTCCATGTCTTCAAGGAAGGATGGATCCTTCAATGAAGAAACCTTCCAACAAGAATTTGACACTAATGCTTGATTGTCATGGAGCATGCTAAGGGTCTCCTGGATATTATTTCCATTCATCTTTAATGAAACTTCAATAAAAAGAGGCTCTTGCAAGTGAAACTCCTCATCTTCTTCCTTTTTACTTGGACCAACTTCATGAAGCTCAAGTGGTGATGGGGAATTTGATATTTTTTCTTCTTCAACTACTACAAGGTATTCATTCTCATGCTTAATGGAACTTTGTCTTGCAACAACACTTTCAAAAGTTATCTCTATGTCAACAACATAGAGGTGTCAGCACCCATCAATAGGTACTCGTTCATAGTTCAAGCATCCATCAGTACATGCTCTTTGTTTCATTTCCATGGTAGAATGTGTCTCGAAATGATCTTCAATATTTTCAATAGAATATTCTTCATGCTCAGGTGATGTCTCTTAATATTTTTCATAGTCACTTGGGAGTGACTGTCTATCCTCTTCATGTACTGCTTCTTCTACTTGACCTATTTCAGAACTAGGTGGTTCATGGGTCTCCTACTTTTTCTCCTTCAAGCAAGCTGATACATTTTTCCCCTTGGTTTCCTTAATATCAATATATTTGGAATCTCTTTTTGAAAAAATCCCAAAAACTCTCATCAAGTGGGAAATTTATGCATTCCCTGAAGGTTTGGATATTTCACTACTCTTTTCACTCACACACATATGATTTTCTCTCCAAGGTATTTTAGAAGAATGGCATAAAACTTTATTCACTAACTCCACATATTCATTTTTTGGCCTATTTTCAAACACCCAATCAGCAAAGTCTTTGAAAGGAGGGGCATTTTTTGTATTTCCCTTATAGCAATCAAGATATACCAGATATTGTTGGGGCAAGGTTTTATATGTTGCTCTCAATATTTGTAATTCATCCCAAGGATTATCCTTTGGGAGTGTGACACACTCATATTTATCATACATAGGGTCATAATAATAATCTTCATTCCTCATAAAATTGTAAGAAGTGTTGCATGATGGCACCTCTTCCTCAAACCATTCACATTATGCTTCATATTGCTCACAATCATCTGCATATTGCTCATAAGAATTGTACTCATAGGATTAATCATAATAGTAAGACACGGATGTAAATTATTCTTCAATGTCTGATATTAATTCACAGGTGCAATGACCATGCTCTAGTACCACTGTAATGTCCCTTTTTAGAAATTTATTAAAGTGGTGAAATTTTCAACTTTTTCCACTAGTTCGACCTTTGACTAGTATTGGTTTCTTGATCTCCAAATGGCTCCAAATGCTCCCAAATTGTCAGATAAGGTATATGGATGGTATTGGGACATAATTATGAGGTTAATGGGTGCTTTATAATCTTCAAAAGGCTTCTTCAACTCTCTTTATAATTCTAGCTAAGGTAGGGGATCTGACCAGCAATTTCTCTTAACTAGTATTAGCTTCTTGATCTCCAAACGGATCCAAATTCTCCCAAATTGTTACAGAAGGTATATGGATGGTATTAGGACATGATTATTAGTTTAATGGATTCTTTAGGTTCTTCAAAAGGATTTTTCAACTCTCCTTTTAATTCTAGACAATGTAAGGAATTTGACTAGCAATTAGGGGTTTAATTCCCCAATGGGTAGGTGTTGGAAATGGCTCTCCAAATGCTATAGTACCCTATATAATTTCTGAAAAGAAGTAGGGGATATATAGGGGACATCAATATGGTCACATATGCATCACCATTCAGTTTATTAAGTCTTCTACACCCTATCAAATCAAATACAAAATACTAGTTTTGACCTTGGGGGAAATGATAGTAAATCTTCACAGATGGTTATGAAACTTAAGAATATTGCTACAAATGCTTGTATAATGAATATGAAACTTATTCAGAATATTAATGGAACTCCATACAACATTAATACATCAGACATTTACTGAACCATTCGAATTTGATACCAATTCAAGTGGAAATAACAAGGTATTGGGGAAATGACACCATTTGTTCATAGTTTTTCATTTTTACATCAAATATATTTGAGTTTCGACCTGAAATTATTTTGAGTAGTAAAATCAGAGTATATATATCATATTGAAAATATATGGGGCCTCAAGAGCCATCCCAAATATTTCATCACCTCAACAAGTGCGCCTTTCCTTAAGGAGAAAGAATATGACAAGAAATAGAAGAATGGTTGTAGAAGCAAGATGAAAGAGATGTGACCATGAGATTCCCTATAGATTCAACCTGTAACAAAAGAATCCATTGCGGCTCCAAATGAAAGGTCTTAATGGACTTTCCCATTACCAACTACGATAGAATATTTCACCCTCGAAATTGGTGCTAAGGCAAGTAGAGTAGCACTCCACTAGCTCTCCTCTCCAAATGCAAAATGCAGATTCTAAAATGATCAAAAGCTCCCATCCTTCTCTTTTATTGTCTTTTATAAACTTCTAAGGTCCTCCATGGGTCGAATGTAAAATTAGTCACAGTATATCTAATGAACAAATAAATCAATCACAACAGATGAATATAGAAAATATGGTGTAAAACTGTGCAAACATGCAACAGTGCTCAATATCCCAATGAGGGTGAATAATTACAATACAATACAGTCACAATGACTGATCAATTCGAATTTCCTAAGGAGGTCATTCAAATCACTGAATGGAGTAGCTTGACTCCAACTAGGAGTCCTCATCATCAATCGGTGGTGGTCATCAATGCACAAGAACCAGTCATCCAGGTGTCAATCTGAGTCTAACTGAGTATAACATGTGTAACTGAAGTGTGTATCACTGATATAGGGATGTGGGATCAGTGGAGGGCGCATGGGAGGCTAACTGAAGTCAGAACAAGTCATCTAGTCAATCTAGAGGTCCAACGAAAGTGAAACAGTTAGTCGGGAGTGAAACTGGCCTCAAATCAGGGAGAATCAGAGCTAACTAAGTGTAACTGAAGTGGAACTGCAGTGGTAGGTGAAGAAGTGCGCCCTTCTCTGGCAGTAGGTGAGAAGTGGGCACCTTCCTAACTAGGAGGGCTAATGAACTAATGTAATAAGCTCCCGGGTGCTGGAATAAGGTGGCTAAGGTGCTGGAGGCATCAACCTGGTGATTGGGATGCATGCAAACCCTATAATTTGCATGCAAACCCTAATTGCATGTAAGATCTTGAAAATGATGATGTGGATATCCGAACACCCCCCCTCAAGCTAGACTATGATGTACAAAAAATAATGTGGGTCCCTGGTAACTAAGACCAAAGGTCACCCCAATACAATAATAATCCAAACTAATAACAGTCAATAAACTGAGGAAATGGGAAAAACCTCATGGGAAAAATACCCCCCCTCAAAATAGACTGTAGCACACCAAAATATTTAACTGTTCCAAAATCAAGTAGATATGTCTGGAGGCATCTTACTCTTGGGAGTAAATGAATCATGCTCCAAAAACATCTGCTTGAATTCTCCATCAATGGATGCAAGCGAATGTGGAGACTTTAAGAACTTGCTCTTCATACCGAAAATGGTGAGAACAAATCTGAAAATATAAGGATGATCCTGGAACCTGTGATTCAAACCAAGTGAGGTATGAATAGCTCCAATCGGATAAAATAGATCTTGAAACTTGAACTTCTTATCAATAGAAGTTAAATCAGCTCCAAAAATAGATGAATGGTTTCTTGAGATCTCCTTTGAACCAACAAGGGTGAGATCAAAACCAAAATCAGCAAAAAGTGCATGAGAATTGAACTCAAGCGAATGGTAGTGCTCTTCATCTTCATTAAAATTCTGAGAAACTTTGCAAATGATAGAACATAAATCTATAGGAGGCATGCAATCAAGGAGGGTGAATGCTTCACCTCCAAAATCAAATTTTACCTCCAAAACTTCAAGTAGATCATTATTCTGCATGCCGGCAAACTCATGTGAAGGAGAGGATTCAAGAACCTCTTCGAAATCTAGAGTATGAGCTAGTTTATCTTGCTCAGAATTTGAAATAGAACACTTTGAGAGACTGAGTTTTGAATCTACAGTTTCTTCTTCATCTTGAACATTTGTTGAGGCCAACACATGATCAGAAAGAACACATAAGGAGATCTCACTGGGCTTGTTCTCCAAAAGGCTAGCATGATCCTCTTCTTCCTGCTTTCCAAATTCTCTGTCAAGTTGGACCCATAGATCACTTGGATTTTCAGCAGTCTTACTGAGGTAGCGCATACAAGGAGACATAGCAAGACATATTGCTCCAAAATCTCTATCATAATCATTGAGCCAATCATTGTCCTCTTCATCGGAATAAAAAACTCTTGTATTACCAATGCACATATCAAAAAGACATTGTCTCTTCAAGAATGCAATCATCTTTTGTTTCCATTCATCATAGTTGAATGGAGTAAGAATATTTTGTGAAGAAGAAGTCTCCATCTTTGCATTAGCGAATGCACATGGAGGAAGTAAGAAACCTGCAAATCACACACAAACAAACACTATGTTTTCAGCCTTGCATGCACATGAGCGAATGCACATTAGATTTTGCATGCCGCTGCTGAAATATATTGGTGAGAAATTCACTCAATATTCATGTAGAACACCTGCAGAAAAGAGATCTTGTCCTTTCCATGGCTCTGATACCATGTAAAATTAGTCACAGTAGATCTAATGAACAAGTAAATCAATCGCAATAGATGAATATAGAAAATATGGTGTAAAACTGTGCAAAACATGCAGCAGTGCTCAATATCCCAATGAGGGTGAATAATTACAATACAATACAGTCACAATGACTGAGCAATTCGAATTGCCTAAGGAGGTCATTCGAATCACTGAATGGATTAGCTTGACTCCAACTAGGATTCCTCATCATCAATCGGTGGTGGTCATCAATGCACAAGATCCAGTCATTCAGGTGTCAATCTGAGTCTAACTGAGTGTAACATGTGTAACTGAAGTGTGTAGCACTGATATAGGGAAGTGGGATCAGTGGAGGGTGCATGGGAGGCTAACTGAAGCCAGAACAAGTCATCTAGTCAATCTAGAGGTCCAACGGAAGTGAAACAGTCAGTCTGGAGTGAAACTGGCCTCAATTCAGGGAGAATCGGAGCTAACTAAGTGTAACTGAAGTAGAACTGTAGTGGTAGGTGAAGAAGTGCGCCCTTCTCTGGAAATAGGTGAGAAGTGGGTTCCTTACTGACTAGGAGGGATAATGAATTGATGTAATAAGCTCCCAGGTGCCAGAATAAGGTGGCTAAGGTGCTGGAGGCATCAACTTGGTGACTGGGATGCATGCAAAGTGCATGCAAACCCTAGAATTTGCATGCAAACCCTAATTGTATGCAAGATCCTGAAAAAGATGATGTAGATATCCGAACATCGAATTCCTCCCAAGAGCTTCATGCCAACTCAAGTTGGGAAGAGATTCCCAAGTATGCCATGTGTCCTTCCAATTCTAGCACCCTCCTTCTCCAAATTCGAATTGGTGTCTCTTTGGCTGCCCTAACTCACTTGAGCGCCCTCTTGATATTGATATTGTGTTTATAAAAAATATTTGAAAGAGAATAGAAGCTCTAAGGAGTTGATAAAATTATTGATGAGTTAAAAAATAATGAAGCTTTGTAAAAATAAATTAATGTAATATAAGAGTTTCCATTCTTACATTTTTTGGAATTTATATTGATAAGTAAAACATGATGTTTGGAAAAAGTAGATTGCCCAACATCATCAAGCTTTGGAGTTAGGAGCAAGGTTTTTAAAGGGTGCCACAACTAGAGGATTGATGTTCAGCCTCAACTAGGTAGTGTTGTAGAATGTAACTCCAAAATGTTGTAGTTTCATGGCGTATTTATGGGTTTTTATGTTGTTGAGGAATAGAGAGAAGGTGTATGTGTTATTGGGATGGATAACATTTAGTTAAAAATCAATCACTTAGTTTTGTGGAGATGACTCACTATTAAACAAATGCTAAACATTAAACTAATTAATATAAACAGAAAACCAATACTATTTAATAAACATACTATTTTTTTAATCATTGTTTATCTAAAATTAATTAAATCTTAATCAAGATGCATTTAAGCATAACAAGATATGACGACCATGAAATGAATCCCAACTATACACTTGTAACACTAGGGTTAAATTAAGTGCCATGAATTAATACAAACATAAAATAAATACTATTTAATAAACATATCCATTTTTTCACTGGTTAATCTTGTTGATTCGCTCAAGGAAGTCCAAAATCTAAGATATTAGCACCCACAAGTAAAGTGTTTGGTTTACACCGATAGCTGTAGCCAACTACTTAGTTTTGTGGAGATAGTTGGTTCTTAAACAAAAGCTAAACATTAAACTAATTAATATAAACATAAAACAAATACTATTTAATAAATATACCATTTTTCTTAACCACCGCCTAATTTAGATTATTTAAATCTTAACAAGATGCATTTGAGCATAACAAGATACGACCACCATGAAATGAATCCCCATTGTACACTTGTTACACTCAGATTAATCTTGTTGATCTATTCAAGGAAGTCCAAAATCTTAGATAATGTCTAAAAACCTATCTGTATAAATATCTAAACACCTATCATATCGGTGTAAGTACCTAACTTGGTAACTTAAGCAATTACAAACTAGATGGTGGCTACGATCCCATCCTCCAGCAAGTCCAAGGCCCATCCATGTTGTTTTTTAAGGACTTGTTTCAATTTCTTAGATTATATGGAAATTTCTCTTAAACTTTTTTGAGATTTTATTTGAGCATATTGCAGATATTTTGATAGATTGTAAAAGGGAGATAAAAAGGTTTCCATATTTAATTTAGCTCTTCCAAATGTACTTTTTTGTACTTAGAACAATATATTCTATTTTTATTAATAAAAAACTATTTTTTTTTTAAGAAAAAGAAAAACAAATTTAAAGAATTACAAAGAAAAATAAATCAATCGGAAAACTTTTAAAGCTAAGCTCATAAACAAATTTTATCGAAACTTTTAAAAGCCATAGGCCAATGTTGGGAGAATATATGACGAATACAATAAGACATAGCCATATAATTGATAAAAATAATAAATATAAAATAAATTATATAATTAATAATATATATTATTGATAATGACAATATATGTAACCATTTAACCATTGGAATGTGAATTTTGGGGCGCATGGTAGGGTTCGAAGCTCTGAAAAAAATGGCGTTGTCGGCAAGGGTTTGAAGTTGTTTTGTTTAGGAAATTGTCATGATTAAATTTCTAATTAGGGCTGCCGGATGTGACGAAGAATGGGGCGTTTACAAGGAATGTGGAAGCCGTTTTCCTGAGACGCTGCTAAAGGGGGGTATTGGGTCGTTATTACTAGAACACATTTTCGACAGACCACACTCACACAGACCGCTGGTGCTAACACATTTTGATTTGGTTAGTATCGGTTCGAACACATCACTGTCAGGGTAAGGTTGCTATTAAAATATCCTAGTTTTTTTACCCATCTGGTTGTCGTTTTGGTGTATAAACGGATATTCACATATGGCCATTGCTGCCGTTGGTATTGGAGCAGGGATTAGATATGGTGCCCTATTTCCTTGGAACTTTGTGAGTGTTTTTTTAGCATTTTAGCATTTTACAGGTGTGACACAACTCGACAGGAGTATTTGGTCGGCCATTTGATTAATTGAACCCGTGACTGTAAGGAACCCATTTCTTTGTGTTTTCTGACTGCCGGAAATGGGGGATATCATGCCAAATTGCGTAGTTCTGGCGGACAATAACTTGAATATCTCGGACTTCATGATTGAGGAAGCCGGTTTATTTAAACCGGATAGTTATTTCAAAAACCAACTGAAAGGGAAATGACCACTTAGCACAAACAATAGACATGTGTTGCCGCGTGATAAGTCGTCAAAGGGGCATTTGTCAGTGGGGGGGGGGCACCTGTTGATGCATCCAGTTTGGACCCATCTGTTGGTCGTGCTAGGGGGGCGACTGGTCTGGATAATGTTAAATTTTCTGAATTTACTTCAATCTGATCTAGGATCTTAATTGAGAGAACAACATGTACAGCATATCTACAGCATATCAATCATGGAGACAATAATGCAAGCACACAAGAGACACAAATATTTACTTGGGGAAAACCATAAAGGTGAAAAACCCCAATAAATTCCTCAGAGATAGATAGAGCAATGATACAACCAACCATGAGAGATAGACATAACCTAGCAGCAGATCCTCCTCCTCCATAAGCGCTCCACTCCTCCTTGAGTGCATGTGCGAGAAGTAAGTGAGCAAATAGAGTGCCTCCCGCACTCTATTTATACTTGACTTGACTTGCCTTTTTACCTAACTCATGTAGGCTCGAACTTAACCACATAACATAATGCTGAGTGGGCCGACCCCCAATAGGGTGGTCTAATAACCCTTTGACCCACATGACTTATACAGGGCCGACCCCAAACAAGGTGGTCTAATAACCCATCAAGTATAAGTTACGACACTTACGATATAACTGACGACACTTCCTTATAGAGGAATAATACCATCTCTATAGGAATACAATATACATATATGAAATACATTCCGAAGTTACATATACATCAACACTCCCTCTTAACTAGGAAGGTATTTCTCAGCACAGTTCTTCTAGCACAAGTCATCTTCTCTGGATCATCGTCACTGGATAATTGTCATCGAGTCATCATCATCATCACTGCTGCTGCTATCTCAATCAATCTCTGAATCTACTCGTCATAGGAAGTTCTACAGAGCCAGTCCTTTTTCATACTGGATGTAGGCCCACCACTTGCAGGTCTTCATCATCACTGGCCATACTGTGGAATCCTCAGGACTTATTACGTGCGTCACAAAACCTCGAAAGAGCATCCTAGGATGTTACGGGTACACAACTCCGACCTGTAGGATCTCCCAAGGCGCTATTACATGTGACCCCACCACAAAACCTCAAAAGAGCATCCCAGGATGTTACGGGTACACAACTCCAACCTGAAGGATCTCCTAGGGCACAAATTACATGTGGTCACCACAAAACCTAGCAAGAGCATCTCAGGATGTTACGGGTACACAACTCCGACCTGAAATCTCCCAGGGAAAAAATTACATGTGGTCATGGCAAAACCTCGAAAGAGCATCTCAGGATGTTACTGGTACACAACTCCGGCCTGAAATCTCCCAGGGCACAAATTACATGCCATAGGACAAAACCTCGAAAGAGCATCTGCCAGATATCCCAGGGCACAAATTACATGCCATAGGAAAAACCTCGAAAGACTATCTGCAGATCTCCCAGGGCACAAATTATATGTCCTCCCAAGCAAAACCTCGAAAGAGCATTTTCCAGATGTCCCAGGGCACCGAATTACATGCCATAGGAAAAACCTCGAAAGACCATTTGCAAATCTCCCAGGGCACAAATTACATGCTTATCTGCACAACCTGATCCACGGCCATAGAGTATCATCCTAATACTCACCATACATCATCCTGATGCATCCATGATCATCCTGATCATCATCACTGCAACGTCCTGCTGCATGTCATCTGGAGCAACATCCTGAAGCTCGTCATCTATAATCATCCTGATCATCACTGCAACATCCTGCTGCATGTCATCTTGAGCAACATCCTGAAGCTCGTCATCTATGATCATCCTGATCATCACTGCAACATCCTGCTGCATGTCATCATACCTGATCCACCTGATCATCAATGCATCTACCTGATGCATACCAAGTATCTACTTGATACATATCATCATACATGATCCTCCTGATCATCAATATATCCACCTGATACAAATACAAATACATGATACATATCACCATACATGATCCACCTGATCATACAATGTATCCACCTGATACATATACAGATACATGGTCCAAGCATCCAACATGATGCATACATACATACATAAAATGATCCAACTGATCATATCCAGCATCCACATGATGCGTACATACATACATAAAAATGATCCAACTGATCATATCCAGCATCCAACATGATGCGTACATACATACATAAAAATGATCCAACTGATCATATCCAGCATCCAACATGATGCGTACATACATACATAAAATGATCCAACTGATCATATCCAAGCAGAAACCAGAACATCATCCTGATGCTCATCATCCAGCGCTTACATCCATATCCATGTGAAGGATCCTCCTTCCAACATGCTTGGAATGGCTTCAGCAAATGTGTCCATCACTTCTTCCTCGAAGTGTCCTCGATCTGAAGAACGCCAATCCTCTCTCTGAAGTACTTCGAACTTCACCCTGGCTAGTGGCTTCGTCAGCACATTTGCAATCTGCTCGTCCATTGCAACATACAGGAGCTTCACAGCTCCTCTCTGCACCATATCCCTGATATAGTGATATTTGATCTCTATGTGTTTCGACCTGTCATGAAACACTGGGTTCTCGGACAGCTTCACACAACTCTGGTTATCACAGAAGATACCAGTAGCCTCCAACGGGAGATCAAATAACTCATACAGTAGCTTCCGTAGCCATACTGCCTCACAACTATCTGAACAGGCTGCAACATACTCTGCCTCAGCTGTACTCAGTGCTACGCAGGACTGCTTCCTGCTAAACCAAGAGATCACACCTAATCCCATACTGAAGCAACACCCAGATGTGCTCTTCCTATCTGCATCATTTCCAGCCCAATCTGAATCAACATAACCTTGTAGGTTAAACTTTTGATTCGCTTCATACTTGAGCCCATAATCCACTGTACCCTTCAGGTACCTCAGAACATGCTTTACAACAACCAGGTGAACACTCCTCGGATCCGTCAGGAACTGGCTCAATGTGTTCACAGCAAAGCAAATGTCTGGTCTCATGTTCGTCAGGTACATCAAGGACCCAATCATCTGATGATACATAGAGACATCAACTGGCTCAGATGAAGCATCACATAGAAGCTTCAGATTTGATGCCATAGGTGTGGCCATATCCTTGCAGTCCATCATCACGAACCTCTTCAGGATCTCTACTACATACTTCCCTTGTCCAAGGAAGATTCCATCTGCACTCTGCCACACCTCCATGCCAAAAAAAAAAAAAATAGTGCATCATCCCCAATTTCTTCATCTCGAACTTGGCAGCAAGCTTCCGCTGCGTGTCGGCAATCAATCTATCTTCACTTGTAACAAACAGGTTATCCTCATACAAAAGTAGTATCACTAGATTTCCTTCCTCAACCTTGTAGTAAGGGTTGGAATCCGCTTTACTCTTGGTAAATCCCAAACTGGATAGAAAGCTGTCTATCCTACCATACCAAGTTCTGCACACATAAATGACTACACCATGCTATCTTGAAATCCATCTGGTGCATCTTCTATTTCATCTCAATGCTGCCATCTGCAACATGCTTGATCTGATAGTTCCTTTTGGAAGTCATAACAAACTTCCCTTCACATCTTGGGACTACATCCCAAACATCATTCTTCATGATCGACGGATCATGGCATTGCATTTCTTCATCCTAGATCGTGGGACTTCAATATCTTCAATATCTTCAATAGATATCTTTTGTTGCTGGAACAAATGTTGTAGTTCTTCTTTTGTAGGAGATGGCATATGATCTTTCCTACACAACAAGTTAAATTGCATGATTAGAAAACATTTCATAGTTTTCAGAACAAATTCTTACACATAAAGAAATATGTTATACAGTCATGCAATTATCTTACCCAATGCTTCAATACAACATTTATCCATATCCCGTAACTTTCTAGATGCCTTCCAATCTCTACCAGAACATTGTTAAGAGTGTGCACAACTCCCAACATGTCAGCAAAGAGGTTCCATTCAAGATAAGTAGCAATGGATTGCTGTACAGTTCCATAGGCCACTTACCCATGTATATTAGTAGTATACGGTTCATCAATGCAACTATTCTAATATGCACAATACATATCCTAAGTCTAGGAACATGAGCATATACATCATTGAACAATTTTATTTAAACAAACACATATGCAAGAAATGATAATTAAAATACTTATCTTTGTTTGTTTGTTCGTTGGGTGGACTCCCTCTGAGTCTTCGCTTTCTTGCAGGAGTTGCTGGAGTCCTAATCTGTAGTAGCTTCTTCTACACCTTTCTGTTGTGGAATGTAGAGAGATGGTCCACTCCCTCTGAATATCTGCATCCTTGCAGAAACTACTGAAGTGTGCTCCTTTGCTTTCTTGCAGGAACAACTAGAGTGTGCTCCCTCTTGATCTTTGCTTCCTGAATTACCTGTTCTTGAGCTCATATTCATCCTTGTTCCCTATGCATGCTTATTAGTATCATGATTGTGTTATCCTTGTGAACTCATATAAAATCATACATTCATTAGTATACTATTAAAACACAATAATCTCAAGCATGTATACTAATGATCATTTCAAACATAAATAATAAGCATTAGCATTCAAGGTTTATGTAGGATTCTTATGGATAGTCAAATCATAAGAAGCATAACATGTCTAAATCTATAATTACTCAAACCTATACCTTCATGATTCTTCTGGTTAGTCATATCATCAATTATGGTAAGAAACATAATATGCATACAACCATGATTATTCAAACCTATGACTTCATGAATAATCATTATCAACAACAGTATAAGATCCTAACCCAAGGTAGGATTCTATCTTGATATAGGAAAAACATACCTGGATTAGCATGCTAGTTAGTTATGTCTAACATACTCACATGATGTTTTCTTGTTCTTCTTCAATGACTTGTGCTAGTAACCTGTATATCTCATAGGTTAGCCATTATAAAACCAAGTTATACATACCTCGTAAATGGATCTTCTATGAGATCCATGACAATGGATGATTCTTTATCCCCATGTCATCATGATCATATGTTCTTGAACTGGAACATGATTTGTCTTTCTTGGTGTACCTTTCATGTTAGTAGACAACATAAACCTCATTCAACACCATAATGCATTAGTACAATCATAAGTGTCAACACCCTAACCAATGAATATCTTCTATTATGCATTCATAATTTTGTTAAGGTGATACGACAAATCTAAAATCAAGATTGTACTAACCGTAATAACATGAAGACAAACATACCATAAACTTAATCATGAACAAATCTCAAAACATACCTCGATGAGTCATACCTGTCGAGATCGCTTGTAATCTCCTTATGTAAAGCCTTAGCCTCATCTCCCTCTGAAACAGGAACTCCTTCACTTATGCAGGTGACCAATCCATCTTCTTCTAGGATTAACCCTATCCACTTGATTTGCAAGAACTAGACCTGGAGCTGATATGGGTTTGTCAAAGAAACCCCAAAAATTCAAACTTTGAATTTCAAACTTCCGAAAGGATAGAAATATGCGCCTTGATGAGCTGATCAAACTGGTATATTCAGAATTTGAAAACTACAAAGTTTCACTCCTCAATTTTGCCTTTGAAACTTCCGGATTCACTGGATGTGACCCTGAAGTGGGGTTTGATGAAGCCCACTCTTCTGCCCAATCAAAAGGTTTGATCCAAAGCTCTAAGCTTCTATTTTTCTGAGGAGCTTCCAACCGTGTTCACAGATTTCAAAAATTCCCATTTTTACAGAAGCCCTAATTTTCCACTTTTCTGATCAAAGTCCCAAACTAGGGTTTGATCAAGCCCGGCCTTCTGCCCAACTCAAAATTATGATCTTGGTCTCTAAATTTTTATTTTGATGAGTAGCATTCAGCCGTGGTCTCCGATTACAAAAATTCCAACTTTCTCCAAAGCCCTAAATTCTGGAAGCCATGAATGAAGGTACCAAAAAATAATTCTGTTTTGACAGAAATATGTACCTGATTGTTTCTGGTGTAACTCTGAAATGTTTGATCTACAGGGTCTGAAAAACGTTTCCTGAGATAGCCTGACCTGTTAGCTTTCCATCTTGACAGGTCTGACCTCAATTGGATTTTCTGAGAGAGAGTTATTCCAAATGTCGCAACGTGACCTGTTTTGGGATAATACAGGAGAGAAAACTTGTACGGCCTGCCACGTGTCACTGTTTCAACTTCGGCTCCTAAAAACCTTTCCTGAGATAGCTCGGCCTGTTATCTTTCCATCCTGACAGTTATGACCTCAATTGGATTCTCTGAGAGAGAGTTATGCCAAGTGTCGCAACGTGACCTGTTTATGGGATAATACAGGAGATCGAACGTGTACGGAGTGCCACGTGTCACTGGTTCAACTTCGACCTCTGAAAACGTTTTCTGAGATAGTACAGTCTGTGTACTACTTGTCACTTTTCACGAAATTTCATTTGGAGCTTCCTAGCCCAAGTTATGACCTTTTTCCCAAGGTCACCTGATTTTGACTCAGATCTGGAAGAGGCAGAAACCCTATATTGTACAGATCATAAATCACAAAGTACAACGAATTAGAGGTTGTCCTTTGGACACAAGGTACCTGGAGCTTTAATCGTCGTCTTGTAACAATTTCAGATCCGAAAACTTCACCAAAACAGATTTATAGTGAAAGTGCTACGATGACTCGTTTTTTCTATATCAAGCCCTAGCATCGTAAGTGCAACAAGTGTCATACATGCCATATCATGCCTTCTTTAAGGCTAGCTCTGATACCATGTTAGATTTTCTGAATTTACTTTAATCTGATCTAGGATCTTAACTGAGAGAACAACATGTACAGCATATCTACAGCATATCAATCATGGAGACAATAATGCAAGCACACAAGAGACACAAAGATTTACTTGGGGAAAACCATAAAGGTGAAAAACCCCAATAACTTCCTCAGAGATAGATAGAGCAATGATACAACCAACCATGAGAGATAGACATAACCTAGCAGCAGATCCTCCTCCTCCATAAGCGCTCCACTCCTCCTTGAGTGCATGTATGAGAAGTAAGTGAGCAAATAGAGTGCCTCCCGCACTCTATTTATACTTGACTTGACTTGCCTTTTTACCTAACTCATGTAGGCTCGAACTTAACCACATAACATAATGCTGAGTGGGCCGACCCCCAATAGGGTGGTCTAATAACCCTTTGACCCACATGACTTATACAGGGCCGACCCCAAACAAGGTGGTCTAATAACCCATCAAGTATAAGTTACGACACTTACAATATAAATGACGACACTTCCTTATAGAGGAATAATACCATCTCTATAGGAATACAATATACATATATGAAATACATTCCGAAGTTACATATACATCAACAGATAACTGTGGGAAAAAAGTGCCTTCCTCTCGCGTGGCTAGAAGGCTAAATGAAAAATACTTCTGTAGACCTGAGGATGTTTGGTTAACGGTGGGAAGGGATGTAGGGCTGGAAGAAATTGTGGAATGCAACATGACGGTGCTTGTAGGAAAGTTCTCGTATCATGCTATGAATCGAAAAGATATTGTTAAATGGGTTAAGGAGAAATGGAACCCCATACTGAATTACACTCCCCAAATTTTTGCAATGGCTTGCGGCTGGTATGGCTTCAAATTTGAACAAGAAGCACATTGCAACATCCTTCTGGAGAGATTGTGGCTTTATGGTTCAGGTAGTTTAATGTTGCAGAAGTGGTAGACCGATTTTGATCCGGAGACTGTGTCGGTTCGGCTACGACACCTGTGGGTACTTCTTCCTGGTCTTCCATTGGCACTTTGGAACCGTGGGGCTTTCGAAGCCATTGGAAACTGTATTGGAAGGTTTCTCCATGTTGATGAGGATCATCTTACTGGTTTTGACCATCATATGGGTAGGGTTCTTGTTGAGGTTGATATTTCTTTGGGCCTTATTGATGTTCTACACATTAACTGGCATGGCCGCAAGCTCTCGCAGATCATTAACTATTGGGGCATTCCCTTTCGATGTTCAAACGGCAAAGGGGTGGGACACTTGTGGCATCAATGTAAGGCTAATGCATCTTCTGGTCGTCTTAAGGAGGCGGGACCTTTCGGGTCATCTGATGATGGTAGCGACATCGATTTGGATGCATCGGGCTCTCTAGACGGCTTCTCCAACAAGGTTTCCACAATTTTTGCTGCTGACTCGGCCTTGCTTAGTAAGTTGGAATCTCAAGACTATTATTTCTACCATTCTTTAAATGATTTGGATATATCATTCATAAATGCTTTAGAATTAAACAATGGAAATTACCTAAGTCGTCGTCATCACATTCCTAATGCTACTAAATCCTTCGGGCATGGGAAGGGTTCTAATGAGTCATCTGAGGACGATGTCCCTGTTTTTGAGAATGTGCCGATTGTGGGTATGACAGATATAAGCCCTACCGATTCCTCCCCGGTGTTGTCTGTCTCTCCTGGACCCACTAAATCCGTCTCCCCAACTATTATTATCTCCACCGATAATGAGCTGCCTAACACTGGTCCGGATGTATCTGTGTGTGTGGATAATGAGTCAAATATTGATGTGGTGACATTAGACTTTGATGTAAAGGTGCAGGGGAATATTGGCAATAATACTATGAATATGTCAGGTGTTGATTATCACACTATGGGTCCTGGTGTGACATCGAATACTATGGATAAAATTTTACTTATTCCATCATATTTAGATATGGAAAAAAAGACGCCCATTCCTACTTTTTTCAAAAATTGGGTAGTGGCTGTGAATGAGCTGACCTGTGGGGATTTGGGGAATATTTCGGGTCTGCAGAATAGTGTTCCAGACGGGGATGCGGGAAAAAATAACCGTGTGAATCCTCTGGAAATGGTGGGAGACATTTGTGTACAAAAAGGGGCACACGGGGGTGGACTGGCCATGGAACTCTCTCCGCTGAAAACGAGAAGTGCCAGGAAAAACAAGAAGGTCACTCTGGGGGGGAAGGAGGATGACCGATATAAGGTGGATTCCCCCAACACTTCTGATACCCAGGATCTTAGAGGATTGAAAGCCCTTTCCAGAGTTCAAAAATGATAATTTTCTCTCTAAATATCCGGGGTGTGGGGGGTCTTCCCAAACAATTGGCCCTCAAACGTGTACTACTTATTAACAATCCTGACTTGGTCCTTCTTCAGGAAACCATGGTTTGTGGGGATAAGGCTCGCATTTTTTTTAACAAAATAAAGCCGGGCTGGATGATGTGCTTTGTGGATGTTGTTGGTCTTTCTGGGGGTCTCTTAGCTGCTCGGAATCCCTTGGTTTTGAGGATAAATCCATCGATCATTTCTTTGGGCATCTTATTGTCTAGAAATATCAGGGGATCGGAAAAAAAATATTAATATCATCAATTGTTATGTCCCCTATTGTGATAGGGTGGCTTTTTGGGACATGGCTGTCTCGGTTCATCTACTGGAATTGGAGAACTTAATTCTTGCTAGGGATTTGAACTTCACATGGGGGGATGAGGAACTCTGGGGCAATTCGGCTAGGCGGGATCCCCTGGGTACTTTTTTCAGAAATCTTTGCACAAAATTCTCCCTGATTGATGTTGCCCCGTGGCCAATGGCCCCAACTTGGTCAAATGGTAGGAAGGATGAAAATATGATTCAGAAACGCATTGATCTATACTTAATCTCTAAATATCTACTTGATTGTTTCCATAATTACAGTTCCTTGATTCAACAAATTAAAATTAGTGACCATCTTCCTATTATCCTTCAGTTTGATGTGGAGACCACTTAACATTTTTACCCATTTAAATTTGTTAGGATATTTAGACACTTAGGAGTTAGTTAAGATCAACTTGTGTAATATATCCATTAGGGATAGTGTGTTTCTTTAGTATGCATTTATAAATACTTAATCTGACGGTCACGATATGTTCCCGACATAGAGTGATCCGACGGCTCAACTTCTCTTAGATCAAACCTAACCTTAATCCAGGGCTTAACACCCAATTGGTCCATGATCTCTATTTAAAGAGCATGGAGGGTCATTGTTTAGTTGATCGATTATGAGAAGCTCATTTCTAACTTTCTTTCTTTGCATAATAAATTGTCCCGTAGAATCTATTTGGCCGGGGCCGTGGAGTGTTTCCTTCAAGAGGGTTTAAACCACGTCAAAATATTGGTGTGTTGATCTGTGATCTATTTGTGTGAAGTGGTTGCTCTTGGTGTTCTGCTCTTTGGTAGTACCCTGTGTACCCGAACATGGTATCAGAGCTTTTATGAAGTGTCGCTTCCAATTATGATCTAGATCTTGAACTGCTGTTACCAAAACTCGAAAGGGTTTCTAGTTCTTGTATTTTTGTGCATTTCTGGGCTATGGGAGGTTTTCCATTGCGTTCGGAGCATCGTTCCCATTGGGAAATAGTTTTCGTTTGATCGAAAACGGTTACGGGTTGCTCCAGAAACACGTATTTCATAGCTCTAAAGTTTTTTTGTTTCGATTTGTGGTGTGTTTTGCAGGAAAAATGGCAAGCACACAAACCGAGCAAGAAGAGTTAAAAAAAAAAAAAAAGAACCTTCCTCATTCCCATATTTTACATACCTTTTAATCTAGCTCAATTGGTTCAAAGTTGCTTTATTCCTTAATAGGTCTTGAGTTCAAGTCTTAGGAAGTTACTTTTAAAAGAAAAAGTGCATGCAATTTCTATTTTCAAGTTATTTTATTGTAAAAGTGCATCTCAATTAAATAATAAAAAATAAAAATATAAGTGAGTCACTTAAGTTCTTTTTTATTGTTGCACTATTTAAAAGTAATATCATTGTAAAAGTGAAATCACTTATTTTACAAAAGTGGTTAGCTTAAAGCAACTTTCTTGTAAAGTGATTGTCAAAAGGTTCATCTTGGGAAGAGGGGGGTTCTCTTTTTGTTGGACATT
Organism: Larix kaempferi; assembly: GCA_027924585.1. NCBI lineage: Eukaryota > Viridiplantae > Streptophyta > Pinopsida > Pinales > Pinaceae > Larix > Larix kaempferi. The sequence continues at coordinate 13,084,968 of BSBM01000922.1, read as the reverse complement.
CTCTAGCTGCCACGCCACTATTGGGGATATCTTCAACAGATTCTTTGTTCAAGCATAACTTCATCATACATAGTCAGTTTTCAGTGTCGTTTTTTTTTAAACTGCCTATTTTTTCGAGATCTTCACATCCAGACTATTGGTTTCTGCTTTTACAGCCATTAATTTACAAATATGGCCGCCCCTTGTGATATTCTACTTAATAGTTTCAACTATTTCTCATGAAAATATCGTATAGAGTATGTTCTACAAAGTAGGGGACTTTTCAGAATTACCTCAGGGAAAGAAAAAGAACCCACTGATAATGATAAGAAAATAAAATGGACAAATAGATGTGATAAAGCTCGTGGATTGATTGGGATGTCAATCTCTACTGATTTACGATTCCACATATCTGGAATTGATGAACCTAATGCTGCTTAGGACAAGTTGGAATCTGTGTTTAGTAAACACAATGAAATTCGAGGTCACCAACTCGAAAATGAGTTGATTTCTTTAAATCCAAGTGACTTTTCATGCATTCAAGATTATTTATCTAAGTACAAAACTTTTAAACTCTTATGTGCAGAATGTAAGATTGAGAGGGAAGACAAACAATGCATTTATCATATTCTTTCCAAACTTTGACCTGCATATTCTATTTTTGTATCTACATTTTACTCCATGAAAGCATCCTTGAATGCAGCTAGCTATCAAGAGCCTAGTCTTGAATCCTTTTGTGATTCCTCGATTAGGGAACAAGATAAACTCATTCATCTTTGAATAATCAACAATGCAGATACATCAGGGAAAGCCTTATTGTCCCAATAGAAAGAAAAGTCCAAGCCTCCCAAGAAACAAAATTTTCACAATAATAAGTCAAACAAGGGTCCCAAACCCTCTCAGTCAGCTCCTTCTTTAAAAAATGACAAAGGATCCAAGCCAAAAGGCAAGAAGACTAAGCGTCATTGCAACTATTGCAGGAAAAATAATCATGATGAATCTAAGTGTTTCAAGAAGATGGCAGCCTTGGAAGCAACAATGAAGAAGCACCACATCAGCCTAGATTCATCTTCAGAATCTGCCTCTCATGGACATGCACTTTGTGCTTCTGGTTATTCTTATAATGCATATTCTTCTTCTACTTCAAATGAATGGCTCATTAATTCTTGAGCATTTTATCATATGGCTAAGGATCAAGCCATCTTTTCTACTATGCATCAATGTAACACCAAACAAATATTTGTTGGTGATGATAGATCTCTAAGTGTTGTAGGAGTTGGAACAGTTCCAGTACATAATGGTCATTTTAGTGATGTACTATGTGTTCCAAGAATTTCCTACAATTTGTTATCAGTCTATCAGATTACTCATTCTGGTGAAGGTAAAACTATGACCTTTACACCTCACCAAGTTGTAATCAAGGATTTTAAAGATCCTCAATAGGTCCTAGCTACCAGAATTGTTGATGATATTACCAGGTTGTACAAGTTTAACAAATTTGGGTCATCACCTTTCCCTTCAGTTTTTGTTGCTCATAGTGATAACTTGAGCAAACTTTGGCATGAGCGATTTGGTCACTTAAGCATGAGTGATTTGGTCACTTAAATTATCGCTCAATGCAACAACTATGTAAAGAAAATATGGTGACAGGTCTTCCTATGGTATCTTGCAGGGATGATATTTGCTCCGATTGTGTACTCGGAAAACATCATCAGGACAGTTTTGACAAATGTGCCCCTTGGCACACCTCGGTTCCCTTAGAGCTTGTGCATAGTGACTTGTGTGGTCCTCTTCTAACTGCTTCCTTTTCTAGTTTCAAATATTTATTAACTTTCATTGATGATTACACCAGACGCACTTGGGTTTATTTCCTAAAACTCAAGAGCGAAGTATTTAACATGTTCTTGGCCTACAAGGCCCTTGTGGAAAAACAATCTGGTCATCAAATTATTAAGTTAAGATCTGACAATGGAGGAGAATATGTGAAGAAGTTCACTACTTTCTGCACTGAACAAGGAATCCAACAACAACACAATGTTCCATATACACCACAACAAAATGGTGTAGCTGAGCGGAAGAACCACACTTTAAAAGAAATGGCTAATTGTATGATCCAATCTAAGGGACTAAGTCTTCAATTTTGGGCTGAAGCCATTAATTGTGCAAATTACATAGTTAATCGCACCCCCACTAAAGCATTACAAGGTATAACACCGGAGGAAGCATGGAGTAAAACTAAACTTGATGTAAGTCACTTCTGTGTGTTTGATAGTGAAGCATGGGCTCACATTCTGGATGAAAAACGGAAAGCATTGCAGCCTAAAAGTGAAAAGTGCATATTTGTTGGATATTCTGAAGATGTAAAAGGTTATAGACTTTTTCAACCACATTCTCATGATATAATTATTACAAGAGATGTTAAATTTGATGAAAATCTCTTGGCCTGCGAGCCTAACTCGGTGATTGTGCCATCTTTGGCCTACGAGCCTGATTCGGCGTTTGTGCCTTCTTCTTCTTCTTCTTCCAACTTCCTTGACAGGTTTCCAACTCCAGTTTCTGATGATGACAGTGAGGATAAAAATCCAGCTCCGCCTACTCATGTTCCTCCAGTTGCACCAGCACAAGTGCTTCCTCGATGGGTCCATTCAACATGTGAAGCAACTAGTGATCTTGCTGGTGATCCTAGAGATCAACGTCGAATATGTTCTCAGTTTCAGCGAGCCTCTTCTCTGTTGGCTCAAGTTTCCGAGAATCATGATCCATAAAATTTTGTAGAAGATTCAAGGAATCCAGATTGGGATGCAGCCATGGATGAAGAATATCGTTCCTTAATGGTGAACGATACTTGGGATCTTGTACCTCTTCCAAAATGAAGAAAACTTGTCAGATGTAAATGGGTCTACATAACTAAGTATGCATCAGATGGAAGTGTTGAAAGACTTAAGGCAAGGTTAGTTGCCAAAGGTTTTTCCCAAGTTGAAGGGATTGACTACAATGAAACCTTTGCTCCCGTCACAAAAATGAACTCCATCCGCCTTGTTCTTTCCCTTGTAGCCTTACACAACTGGGAAGACCATCAAATGGATGTCAAGTCTGCCTTCTTACATGGTGATTTACAAGAGGAAATTTACATGGAACAACCTCTTGGCTATGTTCAGAATAACTCTAACCTTTTCTGCCGCCTTAAGAAATCCTTATATGGCCTTAAGCAAGCTCCTAGAGCTTGGTATGCCAAAATGGATAACTTTCTCCCTGACACTGGTTTTTCTAGATGCCATTCTGACCCCAATGTCTATACCAAGAAAGTAGGACACCATCTCATCATACTTGTTCTATATGTTGATGACCTTATTCTTACTAGTAGTGACCCTAAGCTTATAACCCATGTGAAATCCAGTCTTAAACAAAATTTTGAAATGTCAGACTTAGGACATTTGCATTATTTTCTTGGTCTCCAAGTCCTGCAAACCAAAGAAGGAATCTTTCTTTCTCAGTCTAAGTATGCTTGTGACCTTCTTCGTCGCTTTCACATGGAAGATTGTACACCAGCCCCTTCTCCCTTCCAGTCTGGAGTCAAAATTTCTGCCACTTGTACTTCATCTAAAGTCGATGCCACCTTGTATCATCAGCTTGTTGGTAGTCTCTTATACTTTACTCATTCTCGTCCTGACCTTTCCTTTGCCATTGGTCGTGTTGCCCGTTATATGCAGACACCTCATGAAAGTCACTAGCAAGCAGCTAAAAGAATACTTCGATATATTCGAGGTACAGTTCAGTTTGGGATTCATTACAGTACAGGGGGGAAACCTTTGTTGGTTGGTTTCACTGATTCAGATTGGACCGGAGATCCTGATGATCGACAGTCTACTGTAGGTTATGTTTTCAGTCTGGGATATGGACCTATCACTTAGGCTTGTAAGAAACAACAAGCTCTTTCTCTTTCTTCAGTAGAAGCAGAATATCGAGCCGTATTTAATGCCAATCAGGAAGCTTTATGGCTTCGACAGATCCTTTCAGAGTTTGGATTCGAGCAGCAGTATCCTACTCCACTTTGGTGCGACAATCAAAGTGTCATCAAGCTTGGCAAAGATCTAGTTCTACATCAACACAACAAACAAATTGAGCTACATATGCACTTCATCAGAAATCTTGTTCATGATCATGCTCTTGAAGTGCTCTTTTGCCCTACAGATGATCAAATTGCAGACATCTTCACCAAGTCTCTTACAGAAGCGAAGTTTTCTAAACTTCGATCTATGTTAGGAGTTCAGGAACTTGTCATTAAAGGGGGATAGGCTCTAATGCCTCCTTCCTTCTCTTAATAGTGTCACTTTTGTAAATCCTTCAATCCTATCCCAAGTTGTTCTTAAGGGGGGATGTTAGGATATTTAGACACTTAGGAGTTAGTTAAGATCAACTTGTGTAATATATCTGTTAGGGATAGTGTGTTTCTTTAGTATGCATTAGTATGCATTTGTAAATACTTAATCCGATGGTCACGATTTATTCCCGACATAGAGTGATCCGACGGCTCAACTTCTCTTAGATCAAACCTAACTTTGATCCGTGGCTTAACACCCAATTTGTCCATTTAGAGAGCATGGACGGTCATTGTTTAGTTGATCGATTATGACAAGCTCATTTGTAACTTTCATTCTTTGCATAATAAATTGTCCTGTAGAAGCTATTTGGCCGGGGCCGTGGAGTGTTTCCCTCAAGAGGTTTTAAACCACGTCAAAACATCGGTGTGTTGATCTGTGATCTGTTTGTGTGAAGTGGTTGCTCTTGGTGTTCGGTCCTTTGGTAGTACCCTGTGTACCCAAACAAAATTTAATTCCACATGGCTTTCAGATGTTGAATACACTACAGGGGTGAGAAATAGGTGGCAACAAATAGATGTTTCGGGGGAGAGGTCTGAGATGGACAAGCTGGCGGTGAAACTCAAGGCCATTAAAGAGTATACTATATTGTGGGAAAAAAATAAAAAACAATTGCTAGGGAAAGAACTTGCTGAGATTGAAAGGGAAATGGAAACACTGATGAAATAGTCTGTATGTCCTGGACTCAACCTAGTGGAAACTACAAAACTTTCTACAATGGAGAGTCGAAAATTGAAAATTCTTCTTATACAGGAGGAAACCTAGAGATTGAAAAGCCATGCCATATGGCTCAAAGCTAGTGATCTGAACACAAATTTTTTTCATCAATATGCAGATTCTCGGAGGATGCAAAATTCTATTTTGGATCTTAATGATCACAATGGTCGGTGGATCCGGGGGGATGAGGAATTGATGAATGAGGTTTCTCATCACTTTCAGGAATACTATTGTGACCCCAAAAACTCTACATTAGCATAACAATTTAAGATTATTAAGGAATGCCCTGGGATGTTTAATGAATTGGAGGGGGACTGTATATTTATGGATGTTACTTTAATGGATGTGGAAAATACATTGTGGGGTTTTGCTAAAGATAAATCTCCTAGCCCGGATGGGTGGACGGTGGAAATATTTATCCATTTCTTTGATATTATGGGGGAGGAACTCCGCAGGGCTGTGGATGAGTCATGACGATTAGGCACTGTCTCTGGGGCATTAAACTCAACTTATTTGGCACTCATTCCGAAGACATCCCATCTGGATAATTATAATGAGTTCAGGCCTATCACTCTTTGCAATTTCGTATACAAGATAATCTCCAAGATTATTGCTGATCGGATCAAACCAATCCTTTCAGGACACATTTCCATTGAGCAATATGTTTTTTTACAAGGCCGTCAGATCCATGATGCGATGGGGGTGACTCAGGAAATTTTTCATACTGTAAATCAGAAGAGACTTGATGCACTCATCCTACAACTGGACTTGGTGAAAGCTTATGATAGGGTTGATTGGAATCTCCTGAGATTAATTTTGATCCAGATCGGCTTGCCATGGAAGGTAATGAAATGGATTATGGCCTGTGTAACTTCGGTAAACTTTGCTATATTGATAAATGGTCATCCTTCGAAATTTTTTAAAGCATCCCGGGGTCTTCGTCAGGGTTTCCCACTATTGCCACTTCTTTTTCTGTTGGTCATAGAAGGACTGAGTCTATCCATTCATAAGGCAAAAAGGGAGGGGTTGATTGTTGGCATTAATATTTCAAGAGATATTGTTGTTACACACTCTCTTTTTGTAGATGATGTAATGCTTTTTGGTTTGGGTATACTTGCTAAGTGGATGCAATATAAGAAGTTACTTGACTTATTCTGCTCGGTTTCTGGCATGATTATCAGCTATATAAAATCACATTTTTTGAAAAATTCACTGTTGAATGATGTGGAACTATCGATTAGCAGTATTCTACCTTTAAAATTCAAGGAGATGGATGCTGGAACGAAATATCTGGGCTTCTTCATTAAGCCTACTAATTACCCGATAAATGACTGGTCATGGCTTATTAGACGTTTTGAAAAATGTATCGGTCATTGGATCTTCCGACACTTATCAATGGGAGGCAGACTTACGCTGGCAAAAGTAGTTCTGCAAAATATTGGTGTCTACTGGTTTTCACTGTGTAAAACTCCAAGATCCATCCTCGATCTTATTAGGAGGAAGTTGTTCAGTTTCTTATGGTCAGGGGGTGGAGCGCAAGAAAAATTTCATCTTATGAAATGCTCTGTATTAGCCCGCCCATGGAATTTGGGGGGATGGAATATAAAGCATCTAGATTTATTTGTCATGGCTTTACACGCAAAAAGCCTTTGGGGTGCACTCTTTGACAATTCTGTATGGGGGAGGATTATTAGAGCCAAGTACCTGAAAAATACTTCTGTTGCAAATTGGCTTCGTAAGGGTCGTCCTGCTACTATGGGTGTATCAAATTTTTGGAATGGATTGATGGGATCTTTCAATGTTATTGCACATTGGATTGCCTGGATTCCCGGAAATGGCTGTGACATTAAACTGGGTCTTGACCCGATCTTAGGGGGACCATGTCACTGGAAATAAGGACTCACCTCAGAACAAATGGATATTGCACTCTTGCACATGCGGCGGGTCAGTTTAAGGACGGGCGATCCTTATGGATCTCGGCCCAACAGCTAGGACTGACTACTGGTTTGGGGAATGAATGGGATGAATATATCAGGCCTTTTTATCAATCAAATATACAATTATCTGAGGCTTCGAATAGACTAGCTTGGTCATGGGATGTGTCTTGTGGCAAGGTTTATGCGAAATTGGCATATGACGCAATGTTTGCTGAGTCTCATATTGAGACTCGCTGGTGGTATAAAGCTATATGGAATCTAGCCCTTCCACTCAGGATAAAATGTTTTATTTGGCTAGCATTGTGCAATAAGATACTTACTTGGGACAGTTTATGTCGTTGTGGTTATATAGGCCTGAGATGGTGTCCCCTTTGTTGTTCTCAGGAGGAATCAGTTGCACATCTCTTCTCCACCTATCCCTTCATTCAGGATCTGTGGAAACAAATTGCATCTACCTCTGGTATACATTTCCTCTGGAGGCATCCTTCACTGTGTGAATGCCTAAATGCCTGGTCCCGTCTTTCCAATGGATGTACAGAACTACCATACTTTATGATATGGGAGGTATGGAAAGCCCGCAATTCTCGAATTTTTGAGAACTCTATACTTCATCGAGATTGGATCTGCTATAAAACCCTTGCTGCACACAAGGAATATATTTTAATTCATGGGGTTGATGAAGGTAGGAATGTTCTGAGTAAGAGATGTCGGATGGCCCATCCGGTCCTGGTGTATCCATGTGGCTACTTTGATGGGGCAGCTGTGGGCCGACTTGGGGTGGGAGGGGCGGGTGCAATCATTCATTTATCCAATATTGTTACTTTACATATCGGGCTGAATCTGGGTATTGGATCCAATACTCGCAGTGAATTATGTGCTCTATGGGTCTTGCTATTTATTGCTCGCTCTCGACAGATATCCTCACTTATTATCATGGGTGACTCATCATCTATTATCTCTTGGGCTAGAGGCAATGCTCCTCTCAACGTACTACTTCTCACTCACTGGTTGGAAGCGGCTCGTAAGCTAATTCTTGAATTTGAGCATATTCATTTTGCTCATATCTTCAGAGAGGTAAATACGGAGGCTGATATGCTCTCCAAGTGGGCTCTTTACTCTTAGGCGGGGGTCATCATGTGGCAGGAATGGCGGGAGGATTTGCTCTATACACATGGTTCTTATCATTTGCAATGGACATGATACTTATAGATTGCTATTTATATACTCTTTTTGTTGTCATTTTTGTTTTATGGGACATTGTTTTTTTATATATGACTAATATTTCTATGTGCAGATCCATAATTTGCACAGGTTCCAACTCCTTGTTGGGCGTTCCATCTACAAAAATATTTTGCGGATTATATGATACAGCCTCCTTCAGTAGTTGTTTTGTACTTTTTTGAAATCGGATGTAATAACGATATTTATAAATCTTAGCTCTATGTTGATATAACTGATTAGAAAGGCAGTTTCTCTACCGTAGTCTGTGGCTTTGGATGGGCTATGGTATTTCGGCCTGTTGTTCATGAGACTTATTTATATTTTGCTTCTTACATATTATCTTGCTGGGGCATATAGTGCTGGCCGCCTACAGGATGTTTTCCTGTTTTGCATATTGGATACTTGCGTGACTTGTGGCACTATGTATTTGGAACCCCTATGAACTTGTTGTTGACACTTGGATGTCTTGACGTCAGTCTTTTTCCCTGGTTGTACAGGGATGGTTTGCATATGTAAGAATTGACAGCTGGATATATTTACTATTCCGCATATTAATATTAAGTTGAATTTTCTGTGGAAAAAAAATGTAACCATTTAACAAAATGATCGAATATTTTAAAGGAATGCAAACCATCGATATATTACTCATAGAAGAGACAACACTGCAGTTTTGGAAACTACGATCGATAATAGATTATTCAAACTTCAAAGACATCTACCATCAAAGACAGCAACATGGTATGCACCATCATCGCATAAAAGACAGCCAAGCCACATGGGCTGTGCGATTGAAGCATTGTAGGAACAGTTGCAGTACATGATTAACACAGATTGCACTTAACTTTCATGAATGAAATAAGATCTATTGATCGATTAATATTCATTTCAGGCTGCGGATTTAATGAAATGGGAAGCGTATTCTATGAGTTTTTGTGAGTTAGGTTCGTCCATTTTGAAGAGGGCGAAGCCATGATCTTCCTCCTCAAACACCATAATTTCAATACTTTGGTTACCCCACAATTTTCTCAGAACCTCACAGTACTCCATTTCACGTCCTCCAATCACCATAATAGTCAGGGGAAAGGGCTCTGCAAGGGACCAAACATCCGGCGATATTCCGGCGTGCGGGGCGAGTGGGTTGCAGAAATGGTGGTCTCTGTTGCTTCCGACAGGTAGTGCCAACCTCCACAGCTTATCCGAGACTTTCAATCTAAGGACTGGGCTTTCTTTAAAAGCCACCTCGGAAGCAGTCCGTGCCTCCCCTCGGGAGCTAGTCTGTGTTGGACAGAGACGATGAGGGCGCCTACATCGGCTGCCCACCAAAAGGCCAAGCGTGTGATCAAACACGATGTCTTTGTGTAAGACCTGCTCATAACTTTTGTTCAGTGGAAGAAGGTGGACAGATGGTTCGTCTGCACGAACAACGGATCCGTCGCTGTAGAGCTTAATGAAGCCTTCCAAGTCTTCCACTAATGAAACTGAAATTGAAGACATGATTTTCTCCGTTCCCCGCTTATAAAAGGCTTTGAAATGGAAATTCACATCGCAGGAAATGTGTTTATGTAGCGTTAGAAGTGTAGCCAAGTTCATAACGAGTGATTGCCTTCCATTGATCGCACGGCTAATATCATTCTTACAATGATCAGATAAGATTGTTGTCATCGTCAAAGTTTGCTTTCTCCAAAGTCCAGTTACATCAAGATCGCGACTACTTCATAAATAAATAGATCGCGTGGAGGGTTTTCTGTAACAATTTCACGCAAATACCGTGAACACATAAAACGATTTATTATAATAATGTTGTCCATTACTATATAATATCTAGTTGTCAAGTGATAACTAAGTGATAATTAAATGAGTAGTATATTTATTCTAGGGTTTTTATTTTATTTTATTTTATTGTTGGTTTTGGTTGGAATTTAGTAATTTTTTTTTTGGTAAAATTCAATTTTTTTACTTGTTTAAATTGTACTTTTGAATTTACAATTAGATTCAACACTCTCAAATACCAGTATAGCACTTAAATTATGCAATTTCCATAATTAATATATGTGATGCTAAAATTATTTAAAGATTTCCAACAGAAATAATATATTTACACCGTATGCGTTTCACCACGGAGGTGCATAACCTCTACCTCAGACAATAGTCGATGTTCATCGTCTCAAGCAAGGCATTAACTAAGGCATTAACTAGTGGGCATACATGGATAGATAGATATGTGTGGGATAACTACAGGGGGTGAATGCTTCCACAAATGATTCTTGGTGGGGTGAATGTGTAATGCCAGGGACTAAGTGGTTGCGTAGCGTAAATGGACTAAGCGTAAATGGACTAAGTGGTTTCAGTAGGTAACCTTCAAAAGATATGAACCTGTCTAGATGTTCTGGAAGTAACTGTAACTGGGGTTCGGGGAGCGAATAGAATCATGCCACGTGGATGGCTATGCTTCGTCGCAGCCGCTGCCTGCACTAATGTTATCTGCAAATAGTCCGAAAACGTTACCTGCAAATAGTCCGAAAATGCCGATGTGATTCTATAAATTCTCGGCGAGATAAGTTATAATAAACAGAAGCTACGACAGAAAGCTGGTAGATTTCTCGCCTATGCTGCCTGCTGAACTAACGTTACACCACGATTTGATTCTGTTAATTCTCGCCATGCCAAATAAGTTATAATCAAGAAGCTACCACAGAAAGCTGCGAGCCTGAGATTTCCTAAGCCTGAGCTTTTCCCTCTCATTTTCAACTTCTAATTGAGCATCTGTCAGCCTTGCTTCGTATGACTCTATTACATTTTTCTCTGTGAACAGCTCCTTCACCTGCTGTTCAAATTGGATTTCTTGAGCCCTAAGACTGTTGCTAGATGTCTCAATCGCGATCTGAGAACTCATGAGCTTCTTCTTCAAATCATAAAGACGACCACTCACCTTCTTCAATTATTTCTCAGTGGCCAAAGCCTTACCTTGATATTTAGAGACTTCATGCACAAGCTTTTTCATTTCTTGTTGGGCAACCAACCATGCCACCCATCTCGTTTCTTGAGGTTATTCTCCAAAATCTTTAGCTTGATCTCTTCTTCCTTTCTTTTCTTCTCGGACATCATCAAATCATTCTCCCTCTCTAACAGTAGCGGCTGCAACTGCTTGATATCGCTTTGTTGCTTGGTGATCACTTGATTTGCCTCACTCAAAAGACTGTCTTTAGCCCTCAAATTTAGATTAGCTTGGGCTAGCTGCTCATCTTTTTCTACCAGTTCGCTGCTCAGCATTTCCAACTCCTCCTCTTTGGATGCCAAGGCCTGTTGAGTGCTGAAAATTTCTTGTTCCCTTTCCTATACAGCAAGCTTAGCCTTAGCCAGCTCTGAAGACAGCGCATAAAACTCATTCCTCGATTTTTTCAATTCTTCTTCAAGCTTGGTCTGCAGAACAAGAGCAATCACAATCTTGTTTTCACAGTGGCCCAAATCATTTTGGAACCTATTAACCTTACCCAGATCCAATGTCAGGTCTCTCTCTGCAGTTCTCAACTGGTCTTCTTTTCCTTCAAGAACTTCACCAGCAGTCTGGGGATCTTATTTGAAGACACACATATTGATATCTCTTCTACCTGTCTTCTTCTGTTCAAGCTTGTGTGCCTACAAAAATAGTCTATCCAAAGCATGCCCAGCAGGATCATTGAAGGCGTTCTTATAATCATTATTCTGAATGTTATGGTTGTGATTGGGCACATGACAATTTACCTTCCCTTCGGGCTGATCAAGAACTGAACTAACAAACAAATCATGGTTTTTCTTGGGGGAAAAACATGGTGGGTTTCCATTTTTCCTCTGAAACATAATATATGTCTGCAGTCGAAAATTCAAAATAAATGTGTGTCGAGTGGTTTCAGTACATACCTCAAGACGAGGGCAAGTTTGGGGTATTCCAAGCTGGGCACCAACAAAACATGTTGCGGATGATGGTGGTGCCATGGCAATTAACTCTCTGTGTATGCCAGACTAGCGGTAGCAGTCCTTTGAGCGCTTTCATGTCATCATATCCAGCACAACCGAAACCAGACAAAACAGTATCCCTTATTGTCCTTCAAAACCAAACCATTAGAACACAACTCTACTCCAATTTTGTCCGGACTGAACAAAATGATTAAATTCTGCTAAAAATCTGGAGAAGAATCAGAAAATGCAACTTAAAATGAACACAATTGACAACCATCATGTCGACCAAGCACTACCTTTTATGTTTGTTTAATAATTAAATTAAATTGGATTGTTGGGAGAGTGTGAGATGGCATGAGAATCGGACCCATAAGTGGCTGTCAAAGAGCCTTTCTCTTCTGGAGACTCACGAGCTTCTTCAGGCTCTTTGAAAACTCCATGCCCCCTGCATAACTGCCTTCCTAAATTGTCAGTCCGCCCACCGACCGTCAATTATATTTTGGTAGGATTTGTATTTAAAAAATGTTTTAATCATAAACAAATTGTAATTTCAAAACAAAATCAAGTCTTTGATTTAATCTATATGGTCAAACATGCGATCTAAACAATAAAAATTTGCATTCCCAAAAATCCCAAAACAAAACAATCTGCATACCAGTTATACAACACTTTCGCAGAATGGTGTAACCACTTCTTTACGGGTTTTTGATCACCGACCGTGCACTATTGCGAATTAGTAATCATTAACAAAACCAAAATAAATTTACATGTGGGCATAAAGCAATGATTAAACAGTTGGAAGATATTTGGAATAATCATGAGTAATGATCACTCTACAATTTCCAATTTACCAAGAAACAATCTAATTCAAAATATGAACAAGAACAAACTCCTGGTAATGGAGAACAAATCTCTGCTTACCATGTTCTAGAGCAGTGGACTGAGTGCATATAGGCCTAGGTTTTTGACTCCGACGTCGTGCCTTCCAATTGCATTTGCTGGATTTTTATGATAACATTTCAGTGTAAAGGGATTTCTGATTATTTCCAATTCAACAATGGGTTCCTTTCATTTGTTTCTAAATTTCATGCATGAGGAGAAGGATTTCTTACCAACTGGCAGCTTTCTCCTTTTTGTTTTCCAAATGGCTTTGAGAATTCATGCCTTCTTTTGCCCATTCGGTATTCTTCCCTTGAATAGAACGGTTAAAGCCTATTCCTAAGAGTCTTGCTTGGTAGCAGCTACATATTGCCAATGTATGTTTTAACAACCGTCCAACCGTCCATCAAGAAAATGACTTCATTTTTTTTATTTATCTTCTGCATATGAGCAGATTCCTGAGAACAAGCCATGAACCATGGCATCCCGTTCTACATAAGCTAGGAAAGTTACACCAGAATAACCATAAAGAGAAAGGTTAAATGGCCCCTACATCTATTCGGTAAGGGAATAAGCAGGCACTTCCTCTAATACTTACCTTGAACAAAAAAATGGATTATGTGCTTGGGCTATTAATTTAAAATTACTCCAGCGCGGATAATTCCTGTGCTAAGCTTCTGTTTAACTAAGAGTTTTGTTCTGGTAAATTTACTTAACTTCTGGAAACAAAACAAACTTATGAACTGATAGATATCATTATCCAACTAAATCGAGCTATCCATGATGTTTAAGCACCACGGGAGGGGTTTTCGTACTCAAGCCACGATCGTTGAGTGGTTTAAGTTGGTTTTTCCATGTGGCGTTAGAAAGAAGCAAATGAAACCACATATAATACGTTCATTTCATTGTATACTTGTCATAATTAGGCAGACCGCTCTACCACGTGAACTCCATGATCCCCAGGTGGCGTAAATTCTTCTTTATAACTAGCCTTACCTTTATTAATCGAGGTCTCGAGTCAAGGTCTTTATGTGAATAATATGTTGAGGAAATATCATTGAATATGAAAAACAGCTCCGAGATTTGAGAATTAATTATCTTTTACATTTAATGATATAACTTATTCAATGTATATTCAATTAAGGAAATATAATTGAGTATGAAAACAACTCCAATATTTGAGAATTAAGGAACTATCTATATTGTCAGAAGACGTGTGAATCCTTGATGCGGCCAGAGTCATTGATAACTAATTACTTTCCTTGGTTTATTAGTGATTTTCAGAAGATTAATTCGACCACTCCTATTGTGTTGTAAGTCTGCATTTTATTGTGTTTTTTGTGAACTATCTATATTGTCAGAAAACGTGTGAATCCTTGATGCTATGAGAGTCATTGATAACCAGTTACTTTCATTGACCAGTTTATTAGTGATTTTCAGAAGATTAATTCATATAGTGACAGGTCTGTTCGCCTTTACATGATTGAGAAGCATGTAAATTTTTTATTGTGGAATTGAAATCCTCAATGAGAAGAAAGAAACATATTTGGGTTCCCACTGTATCTTCCATTCTCGATGCAAGCATAACAAAGATTCATTTACAACTTAGATTGTGGCACTAGAGCAAGAGCTGGTCCATGAAAGAGTTCTATACCTATACTTGTATATGAAGATTCCTAAATTTATTGCTACAACACATGGCATGAAAGCAAACTTTTGTTTACAAGTAGTTTGTGCAGTTTAGGAGCTATTATAATCATTGTTTTCATTGATATTATTGCAGAATTATTTTTTCAAATTACTTATATATTCAAAATATAGTAGTAATCTATAGTGTTGAGATTACTACTACAAAGTTTTTTATTAAGGGTTGAGTGCCTATGTCTTTGTAATCTGAGATTGTTACAAAGTTTGCTCTTTTCCTACCAGTATCCTCCGTTGTCTGTGCTTATGTTTTTGTTCTTTCTAACTTTCTGCTTTTCCTACCAACATTCATTTTTGCCCTTCAAAGAGAAAATGCTAGTATTATTATATTGTTATGTTATTAAGTGCTTTGGTTGTTCCTATGGTCAAAGTTTGCAATATTGATATGTATATGTCTTTATTAATAAGATGGTATAGAGCAGCCGAGCATTTGATCGGTCCAAATAGAAGACTCCCAAAAGGTCATACCTCATGTTCCTTGACTTTTGAAATTTGATGGCAACCTTCCACGTCAATACAAAGGCCTCCACCGACCACTAGGAAATTTCTAGGGAAGCATGGGATGATACTAAATGAATAATGAGAAGTTCATGTAAAAATCAAGAATGTCTCAATTGGAGAACGAGTAAACCCATTGATTAGAATAATAGTTTACCAATATATTTGGTAACTCATGGTTTTAAGAATATAAGAATATAATTGGTAATTAGTGAGTGATACTATTTATTTGAAATAATATAGTAAAATTTAAAGCTGTTTTTTTAATTAGTTAAAAAATGTATTTTAAGAAAGTAAGAAAATAAGTTAACAATTAATATTTGAAATATATCATAAAAGTGAAAATCTATTCATTATAAATGAAGAAGTTTTAAAATGTGATTATTTTGATTTATGGGCAAATTTTGGTTGGAATCGGGGGATTTTTTTTTAACAAATCTTATTTTATGTTGATCAAATTGTGATTCTAAATTTCTAAATAAATTCAACTTTTAAGGTTAAAATCGGGAGAATTTTTTAACAAATCTTATTTTATATCGATTGTGATTCTAAATTTATAAATAAATTTAACTTTTAAGAAAACTCAAAATATTCATATTTTAAAAATTTAAACACTATTATTTAAACTTCTAAAAATTTCTTCAAAATTAAATTTTCTTACAACCGAGTTATACCCTGCTTCATCCCACAAGTACGTGGGGATAAAACCCTGGAATTTGAAGTTCTTGCCCTTAAAAGAAGATCCTTATCTTTAACCCTCGGAATTATTTTTAGTTTTATGAATTTGTGTTTTTATACGTAAGGTACGAAAAGCAAGGTAACTACCAAAATTTAAGTGCGTAAAGCAAATCCTATAACTAGGAGCATATTAAGTGGAAGTTAAGATTCAGACATCACGATAACAACTTGGATAACCATCATTTTTCCTTCATCTCACTTCCGAGTTCATCTAATGAGTGAGGCCTTCTTTTTGCAAGGGCAGAAACCTCGTTTGTTCTAAAAAACAAGGGTAAAATCCCATTGTTGTCCTCGTCATGCTGGATCTTTTCCCAATATGCTTCTATCATTATGTTATATTATTTTCTTTGGTTGTGAATTTATATTGAGTGGTGTTGTTATAAATGCATCAACTTATTATATTTTCTTTGGTTGTGCATCTATAGTGAGTGCTGATCTCTTATAACTACACCGATTTATCTATCTTTTTGATGTGAAGAACACCAACTTAAATAATTTGAAAATGATGATTTAACTTTGTTGATGGGATTTGATAAGTTGGTGAACTTGGAAATATGTGTTGGTGTTGGTGTAGTAGGATTTTACGTAACTGTTTTCTCAAACTTCTTTGCAATTAACAAACCTTCATGTACCTCGATTCTACTTGGGAGTAACTTCAAAATGTGTAAAAGGCAAGGAAATATCTGGACCTGATTTATTTTTTGGTTGGTTTCTCTTTCTTGTCTCAAATTCTTTGTAATTTAGATCCCTTTAGAATAGCTCCGCATCCTCCTTGATCTAATTACGATACACCCATTTAAGATTGATGGCTTTGAAATGGGATCATGCACTTCCAAAGATATCTCTCGAAAGAGATACTATGTGATTTCCTTGGCCATATCCTCAGTGTGCTTCAAATATGGTAGAAAGAAAGCATCTATAGTAATGGGGAAAGAAGGCCACAATTACCCTGCTCTTTGAATTGTGTTGTGGCTCCATGCAAAACAATTGAATAGGCAATCTCTTTGATGACTAGTTTTATTGTCACGTATTAAGGAAACATGTATGTATGGAACTTTGTACACATGCATGTAACTGGATATTTCCTTTACTTACCAATATTTAATAGAGTCCAAGGATTTTATACTTTCGCTTGTCAATCATGGACACAGTGTGATATGAAATTTGATGAATATGCATGACAAGGTTACCACATATAATGAAAAATATTTTGGCACATGTCTAGACCTACATAGTATCAAATAATGGATACAAATGGGAGGTAACTCTGGGGTCCATGTAGTCATGAAGTTCAATAAATTGCACGAAGCACATACACAATCCATCATAGATAAGGAATGAAGAATTTTTGTCATTCAATTGGCTTGGCCTACACAACCTTTCGCAATGCACTGACGATATTGTCGGAGATGATATATTCATAGTTGAAGAGTACCTCATATTTTGGTGCTTGCTAGATAATAAACACAGAGTGTAGTAATAAAGACTTGGTGGTATGTTCTTCATACAACTAAGAGATTAAGAAAACCATGTTTTTATTTCTTCCTTCAACTTTTCTATCTAAAATATGATTAATTTTCTTCTCTTGAGAGATGTTTATTCATTCCACCACCCTCTTACCAATTCATGCATCTCATGTTTGGTTACAAATAGATCAACTGATTGATTATAAATATTCAGTTTGGGAGGAGGTAGTTATAAATATTTTGAATGATGTGAGGATTAAATAAACCTACCACATATACTTGAAATGATTTTATATTCTTTTGTTTGATGTATGCTTGCACAAATATGCACTTAATCACACCAGACCCTAGTTGTTTCCTCATAAATACATGATATTTTCACATTGTAGTATGTGTCTAGATTTGCATCGTTAAGTTCCGCTTGATTCATTTTACCATTTAGATCTATTTGGATCTTGGTTTGGTTATTGACATCATTTGAGGATTCCTTAGCATCTCCTTAGTGTTGTAAAATTGAGGGTTATCCTTTAAGGGAGAGAGCTTTAAATTGAGAGTTTTATCACCACTTATTTGTGTGAATTGAGGAGGTTCAAAATATTACATCATGAAATTGGTTACTCCATAGAGAAAGAAAACTCTTGAGCAATTTTACCATCAATCTAATAAAATATAAGATGATATTATATTATCCCATTTCAAGTGATTTCATGGGATCAACCATCAACATCATGGAGGATAAATCATATTTCATCATTCCTAGTCCCTTTATTTCTTCCATCTTCCATGTGTTGTTTACTACGATTGTGTGGAAAAGGGCATTCAATATTCCTTTGTCTCTCCTCATCACCTAGTCAATACATGAATCTACCACATCAATTTCTAATAGAGGGAATATCAAACTTGTTCTCTCTTTAACCCTAGAAAATATGTGCATCTTTATGGCAACTTAATAAAGAAGATCAATATGCCTCCAAGCATACAAGACATAATTTCAAGAATCTATTGCATGCATTCGAATATTGGTGTAAAGAGAAGTTGTAGTGCATCTTATATCAAAGGTATATGTTTGTTTTGTATTCTCCTCTAGTAGGGAATCTTGGGAAAAATAAAGCCTAATGAAATGGAATATTACGATCTATATATGTTAAGCCCTAAATATAGGCACATTCCCCCCTATATTGTGGTCCATTACATTAGTTTTGATGTCAACCTTGGTACATTAGTGGGAATTGTCATTAGTATGGTTATATTAGTTGTGTCGGCTTGGGTCAGTTAGTTGGGATTGTAACCCTTAGTATCCTATATATAGGAAGGAGACGTTTCATTTGGAGTATATCATCTTGTCTTGTTTTGTGTACTTAGTACATTGTATAAGTAGGTTTCCCCCTCGAAGAGGCTTGTTATTCAACTATTTTATTCAATAAATTCATGGATTACTCTTTCTAAACTATTTATGCTCATTTCATACTCTTTTTGGGAATTTGTTGCATAACATTTGGTATCAGAGCCCTTTCCTCGAGACTGGTTTCTACAAAACGATTTATCTTGGAATTTTAGCTATAAAAAGTTTTCTACAAGGGTTTAGGGAGTGATACTTAAAACCCATCACAAAAAAACACCGAGCTAACTATGATCCAAGTTTCAGATCCTGAAACATTAAATGTTCGGATATATTCTCTCCAGAAGCTAGGGTTTCTGACTAGTCCAAAAACTAGTCTAAAACAGGTGTCTTGAGAAAAAGGGTCATATCTGGGGCATTAAAGATCCAAATTGAGTGATACCTATTTCATATGACATAATACAGACCACAATATATATGGTAGGAGTTTCAACCTCAGATACAAAAAAATGGACACGTGGCATACCATACAAATTCACTATATTGGAAATACCAAAAATAAGAAGTGTTGGGAGATTCACAATAACTTCTTATTGGTAAATCCAAATTAGGTCATATCCGTGGAATTGGAAAGAGGACGAATTAGGATACAACAGAACAAATTTTCAGACCGAGAGGAGCATAAATTTAAAATTTACATCAGTTTCAAGTCGGCCTTAAAACAGTCTTCCAATCAAGGTTTGAAAAGGTACACCATTTTTAGTTTTGATTAACTTTGAGTAGAGGGATCTAATTGTGGTGACATCCAAGGTGTGATATATATTTATATTGCTTAAAATACTAGCAAAAAGAAGTCTAAAGATTCACACTCCATCCAAACCACCAGAGGATCCATCCTTGATGTATGATGAAAGGGAACACCTCTCTTTTCGAGTGTCCCAGTTGGAAGATATGATTAAAGGATCTGTGAAAAAAGACTTGGATAATTTAGAGGAGAAGTTGAATAAAATAGAGGAAAATATGAAAGGCTCAATGAGAACAATTGATTTACTCCAATTAGAGGAGAAGTTGATGGGAAACATGACAAATATTGTTAATCTCATAAAAAATTCAAGGGATACTCTCCTTACAGGTGATGATGTGTTCTAGGATACTTAGGAGGATAAAGATAATTCTCATGTTGAGAAACCTGCCATGAATAAGAATATTCCAAGAGGAAATGATTCTGGTAATGGAAGTCCTCAGGGATGGTCACCAAGGGGTACCCAACTTCCCAAGATTAACATGAGAAAGTTTGATGGAAATGATCCAATAACATGGATATTTCAAATGGAGCAATTCTTTGATCTACATTAGGTTCTAGCATTGTAAAAGGTAACTATTGCATCATTATATTTAGAACCTGATCAATTTCTATGGTACCAATGGCTTTGTGACCATAATAAGAACTCTATTATATATTGGTCTATATTCAATGAAGAATTGATTGCACATTATGGGGATATTAATAGAAATACCTTATTTATCTAGTTAATAAATCCCAAGAAAAAAGGTCCAGTTGCACAGCACATCAAACAATTTTAGAAGCTAAGTCTTAGAGTGAAGAAAATTTCAGAATATAATCTGTTGGATCTCTTTATTGGAACCTTGAAGGATAACATTCAGCATGAGGTGCGTCTCTTTGAACCACCATCCTTGGAGAAGGCATTCATGATGGAAAGGAAGGTTGGAAGTAAAAATATGACAATGGCTACTAGAAAGAGTATGTAATGTCCCTTCTTAAGAATTTTATTAAAATGGCAAAATTTTCACTTTTCTCCCAAGTTCGACCTTTGACTAGTTTTGATGTCTAGGTCTCCAATTTTCTCCAAATGCTCCCAAATCTTATGAGAAGATATATGAATTATATTAGGACTTGAATATGATGTTCAGAGATGATATATGAACTTTATATTACTTCTACAAATCCTCTTTTAATTATGTCCAAAGTACGGAGTTTGACTAGCAATTCCTCTTTGACTAGTATTGGTCTCCTGGTCTCCAAATGACCCCAAATGATTGTATAATGGGTCTGGAGGTATTTGATAGGTATTAATACATATAAAAGAGGCTCATTGATACTTAAAAACCCTTAAAACACTTCTTCACATTCATGTACAATCTGGACAAAGTATGGAATATTACTAGTAATTTCAAGCTTCAAATCCCCAATGGTAGATGGCTCTAAATAGCTCCAAATAATCTCAAATTGTACCAGTAGGTGTATGAATGATGTTAATACATAAAAATGGTGTTTATAGGTGTCGTTTAACCATCAAATGACTTCTGCAACTCAATTTGGAAATCTGATCAATGTATGGAGTTTTACTAGTAAAATTGTGGTTCAAATCCCCTAGGGGTAGATGATGAAAATGACTTTCCAAATGCACTCAATCCAACTCTAAATTATTAATGGAATCAAGGGACATATAAAGGAAATAAACATGAACTCATATGCATCACCATTCAACTTTTAATGTCTGCTATAACTCCCTTAAATCAAATGCAAGAAGACTAGTTTCGACCTTGGGGGAAATAACATTAAATCTTCTTCAAATGAAATAAAACTGAGCAAGATGGATCCAAATGCTTAAGTGATGAACATTAAACTTTTAATACTCATCAATATAAGTCCATACATCATAAATATATCAGAGAAACATTCTTCCATTCGAAATTATCATCAATACATTGGCATAGATCAATCTAGTGGGGGAATGGTCACTCATGGGGGCTTCACTCAATAAACCACTATCATATCACATTAGTTCATGGCATATGAAACAATACTCCTAATTTCACTAAATATTGGAAAATACCTTCCAAAATCGTTTTTTTAACCCCCTCCCAATATGCCTTCCCAATTTAAAAAAACCCCTATTTTCACTAGATATTGTATGTATCAATTTTTTCATTAACATTTTTTATACCCCTTTATATTTCTACCTATTATATTGATATGATACCTCTCTTATGACCCCACATACATTATACAATGCACCTTGCTTCTTTCGATGTATATTGTGGATGCACATTACTTCACCCATAATGCAATTACTCAACCACATATGATTATGATTTGCAACATATAATAGTCTAATGAAGATATAGGAGATCACTTCTTGTATGTCACTAGAGACAATGCACATAGTACAACATTTAGATTGCATGTTGCAGTTCCCCAATCGCTGAATGAGCCTGTTGTGGGTTAGGTATCCAATCCCTAAGGGCCTGTAATAAGATCTAGGAGGCTGACTAAACCTCCCAAGGCCTGTAATAGGCATGCGTGGTTGGGTATTCAAGCCCCCAAGGCCTATAGAGAGCCTATAATAGGCCCTGGAGGCTTAGATCCTCCCAAGGCTATTGGTAACAACTGGCTGAGTGCTATTGGTAACAATTGGCTGTCAATGACCACTGTCTCTTGACTATGATCGACTGGAAACCCACTTCACCACGAAACCCCCTGGCCTCAAGCATGCCTCAATGCATGATTTCCTTGCATACTGGTAAGCCTGAGCCTTGCCTCAACCCAATTTCTCATCTGGCCGTGATCCTGCCATCTCCATTTGGCAGATATTTGTCAGCACATCCATATAAAAAAGACCCCAAAGTATTTTTGTATTGTTACATTAAATAAAACAAACTCTTTGCCCCTTAATATATAAGAAATATTATTTTTAGGTTTTCATGAATATTTAATACCACAATATGAGTGGACATGGTATTATATTGCCTTATAGTGAAGCTCCCGTGTGGTCACTGTTTGCTCAATAATCATCAATGTTACATACAACCACTTCATATTTCGACCTGAAACTTTCTGGAGATGAATAACAAAGAATTTAATTCATATTATAAAAGAAATGGGGCATTAGAATCTCCCCCAAAGAGTACAATAGCTCACCAAAAACACCCTCCCTCAAGGATCAAGAATATGCAATGAAAACTGGAAATGGTTGAAGGAATGAGCTGCAATAGAAGAAACCATGATCTGCCCTGTAGCTTACACTTGCAACAAATGACTCCATTAAATCTCCAAATGAAAGTTTTGAATGTCCTTTCCAGTTACCAACTTGGATGGGAATATTTCACCCTCGAAATTGGCTAAGGGAAGAAACTAGTCATCCACTAGCTCTCCCTCTTCACAAATGCAATTACAAATTCTAAAAATGATCAAAAGCTCCCATTATTCTTTGTTCATGGCTCTTATAAACTTATAATGTCCTCTATGGGTTTAATTACTTCCAATAGATTCATGCCAACTCAATTTGGGAAGAGATTCCCAAGTATGCCACTTGTCCTTCCAATTCTAGCCCTCTCCTTCTCCTAATTCAAATTGGTGTCTCTTGGGCTTCCCTAACTCACTTAAGCACCCTCTTGGAGGCTATTTTTATCCTTGAAATGTCATAAATGTCATATGTCATCCCTCAGGTCTGATTTGTGTCATAGGTGTCATAGCATCTTCATCATTGTTGTCATAGAGCTAGGGAATCTAGCCCAAGTGTCTCACTAGCTCCAAATTGCCTCTTCCTCTTCCATGGGATTTATTCTTCCACTACAATTCGACCTTACATGACTCATGCCAAGTATATTGACCTTCTAACTCACCCCAAAAACATTTGGCTTCTTATGGATTCGAAATGGCAAGAGTAGGATGCCATGTGGCATGGCAAGTCTAGCTTGTGTGGGTCCCACATCTTCCATGTGTCTTCATGATCAATTGCCACTTTTATTTTCTCTTGTGTTTATTTATTTAGATCCTTTATTAAATATTTATTCCATTCTAATGTGCTAACATAATTTATTATCCTCCTTATGTCAAATCCCAAAGCTTCCACCCTCAACCTAGGAAACTAGTAATTTTCCTCCTAGGAAATATTTTGACCCTTAACATCAATTTGACAAATTCTCATGAATATGGTCATTTGGATTAGGCCCTTGTGACCCAATGCCAAATTTAGAACATCACAAATCCTCGCTTCCCAATATTGCTTGTCCTCAATCAATTTCAAACATGGGTGTTGAAGAACCTACTTTCTATATAATTCTTTGAAGTTGCCACTGAGTTTCCCAACTTTGAGTCTCCGAGATTCCATGAAGATTCTAGAGAGGAACCACCATGCTTGCTGCTGCAGTAATATGATTAAAATCACTTTATTAAGTGGGAAATCCATCTCCCATACTTCTTGTTTCCTAAAAAAAAATTGAAACCAATGAAACAAAAATTATTCCAGGGTCCCATTGCTTGTATTGGACCCCAACAATTAAGAGTGCTCTCCAACCCATACCATCAGATAAGAGGATTCCTGGATCCCATTTTCTTGTATGCATTATTCCAAACATCATGAGTACAAAATGTATATCATCAAAGTACATAAATACATAATGAAAATGTACATCAAGAAGATGCTTCATCAAAGAGTCATGAAAGTGCTTATACCTCCAAGCAAGTAGACCACCATTTTCCAAGTGCATACAATCAGCATGCAACCAATCAAATATTCTCCAATGACATAGGTGAGGATCCCATGTCCTATAATTCTTCTCCAAAAGGATGTGATATGAATCAAAATATTCAGCCATGTATTCTTTCATCCAAGAAGTGAATGAAGAATCTCCACTAAAATCTGAACCAAATAATGAGTAGGAAAAACAAGGAGACTTCAAATGACTCAAAGAAGTCTCACCCATACATCCATGAATGTGAGAATCATAAATATATAACAGAGTATGTGGCTTTCAGCAAAAATGTTCTCCAATCATAAATCTATTCACCCAAGTGTTGGATGAAGTTCCTCCAACTTCAAATGAACCAAGTGTTGAGCAAGAAAAACCATGAGTCTTCAAGTGACTCAAATGCATATCATAGGTGCATCCATGTAGATGTGCATAATCATAAAGTAACAAATGATGCTGCTGCAAATGTGAATAAGAATGTGCTCCAACCATGTCATCATAAAAGGTAAATCGAGGAGTTCCATACTCCTCACGTGGCACCATAAAAAGGAACCATTTCACCCATAATTTATTGAGACTAATGCCGCAAAACATGGAATTGTAGGATGTAGGAGAACGAACTAACTCACCCAAATGATCAAAAAGTGTAGAAGTTTCATCATGGGAAGGATCCATATGGGTAGTATCATGCAGCTCCTTCAAAAGTGTGAAACCTTTGTCATAGATTGGTTCCAATGTAGAAGAATCATGCTCTTCTTTAAAAATTAAATAACCTTCATCAAGAGACAATTCAAGTTCCTCTTCCACCACATCAAGTGTTTGTATCTCTTCAAGTTCATCTTCAAACACACTAATCGCATTCAAATTTTCACATTTCTCTTGATACACCATGTCATGAGAATCCTCCAAATAGTCTACCATTTGAGAAGCTGAAACATAGGAGGAAAAACAAGTATCTTGCAACTTTTCAAGAAGTTTCTCATTTTGAATTGTGAGCTTATGATTATCCTCATTATTCTTCAAGTATGCATAATGTAACAATTCATTAAGAGCAAACAAATGGTTTCTATCAAAAAGAAAAGACATGAAATTACCTTTGATGTGGCACATTACTTTTTGAATCTTCTCCATGTCTTTAAGGAAGGATGTTTTCTCCAATCAAGTAGCTCTCCAACAAGAATTTGACACCAATGCTTGAGTGTCATGGAGAATGCTGAGGGACTCTTGGATCTTCTTTTCATTCATATTTAAGGACCCTTCAATGAAATGAAGTTCTTGCAAATGAACTCCTCATGTTCTTCCTTCTTACTTCGACCAACTTCATGAAGCTCAAGTGGTGATGGGGAAGTTGATCTTGTTTCTTCTTCAACTGCTACAAGGTCTTCATTTTCATGCTTAAGGGAATTTTGTCTTGCAGCAATACTGTCAAAAGTGATCTCTATGTCACCAACATCGAGGTGTGAGCACCCATCATTAGGCACTCCTTCATAGTTCAAGCATCCATCAGTAGATGCTCCTTGTTTCATCTCCAAGGTAGAATGTGTCTCGAATTGATCTTCAATATTTTCAATAGGATCTTCTTCATGCTCTTGTGATGTCTCTTCCTTTTGCTTCTTCAAGCAAGCTGATGCATTTTTCCCCTTGTTTTTCGTAGGTTTAATATCTTGGGAATCTACTTTTGAAGAAAATCCAAAAACTCTCCTCAAGTAGGACATGCATGCCTTCGTTGAAGCTTCAGATATTTCATTGATCTTTTCACCCACACAAATATGATACTCACTCCAATTTATTTTACAATAAGGGCATAAACCTTTCTTCACTAACTCCACATTTGCATTTTTGGGTCTATTTTCAAACAAAATATTATCATAGTCTTCAAAAGACATGGCATTTTGTAGATCTTCCTTCAAAGCAAGATATGCTTGATATCTTTGATATTGTTGGGGTAAGGTTATATGTTGCTCTCCATATTTGTAACTCGTTCATATAATCATCCTTTGATGGTGTGTCATACTCATATTTATCATACATATGGTCATAATAATAATCTTCATTCCTCCTGAAATTGTAAGAAGTGTTGCATGATGGCACCTCTTCCTCAACCCATTCACATTTTGCTTCATATTGTTCATAAGCATCTACATATTCCTCATAAGAATTGTACTCATAGGATTCATCATAATAGTAAGACATGGATGCAACTTATTCTTCAACGTATGATATTAATTCACAGGTGCAAGGACCATGCTCTGATACCACTAGAATGTCCCTTCTTAAAATTTTTATTAAAATTGTAAATTTTTCACTTTCTTCCCTAGTTCGACCTTTGACTAGTTTTGATGTATAGGTCTCCAATTTGCTCCAAATGCTTCCAAATATTCTGAGAAGGTATATGAATGATATTAGGACTTGAATATGATGCTCAGGGATGATATATGACCTTTATATTACATCTACAAATCCTCTTTTAATTATGTCCAAAGTAGGGAGTTTGACTAGCAATTCCTCTTTGACTAGTATTAGTCTCTTGGTCTCCACATGACCCCAAATGATTGTATAATGGGTCTGAAGGTATTTGATAGGTATTAATACATATAATAGATTATCATGTATACTTAAAAACCCTTAAAACACTACTGCACATTCATTTACAATCTGGACAAAGTAGGGAAGATTATTAGTAATTTCGAGCTTCAAACGCCCAATGGTAGATGGCTCTAAATAGATCCAAATGATGTCAAATTATACCAGTAGGTGTATGAATGATGTTAATACATAAAAATGGTGTTTATAGGTGTCTTTTAACCTTCAAATGACTTCTTCAACTCACTTTGGAAATATGATCAATGTATGGAGTTTTACTAGTAAAATTGTGGTTCAAATCCCCTAGGGGTAGATGATGAAAATGACTTTCCAAATGAACTCAATCAAAATCGAAATTCTGAACAAAAGAAGGGGAAATATAAAGGACATAAAAATGAATTCATATGCATCACCATTCAACTTTTAATGTCTGATGTAACTCCCTTAAATCAGATGCAAGAAGACTAGTTTCGACCTTGGGGGAAATAACATTAAATCTTCTTCAAATGAAATAAAACTGAGCAAGATGGATCCAAATTCTTGAGTGCTGAACATGAAACTTGTAATACTCATCAATGGAAGTCCATACATCATAAATACATCAGATAAACATTCTTCCATTCGAAATTATCATCAATACATTAGCATACATCAATCTAGTGGGGGAATGGTCACTGCTTGCTCAATAATCAACAATGTTACATACAACCACTTGATATTTCGACCTGAACCTTTATGGAGATGAATAACAGACTATTTAATTCATATTATAAAATGAATGGGGCATTATAAGCTCCCCCAAAGAGTACAGTAGCTCACCAAAAATGCCCTCCCTCAAGGATCAAGAATATGCAATGAAAACTGGAAATGGTTGAAGGAATGAGATGCAATAGAAGAAACCATGATCTCCCCTCTATATTAAACCTACAAAAAATTACTCCATTAAATATCCAAATGAAAGGTTTGAAAGACCTTTAAAATTACCAATTTGGATGGGAATCTTTCACCCTCGAAATTGGCTAAGGCAAGAAACTAGTCATCCACTAGCTCTCCCTCTTCACAAATGCAATTGCAAATTCTAAAAATGATCAAAATCTCCCATTCTTCTTTGTTAATGGATTTTATGAATTTATAATGTACTCCATGGGTCGAATTCATTCCAAGAGATTCATGCCAACTCAATTTGGGAAGAGATTCCCAAGTATGTCACTTGTGCTTCCAATTCTAGCTCTCTCCTTCTCCCAATTCGAATTGGTGTCTCTTTGGCTGCCCTAACTCACTTGAGAACCCTATTGGAGGCTATTTTTAGACCTGATATGTCATAAATGTCATATGTCATCCCTCAGGTCTGATTTTTGTCATAGGTGTCACAACATCTTTATCATTGTTGTCATAGAGCTAGGGAATCTAGCCCAAGTGTCTCACTAGCTCCAAATTGCCTCTTCCTCTTCCACGGGAGTTATTCTTCCACTCCAGTTCGACCTTACATGACTAATTCCAATTATATTGACCTTCTAACTCACGCTAAGAACATTTTGCTTCTTATGGATTCGAAATGGCAAGAGTAAGATGCCATGTGGCATGGCAAATCTAGCTTGTGTGGGTCCCACATCCTCCATGTGTCTTCATGATCAATTGCTAGTTTGATTTTCTCTTGTATTTATTTATTTATATCCTTTATTAAATATTTATGCCATTATAATGTGCAAACATCATTTATTATCCTCCTTATGTCAAATCCCAAAGCTTCCACCCTCAACCTAAGAAACTAGTAATTTTCCTCCTAGGCAATATTTTGACCCTTAACATCAATTTGAAAAACTCTCATGAATATTGTCATTGGTATTGGGCCCTTGTGACCCAATTCCAAATTTGGGACATGATAGAGCACCTCCAACACATACCGAGAGAATATTGTTACTTCTTCTAACCCACCTCAAAGGTTGACACCTCAACAAATAGAGGAAAGAAGAGCAAAAGGCCCATTCTTTAATTGTGACAGCAAGTATAATAAGGGACATATGTGTGGTGAGAAGAAGTTGTTTTACATAGAGTGTGAAGAGGAAGAACCAAAAGTAAAAGAACCATATCTAGATGAAGAAATAGAAAATACTACTTCAGAAGAGATTATTCCCACCATATCAAGTCATGCATTGGATGGAATTATCACTCCTCAAACCCTCCAAATGGAAGGATTTATCAAAAAGAAAAAGGTAATAGTGTTGATTGATTCTGGTAGTACTCATAATTTCATTCACTATAAATTAGAAAAATCTCTCAATTGCTTTTGATATCCAGCACCATAATTTCAAGTAATGATTGCAGATGGAGGAACTATCAATTGCTCAGGCAAATGCCATAATATAAATCTTACTATGGGGGAATATGTATTGAATAGTCCAATTATTTCTATTCCAATGGGTGGTGTTGATGTTGTCTTAGGAGTTCAATTGTTACAATCCTTGGGAACTGTGGCTTTTAATTTTCAGAAGATTTTCATGAAAATTTTATGGTAAGGAAAGGAATATGAATTACAGGGTATCATAGGGAAACCAAGCAAGCTGATAAGCTCTAATGGTATGGAAAAATTGATGAAAAAGAGACATCAAGGCATCATTGCACAATTATGCTCATTAAATTTTAAAACATCTAAGCCTCCTATTTCCCCCGATCTCCAAAGGGTCATTAATAAGCATTCCATTGTATTTGAAGATATTCTGAAAGATATTCCACCTATCCGAGATTTTGATCATGCTATTCGCTTAATCCCAGGAAGTGTTCCTCATAACATTAGACCTTACAGATACCCCTGTGGACAAAAGAGTGAAATCGAGTGTATGGTTGAAGAAATTTTAGAGGCTGGCATAATTAGGCCTAGCCAAAGTTCTTACTATACACTAGTGGTAATGGTACACAAGCCATATGGATCATGGCGTATGTGTCCATATTATAGAGAGCTCAACAAGATCACCATTAAAGATAAGTTTCCCATTCCTGTGATTGATGAATTGCTATATAAATTAAATGGAGCAATTGTCTTCACAAAGTTGGATCTTCGTTCTGGGAATCATAAAATTAGAATGAAAGATGAAGACATCCCAAAAATAAAATTTAGAACTCATGAAGGTCATTATGAATTTCTAGTCATGCCATTTGATCTCACGAATGCGACTTCCACATTTCAAGGTTTGATGAATTCCATTTTCAATCCTTTTCTTAGAAAATTTGTGCTAGTATTGTTTGATAATATACTAATCTATAACAAGTCCTGGGAAGAACATGTTCAACATGTGTACAAGGTACTACACCTAATACAGAAGAAACAACTATATGCAAAAACTTCCAAATGTTTCTTTGGGGTGAAGGAGGTAGAGTATTTGGGTCATATTGTATCTCATAAAAGTGTCAAGGTATACCCTAACAAAATTAAATCCACGATAGATTGGTCGATTCCCAAAAACTTGAAGAATATTCGAGCATTCTTAGGTCTGACGGGGTACTGCAGCAACTTTGTTTGAAATTATGGAAGAATAACAATGCCTGTAAAAACATTATTGAATAAAGATGCATTTTCTTGGACTCCAGAGGAAAATCAAGATTTTGAACAACTTAAACAGGCAATGTGCATAGCTCCTGTATTGGCCACAACATACTTCACAAAAACCTTTATTGTGGAATGTTATGCCTTAGGGAATGGCATTGGTGTTGTTCTAATGCAAGAAGGACACCCACTTGCTTTCACAAGTCATCCTATCAAGGGAAGGAACTTACAAAAGCCCATTTATGAGAAGGAAATGTTGGAAAAACTACACACTCTTAAGAAATGATGTCCTTACCTAATAGGTAGGCACTTCAAGGTCAAAACAGGTAATGATAGTCTTAAATACTTCTTGGAACAGAGACTATCTTCAAAAGAGAAACAAAAGTGGGTGACTGAGATGTTAGGATATGACTTTGAAATCATCTATAGAAAGGGGAAACATAATTTGGTGGCAGATGCACTCTCTATAAAAGATGAAGATCTTGGGGAATTACTTTGTTCTATTTCCATTCTAGAACCAGATTCAGTAGTACCAGCAATGGAAGAATGGAAAAAATACCTATCCGTGTGGATGCTCATTCAAACGATACAAAATTATCCCAGTGTATTCGATACTTTTTCGTGGAAAAATGATTCACTATGGTATAAGGATTGCTTGTATTAGTATGTAAAAACTCCCAACTCAAGTAGAAGGTCCTTTCAGAATTACACACCTCTCCTATAGGTGGGCACTTAGTATTCCTGAAAATTACCACAGGGTCAAGAAGGAATTTTTTTGGGAAGGTATTAAATCTGATGTTCAAAGGTTTGTGGTTGAATAATGCTGGTTTTCCAATGGAATAAGGGTGAAAGAGTTAAGACCCCAGGACTTCTACAACCATTAGACATACCTTTCTAGCAATAAGAGGAAGTCGCCATGGATTTTATCACAGATATACCCAAGTCTGAAGTAAAGAATGTTATTATGGTGGTTGTTGATAGACTCATGAAGCATGAACACTTTTGTGCACTCTCTCACCCTTTTAATGCTAGTACAGTAGCTGCATCCTTTATGGAAACTGTCCAGAAGATACATGGAAATCCAAAGATTATTGTAAGTGATAGAGATCCAATTTTCACTAGAAAATTTTGGACTGAACTATTTTCTTGTTTGGGTACTCAATTGGCTCACAGTTCATCTTATCACCCTCAATCTGATGGGAAAATTGAGATAGTGAACAAGTGTTTGCAAGGCTATCTTCATTGCTTTGCATCTGATAAGCAAACAAAGTGGGTGAAATGGATGTCTTTGGCAGAATGGTGTTACAATACTTCCTTCCATACATCATAAAAAATGTCTCCATTTATGGCACTTTATGGGTACTAGCCTCCATCTATCACATCTCCCTTAAAAGGAAAATCTAAAGTTCAAGCCATGGAAGATCACATAGAGAACCAACAAGAATTTCTCTAGATACTTAAGGATAACCTAACTATGTCAAAAACAGGATGAAACAACAAGAGGATCAACATCGCAGTGAAAGGAGTTTTGAAGAAGGGAATTGGGTATTTATCAGGCTATGACATTACAAGCATATGTCTCTCAAGAAACTAAATAAGGACAATAAATTAGCACCCAAGTATTATGGTCCTTATAAAGTGTTGCAGAATATTGGTAGTATGTCTTACAAATTGGAGCTCCCTTCATCTTCAAGAGTACATCCAATTTTCCATGTTTCTTTCTTAAACAAGGTAATAGGAGACACTATCGCAATTCAAACAATATTTCTGGATCTTGATGAAGAAGTAAAAGTCATATTCGAACCCGAACAAATCACTGAAACAAAGACTAAATGGCTACGAAATCGAGCTATTACTGAGTACCTCATAAAGTGGAAGAACTTACAAGTTGAAGATTCGACATGGGAAGATGACTCCTTCATACAAAGGCATCCACAACTAATCAAGCATTGAGGACAACACTTTTCTGAAGGGGAGGAGCATGTTAAGCCCTAAATATGGGCACATTTCCCCCTATATTTTGGTTCATTACATTAGTTTCGATGTCGGCTTTGGTCCATTAGTGGTAATTGTCATTAGTATGGTTATATTAGTTATGTCGGCTTGGGTCAGTTACTTGGTACTGTACCCCTTAGTCTCTTATATATAGGAAGGAGACCTTTCATTTGGAGTATCTCAACTTGTCTTGTATTGTGTACTTAGTATATTGTATAAGGAGGTTTCCCCCTTGAAGAGGCTTGTTATTCGACTATTTTCTTCAATAAAGTCTTGGAGTACTCTCTCTAATCTATTTATTCTCTTTCCATACTCTTTTTGGGAATTTGTTGAATAACAACATGGATCCATATGGACGTTGTGAAAGGTTGATAATTTACATCATTAGATGGGGTTAGTTTCATTTTTTTTATTGGTAAAATAATGAATACTTATTTTAGGATATGCTTTTTCCATGAATTACAACTTATGTATCTTAGATTTATGTGTTTTCATTGTCCTCACAATCATCATCATAAATAAGGCATTAGAAGACTATACAAATGTAGTAATGGGACTTGGTATGATACTAGCCAAAGAAAATGAGGGAAAAGTATGTGATTATTTGTTTAATTCAAACATGTAAGTTTTTTTTTTGTTGGGACTTAAATGTTATTGCACTGATAGAATTACCAAATTCCTTTTATATCCAAAGATGTATGAATTTCACATGGCCACCCCTAGAGAATGTCCTCCCTTCTTGGATAGAAGGAAGAAGTATCACAAATAGGTTGCAGAGATAAGGGTTTTTAGTTTTTATAGGGTTCTAAAGACAAAGGATTGTCATGTGCTCTAGATCTCTTCTATATTTGTGGGGTCCAATAATATTACTTGGCCCAATATCTCAAGTAACTAACTAAGGAGGCTCAATCATTCCCTTATCCTTACTACTTGACTATCGAAGTATGTGAGAGTATCTCCCCGAGTGTTATTCTCAGTGCCACTATAGAACATGGGGTATTCACTCAATGAAACTATCCCATAGAACCTTCGTTCATGGAATAATACCCCTAATTTCAATAGATATTGATAAAATACATACTGAAATCCTTTTGTTGATCCCCCCTCCCAATACATATTTCCAATTAAAAAATCCCTATTTTTACGAGATATTCTATATTTTTACTAGATACCGCTTTTTATACCCCCCAACACCTATAAAACTCTCATACCCTACTTTGTGCCCCCCAATACCTGAAATATATTGACCTTATTTTTCCCAATTAAAACAAAACCCTTTATGAATGAACGTGATAAGATATTGGTCAACAATGTGAATCACCTGTGCTATAGAATCAATATGGTCATAGGCTATTTAAGTGACCTATAGGATTTCCAATATGACCGAGGGTACGCGGAAAATATTCCATGTGCAGGTGTTGTCTGATGCAGTACTACTCAAAGGGGTACCAACAAGAGTTACAATAGTGTCCAACAATTGCACCAAATGAAGGAACAATATGACTAAGTAACAACTATAACAAGTTTTGTATTACACACAAGCTGCAATTTTATTCATGGAATGACAGATATCTGTGGTTATTTTAAGATTTGAGAACACATCTCTAACCTAAAAAAAACTATCAATTATTAGAGGTATGTTTACTCAAGATCATGAATCTAATACCACTTGTGGTGTTGATATTTACCCCTAAAATTTGAGAATCACGTAGAATATAACATGATTAGCATACAAATAACTAGAAATAAGAAACACAGAACCATCAATATGAGACAATAATAGTAGAATATGGTAAGAAAAGAGCTTCAATATATGGGAACAATGTTCACGATCCTTTTATGGTAGGGAGACCATGCACTTGAGAAGAGATCCATTACAATATTTTTAGAAAACACTTCATAGCATTGCATCTCTTTAAATAGGCTTTAAATATCCAAAACCCTAACTACTTGAGATGGTCAAAATACAACTTCCTAATGGGTCTTAATTAATAAAGGGACCATTTTTACATTGATTATTGAACACTAACTTACCATGCCTTATTACAAACTTATGTTGTTATACAATGTGCGATTAATTCGATTAAGGAGAGTTATGGTAGGACCCTAGCACTTCAAGAGTCTATTAAAAAAGGTATCCTTACAAAAGACTATTGGTGCAGGTCTATAACAAACCATGCTCATTGTCCTCATTTTCATATCATTACTTAATTTCCAATATTTTTCTTATTTTATTTTCCTTCTCACTATAGACATGAATGGCAGCACAGAGGATATATGCATATACATGTATCCATATGGTTGCAAAAAGAACCTGATATGTAAAAACTAGATTGGGGGGACATGAAATGGTCAATGATGCAAAACATGACCTTGACAAACTGTTACCGCGTGGAACCCACATGTTATCTATCTATGAAAACTCATTTCCACCATTCTACTCTACATGATCCATATAGCCTTGGATCAACATCGATAATTTTCATAGATGACTTAGCCGACTATGAATAACTTGTCAATTGCATTCAACATCACACAAAATGCACTGTATTCTACAAAAAAGGATCTCCTCTAAAATGAAATTATGAATTCATCTTCGAGATGCATGTTACGTCTTTTATATTTATTGATAAAATGGCCGGAAAACATACATCTTTGCTAGGAATGATGACATATTAAACATCCACAAATTTGACATGCTTTCAATATGGAAGCTAAGTTTGATTGTTATCTTGTTCTTGCTCAACATGATTTCCTCGAATGAATTTCAAAGTATGCTGCGAAAGAAGAGTCACAATCCGAAAGATTCCATGATTTTCTTTCCCATCTTGTGTATGATGCACCCTTAGAGGAAGCTTTCCTACACCCCATCAAGAGATTACTTTGATCAACAATTGTAGACAAGGACATAATTTAGTGCATAAGAGACATACCATATGCTTTATACATTTCCTATTGCACTTTGTAGACAATCCTTTGTTTCCTTGAATGTTAACTGAAGTATTTTAAGGTGGGTTATCAATGACCCATACAATACCCTTGCAACAACCACCTTCATTGTTGCATATATGCACAAGCTTCATTTACTCGAGGAATTTTCCCTTGTTGATGCTACATGCTCTTGGCCCTTCTTAGATCATAAAAAGCATGCTCAATGGAAACCATTCACCACTTCCAATATTGTTCATGTATTGAAATTCTTCTTTCCCATTCCATCATTCAATGCATATTCTTTTTTCCATTCTGCTAAAGTGAGTTGCTCCTATAAAAAAACTTTTTGAACCCTCACCATAGACATCAGCTCCATATATTTGGATATAGTATCTCATTGGCTTTGCATTAAATAAATGTACATGGCATGACATTTTCATAGCATACCAAAAGAACCATCCAGTAGTTCCTCTGAAGAATGTCCCTATGATACCTCCCACTTGTTGCCTCCTATCCCACTTGACATGATTGAATGACAACTCCTTTCTCAACTCCATGTTGAAAAGAACATTCTCTTCATGACCTTTACATGCATGGGAACCATGACTTTGACACAAACCACAATTGGGCCCATAACCATATCCCTTCACACTTGCAATATACGACCATATCATTCATTGAATTCAACTACTCTTCCATGCAACTAAACCAAAACCCCTCTTCACTTTCATGTTCACGTGACTTCGTATCTCCCACCCAACACATGGAAATCAGCCTTGTCCTTTCCCACTTCAGAAATAGACAAAATATCACTCCACTCAGAATGGTCATCCAAGGTACTACAGGAACATGGAATTCTTACTTGACTGGTCTTCTTAAATATACACTCCTTTTTGTCTCTAAGAACAACATATCCCCTTTTCTCCTCCTTGCTCAAAATGTTGTTGCAACATTTAAACATACATGCACTTACAATACATTATTCCCTTTGCATACCCATTTATGTGGTGCACCCTCTTGAGGGCCAATCCATCGCAAGCCTCCAATAAAAACTCCACCAGATCCATTACATTCTCATTAATGAGACAAGTTTCATTGGCCCAAAAATGTTATCCTGGATTGATGACTGCTTATGTGAGGCCTTCTCTTCTCAATTTACAAGAACATTCGGTGGCCATTCTTTCATCCTTCTCAATGACCTCATCTAATTCCCCTTGTAAAGGAAATCCTCATGTATGCATAGGAACCATAGGGAAACTCTCTTTGGCATAGATTTGGCATTTTTGTGGTACTTTCAATCGCCTTCCATCAACAAGGAGACACCCATTCTCAAATTTATTTTTACCAACTACTGCTCAACATAGGAATGCAATGACAACCCTTGTAGAATGGAACCTCCTCATGTCAAGGAAAACCTACTCCCTTTCAAATGTACATAACCATCCATTTGAATATTCACCCACTTGTACACAACTTACAACTTGGTTGCATTGCACAACAAATAAATTTTGAAACAACTCAACTTGCCAATTGTGCATTGTTGCACAAATCAAATAAAACAACTCGTGCATGTAGGCATAGATAATGAACAACTTGACATCATGGTTTTCTATCTATTGGCCAATAGGTTATGTTAACTACCAACTTGTGGGTTGAAGCAGGGCTTGTTAATGGATCACTTAGAATTTTGTTTTCCATTGTCTACATACCCAACACTCAACCACCAACCTTACCATCATTTTTTGTTATTGACTTTCTTCAATACAAAGGACAATGATGGGATGCTTCTAATCCAACGTATGTGCCCATCCATCCCGTAACAAGGGGTTTACAAAGGAAACTACTAGTTCACATGGCATGGGGTTTGACAAACCATAAATAACATGGAATGACCCTATATCAGGAAACAATAAACATTGATTGGATGCAAGGCCTTACATTCACTACACTATCCAAAATTAGATGATTGGAATACCTTGACATATCTCAGTCTTTCTCATTTTCCATATACTCACAGATGTAGGACAATGCCTACATACACCATATAAAACGAGAGGGTTCCTTGCTTGTATCACAATATTTGTAGCCACATATTCTATAACACATACTTATCTTCCCCTAAATAATTTTCTTGTAGATATTTTGTACTTGAAAAAAAATTGTGTACTTGAACAAAAAAATTCAACATCTCATGGAAAAATTCTTCTTTTTCCAACAAATACAAATGATGTATTTACTTGTTGATATAAAATATTTTCGATGTGCTTGAGTTTATTGTTTCTCCAATACCTCACAACAATATACACATAGTCTAAAAGTTCTATGATTCCAAACAAAAAAAATTGTTTTTTCTAGCACAATTTTGAAAACATCCGACAATTTTTTAAAAAAAATCTTGGTTACAACTCTCAAACTCTGAAATTTTGGGTTCCGTGGGAGTTTTTGATGGTGTTGAATCTATTTCTACCATCAAAATAAATATCAAAACACAATTAAATTTAGATTTTTCAAAAATACAAAACACCAGATTCTGGAGAAAACCCCTGACCGAGCCAAATCGTCGAATTTTTAGACAAATCCCAACAATATATTGTCCGAAACTTTCCAACATATCATTATAATTCGATAAATGGATTTCTTATAGAATAACAAACTATATATATTCTCTTCTCAAACAACTAACTTTTACATGTGTTCTATTTCCTTTTTTGGTCATGACATGTAAATAATGTATCATTGTTTATATGCATTGTCTTGTTCCTCTTGCAAAACATAAATGGATATGGAATACCTTGACACAATTGTTTATATGATGTTGTATATTATGAACCTGCTTTTTCCTTTCTTTTCTTGTCTCACTGATTATTCACGTCACAACATTTTTTTTCCTACCTTTCGTCAAATATTTAGAATTAGATAAATGGTTTTCATGATATACAACAACAAACTTTATTCTCTTCTCTGGGAAGTACCATTTACATGCTTTTTATCTACTTCCTGTGCAAATTACATAGTTAATCACACCCCCACTAAAGATTTAAAAAGTATCACATTGGAAGAAGCATGGAGTAAAATTAAACCATATTTCAACCACTTCTGGATAAAAAACGGAAAGTATTGCAGCCTAAAAGTGAAAAGTGCATATCTTTTTGGATATTTTGAAGATATAAAAGGTTATAGAATTTTTTAACCACATTAACATGATATAATTATTATAAGAGATGTTAAGTTTGATGAAAATATCTCAGCTTGCGAGACTAATTCGACATCTATTCGATTTGTATCATGTGATCCATCTTTGGTGCTTGTGCCATCTTCTACTCCCAAATTCCTTGACAATGTTCCTAATATGACTTTTGATGATCATAGCGGGGATGGAAATCCAACTCCACCTATTGATTTTCCTTTAGTTTCACTAGCATAATCGCTTACTCTATGGTCTCATTCAACATGCGGAGTGGTGGTGATATTTTCGGTGATCCCAATTATCAACACCAAACATGTTCTTAGTTCTAGTGAGCCACTTCCCTTTTGAATCAAATTTCATAGAATCATGATCACATTTGCAGAAGCTTCGGGGAATTCATATTGGGATGCATCTATGGATGAAGAATATTGTTCCTTAACGGTGAATGATACTTGTGATCTTGTACCTCTTCCAAAAGTAAGAAAACTTGTTATATGTAAATGGGTCTAGGTGAAATCGCGAACCTGGGAAACACTTTTGTGACAAACAGAGTGAAAAAAACGGAGCGCGGGCAGATGATCACGCGAAAATAAGTCAACCTCAAACTCTATGCCGAGAGTTTTGATATTTCAAACTCTCGCCTGAGAGTTTAAAAAAACTATAGGCTGAAAGTTTGAACCAATCACCACGCTATATTTTAAAAAAAACTCTCGGATGAGAGTTTGAACTAAACTCTTGGTTGAGAGTTTGGAAGATATTTTTTCGACCGAGAGTTTATGGTCAACAAACCTGGAAAAATATATGGCATCTTTCCGGAACATGCAACTTCAGCAAGCCCGAACCCCTGCAAATTCTAAATATTATTTGCCGGATTTGGTAGCAATGGATTCATCTCTGAATCTAGTTTCCAATGATATAATAATTATTTCATTTCGACTTTAATTTCTATTTATTAATATTTGTTTTCTAAACCTTATCCCTTAAGAATTTTATTACTTTGAAAATCACCCGAAATGAAAATTCAATATCATAACAAAGACAACACCAAAAAATTTGAAATTTCACAGAGATCATAATTGGCTCGTCCTCTTCAAAAGGGTACTTATATTTTTTCCAATAAGAGTCACATTTGAAATAAAATGTGAAGACAAAAACATGTGTCGATAATGCACCATTTTATGAACATACGTTGTTTCGATAAATAATAAAAAATAGTTCCCAAGACTTAAAAAACTCAAACTATAGTCCAGGATCCAGTGTAGTGTGTGTATATTATGAGCCTACAATTGTTTTCCCTAAAATTAATAACCATTTATCAGAAACCCGTCGTCAACATAGGTCACTCATTATCCATACCTAAAAGTTTCAAGTATATGCTATATGTTGACTTTGTCCCATGATATGTCCATAAAAAAAATTAAAAAAAATACGAGTAGAAAGCTAATTCAATTCTCTAAAAACTTTGTGTTTACTTCAAGTTGAAATTCCTAAGGGAGATATGGGTTTGAAGAGGTCAAAGTTGAAAAACATAAAATTTAGTAGTTTTTTTTGTAAAAAACAAGCCAAAATTGTTTCCCAACTTCATGTTTTCACCCGTCTACAGAACTAAGTACGCATAAGATGGAAGTGTTGAAATATAGAAGGAAAGGCTAGTTTCCAAGTATTTTCCCAAGATGAAGCAATTTACTACAGTTAAATATTTTACCTTGTTTCCAAAATGAACTCCATCCACCTTGTTCTATCACTTTTTTCCTTGCATAAATTGAAGGTCCATCAAATGGATGTCAAGCCTGCATTGTTGAATGGGGATTTGTAGGGATAAATTTACATGGACCAACCTCCCAACTATGTTCATAATGACTCTATGCTTGTCTGTCTCCTTAAGAAATACCTGTATGGGATTAAGAAATCTCCTCAAGCCTGGAATGCAAAACTGGATAGCTTCTCCTTGATGTTGGTTTTTCTAACTGCCATTCTGACCCCAATGTCTATACCAAGAAAGTAGGAAATCATCTCATCATCCTTTTTCTTTATGTTGATGACCTTATTGTTACTAGTAGTGACCATAAACTTTTAACTCATGTGAAATCTAGTCTTAAGAATAAATTTGAAATGGCATACATAGGACATTGGCATTATTTTATTGGCCTCTAATTCTTGCAAACCAAAGAACAAATATTTCTTTCTAACTCTAAGGATGTTTGCGAACTTCTTCGTCGCTTTCACATGGAATATTATAAACCAGCCTCATATGCCTTTCATTCTAGAGTCAAAATTTTGCTACTTGCACTTCACCAAAAGTAGATTCCACCATGTATTGTAATATTTTGGGTAGTGTCTTATACTTGACTCATACCCATCTTGATATTTCCTTTGTTGTTGGTCTTGTTGCCCTCTAAATGTAAAAACCCCATGAAAGCCATTGGAAAGCAACAAAAAGGATACTTAAATATATTTAGGGTATAGTCCAGTTTGGGATTCATTATAGTTTAGGGGGGACTCCTTTGTTGGTTGGTTTCACTAATTTAGATTGTGCTAATGATCCCGATGATTGGAATTCTACTGCAGGTTATGTTTTCAGTCTTGGTTTAAGACATGTTACTTGTGCTTGTAATAAACACAAATTACTTTCTCTTTGTTCAACATAATTAGAGTATCAAGCCATAGTTAATGCAAGTAGGGAATCTTTGTAGCTTTGGAAGATACTTTCAAATTTTGGATTCGAGCATCAACATATAATTACCCTTTGGTGCGACAATCAAAGTGCCATCAATCTCACCAAAGATCCAGTTCAAGATAAGTGCATCAAACACATTGAGATAGATATTCACTTCATCATAAATATTTGTCATGATCGTGTTCTCTAAGTGAAATTTTTCCCTATAAATGATCAAGTTGCTGACATCTTCACAAAGTGTCTTACAAAAGAAAAATTTTCTAAATTTTGATCCGTGTTAGGATTTCAAGAATTTGTCATTAAGGGGGGGTAATCTCTAATGCCTCCTTCCTTCTCTTATAAGTGTCACTTTTGTAAATCCTTCAATCCTATCCAAATTTGTTCCCAAAGGGGGATGTTAGAATATTTAGACACTTAGGATTTAGTTAAGATCAACTTGTTATAATGTGTATTTAACTAAAGTTTGTTTCTTTAGTATGTATTAGTATGCATTTGTATATATGTAATCCAACAGTCACAATATGTTCTTCACATAGGTTGATCTGATGGTTCATCTTATCCTCGATCTTAATGGCCATCAATCTATGGCTTAGGACCTGATTGGTCCATGATATCTATTTAAAGAGAACTAGGAGGGTCATTTGCTAGTCGATTGATTACGAGAAGCTCATTTGTAACATTATTTTTCATTTGCATAATAATATTTTCTCAAGTAGCTATTTGGTTGGTGATGTGGAGTGTTTCCCTCTTCAAGGGTTTAAATCACATCAAAACATCATTGTTTTGATTTGTGATATGTTTGATGCGAGTGGATTCTCAAGGTGTTCGATTTCTTGGAAATATCATGTGTTAGTCGAACATCTATCCTGCACACCATGATATGTTAGTATACTTAATTACAAGAAAAGATAATGATGTTAAGAAAAACCTATAATAGAATGGAATAGAGTATAACAAGTCACTACTCAAATTATAGATGGAAAACATGACCATATGGAAACTAAAATCTCTCTATCTTCTAGTTAAATTTCTTGTTCATTTATTTCTCATGTTTTGTTTTTAGAACTGATTCACCTAATATTGAAGTAGAGCAGGAAAGTCTCCATCCCCCCTTATATAAACAACCTTTTCTTTGGATATACACATAATATTATTGAACTATTTTTTACTAATCATGGAAAGATGACAAGGTCAAGGATTTAAGAGGACAAGGAGATTTTGGTTTTTATTTAAGAAACAAAAGACTCTCATGGAGTCATTTCTAAAAATATATAGCTAGTTTTAGGCTGGTAATCCTATTCATTTGATGAAAGTGGATTACATTACTTGAAATCATGTCTCCATGCATTTGATGGACACAAGGGAGCAACAACAA
The DNA here is from genome assembly GCA_027924585.1 of Larix kaempferi. Taxonomy (NCBI): domain Eukaryota; kingdom Viridiplantae; phylum Streptophyta; class Pinopsida; order Pinales; family Pinaceae; genus Larix; species Larix kaempferi. The sequence goes on along the minus strand of BSBM01000922.1, from coordinate 13,042,390 downwards.
CCATTATTATAGGGATAACTTGCTCGGTCATCACTAATCCCTAACGCACTCACATTATTACTATTTTTTTGAAGTTGTTCTATTAGTTACCTTTGATTTCAGGATCTAGGTTACCTTTGCACACCTTCAAGAGAAGTTATAACATTGTTGGAGAGAAATATGTTGAGGTGAAATCACGGGGGTTTCACTAGTGAGGCAATATCATATCACGTCCTTTCATATTGGGGGATTGAATACTCTTAAAAACCTCAAAAATATATTGCCCCGTATTAAGGGGTCAAGGGTTTTATTTTATTTGACATAGTAATATAAATATTGGGGGTTATTTTATTTGGGAGTGTTGAGAAATAACCTCCAAATTATGGGATGGATTCATACGTCCATATCACGGGCTCAATTCATACCCACCTAAGACTTAAGGACCTTCCATTTTTATTTGATATTGCTTATGATCCTAAGTTTTGAATAAATTTGATAATAGTGTACCAATGATAATATCGATGTAAGTCTCTTTGGATTATTGTCCTTGAGTAATGTAACATCCCGATAATTTCATAAAAAAATTTTAAAAAATTATACCAACATTAAATGTTAAAATTGTGATCGCGGAAGTAATAAATGCTTGTTAAGGCAGTATTAAATAATAAAGTCATTAATGTATATAACAATTTAACTACTGTGTCCTTTTAACTAATGATGCTTTAAGACAGTGATGTGTCTTACCTCCATAAAAATGATTATGACACTAATTTGTTTGTAGTTGTAATAACTGAAATTTCAAAACCATATAAGACGGAGTTCTCCTTGACAAGGTACTGACAATTTTAATTTCGGGATGGTGATGAAAGGGTTCCTGCGAGGTGCCCCGAGACTTACTTAGCTAATTAGCTAAAGCATTTGTACCTGTCCTTCTTGCGAATATTCGTAGGTAAGGATAACAATGACAAAACAATGTTTAAGAGTATTTATATTTTCCAATTAGTCGTCTTATTTGGTTAAAGAAATTATAAGTACCTCCTTGTTTCAGGTATGGAATTCTATCCAAGTTCTAAATGTATTATTTCGAAAAAAAATACAAGTTGCAAAAGTTAATAATATTTAAACAGGGTTCAATAGTACATTATCTTGGTGAAATATCTATGCTTAAAAATCTTAAGATTAATTACTAGATTTGAAGAATGAATTGCTAATATGATTCCGCCAATATTTTCCAATTCATGAAACCTTTTACTACCAGGTGAAACGATTGATGGACAAATTCAATTTGAACTTTATTCCTTTATTATAACATCAAGTTTCACTTACTATTTCAATGCTTGGTATTTTATTTAAGACAGCTATGGTAGCTTCTACTTTCTCCATTTATAATTTATATATATATGGATATAGTCTTGATATTTATAAAGTCAAAATCATATTTTATTTAAGAACATAATACAATATAAGTGTGGACCCTTTTTAACTATAGGGTGAACCATTCTAATGTGATATTGGTGCATTATTATAATAAACAACTTTTATATGGTTTATTGTAATAATATTAAAATGTACCGATACTATTTTCTAACCTAAGTTCTAACTATCTAAATCTTATATGCATGCGATTATTACCAATACAAACTTTTGATTTATGTAATCATGCATTCGATGGTTAATACCATAGCGATGAAGCGATATACAATGCAATCCTGACCTTACCTTACTCTATGTATTGATAATTAACGACATTACACCAAGCATTAAATACGACACTGGTAAGGAAGTGACAATTATTAATGTCGTTGCTGCATCGATCTAATAGGTTGATGGTGTCTCGTCCAAAAATTAATGGTTCCGAACCAACTCTTTAGTGGAGTGTAATGTTGTCTATCCACATTGTCAAACCACGTGAAGCCTGATTAAAATGTGACTCACGAAATCGAACTATGCGTAGTGAACAAGCAGCTCTCCTCCGAACTGTACATGGGATTGACTCCTTGGCATGCAGCGTTGGCATTGTCGTAGTTGTTACGATAAATGAGGTATTTATGTTATGGTTTCCCGATTCTCAAAGCATCAGGCTGTCACCTTCTCGCTCGTCGATCACAATAGATTTGGGTCGTTGAATGATAAACCCTAAATTCTCGTTGTAAGTAATGCTAGAGGGTTTCTCAGTCTTCACTTTCACGTTTTGGAGTTAGAGTGTGTTGATGTATATGTAACTTCGGAATGTATTTCATCTGTATATTTTATATATATTTATTGTACCCTTATAAGAGATGTGTTATTCCTCTATAAGGAAGTGTCGTCATGTGGATTGACAAGTGTCGCAAGTGTGTGTACTTTCCGATGGGTTATTAGACCACCATTTGGGGTCGGCCCGGAATTATATATAATATAATGTGGATGTATCTAAGTGGACAAGTCGGCCCCAGTAGGTCACTGGGCAAAAAGGTAAGTATAAATAGAGATAGGAGATCTCTATTTTACTCACTCGGAAAAGTAACTCACTCTCTCTCTGGAAAGTGGCGCACTTGTGAGGAGGAGGAGGATCATCTGCTAGGAGACTATCTCTGTGTTATTTGGTTGTATTTTGGTTGAGCCATTTCTCTCTCTATCTCTGAGGAAGTTGTGGGGTTTTTCACCTTAGGGTTTTCCCCACGGAAACTCTGTGTCTCTTGTCTCTATGCTTTTGATTCTTGTGATGCTTGTGATGCTTGTCATATTATGATTGTCATGCATTGATATACTATAGATGTTATTCTCTCAGCAAAGATCCTAGAGTATAATGAATTAATGCTCAAAATTTAACATGGTATCAGAGCTAACCTGAGAAGAAGACATTTTGCAGTGACGGAAGCTTGTGTTCCTTGTTTATTGGGTTTCTCTCCATAGATTTTTGAAATTCAGTATAGTAGTTTGGATCTACTCATCAAGGCGCATCTATCTGTCCAATCAGAATTCAGTTCCGAGCATTTTCAGATTTGGCCCTAAAAATTAAGGTTTCCACAAAAATAGGAATTTCTGGAAACTAAAGGCACAGCTGGAAGCTCCTTGCAAAAATCGAAGGTTAGAGCTTTGGATCAAGATTTTTGGCTAGGTAGATCTCCGGGAAACTCAAACCCTAATTCAGGGCTCTCCCTAGTGAACCCAGGAGGACAAAAAGGCAATTTTGAAGGGAAAGACTTTGCTGATCTCAAATTCTGAATGTACTAGGCTGATCAGCTCTCCAAGGTGCATCTTTCTATCCTTTTGGAATTTTGAAATTCACATTTTGAATTTTTAGGGTTTCTCTGACAAACCCTAATCCGGGACCAGATCCAGTTTTCAGCACTTCAAGTGGTAAGTCCTAAATCTTTTCTATTTCCATTTGAAGTACTCTTAAAGATGTCTCTCCACACTAAGCTTGAGGATAAGCTTGAAGGGGGTGATAACTTCCGAGCCTGGAAGTATAGGATTGGGTTAATCCTGAAAGAGAATGAGTTGGACTCATATGTGAAAGAAGACATCCCTATCCCAGAGGATGAAGAAGCCAAGGCATTACACAAGAAGAACTTGGTCAAGGCAAAGAGAATCATTGCTGATTCTATCAAAGACCATCTCATACCCCATGTGTCTTCTCTTAAGACACCCAAGGAGATGTTTGAATCTTTGACCAAGCTATTTGAAGGAAAGAACATAAATCGGAAGATGACCCTGCGGAACCAATTGAAAGCAGTGAAGTTTCAGAATGGAGAAACCATTCAATCTTACTTTTCAAGGGTCTCCCAGATCAAGGAACAATTAGAAGCAGTAGATGAAATGGTGGAGAATGGTGAAGTGGTGATGACCATTCTAAATGGCCTACCCAGGTCATGGGATTCCTTTATTCAAGGAATTTGTGCAAGGAAGAAGTTGATCTCCTTCAGTAGACTTCGGGAAGAATGCTCTCAAGAAGAAGCTAGACTTATAGCTCGTGAAGAAAAGATGGGAGGTGAAGATCAAGCTCTTGCAGCCCACACCAGGAAAGGAAAGTTCAAGAAAGAGCCATCTCACTCCAAGAGATCTTCACATCAATTCAAAGAAAGAAGAGTATGCTTCACCTGTAATGAGAAAGGACATATTGCCATAAATTGTCCCAAGAACAAGAAGGAAAACAACATCTCAAATAAGAAGAAGAAGGGTGGCAAAAGAAGGTTTCATGCTCATGCTGCCGAAGATGATGAACCTCCAAAGAAGAAGGCTAGGGCAGAAAGTGATAGTAATGATGACTCATCAAGTGAAGAAGAGTATGTTCTGATCTCTGCTCTCACAGGTACCATCTCCCATGGTTGTAATGATTGGTTAATTGATAGTGGGGCTTCCAAACACATGACTGGGTTCAAAGAATCTTTTATGAACCTATCTGAACATGAATCAACCCATAAGGTGAAACTTGGGGATGATTATCAATACCCAATCAAAGGACGTGGTGAAGCCTCCTACAACCTAGATTCTGGAAAATCTCTGAAGATGAAGGAAGTACTTTATGTACCTGGGCTCAAGAAGAACTTACTCTCCATTTCTGCATTAGATGCAAAAGGTATGAGGGTTGCATTTGTGGATGGCCAAGTCCTAATGTGGCCAAAGGGAAAGACCATAGATGATGCAGTAGTAATTGGAGAGCAAGAGGGAGGCCTGTATAAATTGAAGGGACAACCTGAACATGCCATGGTGCATGAATCCATGGAGCCAAGTGAACTTTGGCATAGAAGACTTGCTCACATGCACTATAGAGCACTTCCAATTGCAAGCAAAGCAATACAGGGTCTTCCTGAAATCAAGACCAAAAATGAAGGTGTTTGCAAAGGATGTGCAAAAGGTAAGAATATTAAGAAGGCTTTCCCAAGCAGTGAAAGCAAGGAAAAAGACATCCTGGAAATCATCCACTCAGATGTATGTGGTCCTATGTCTCATTTATTGATGACTTCTCCAGGAAGACTTGGGTATACTTCTTGAAGGGCAAAGATGAGGTGCTTGATAAATTCAAGGAATTCAAAACCTTGATGGAGAATCAAACTGACAAGAAGATCAAAACATTCAGATCCGACAATGGTGGAGAATTCACCTCAAATGACTTCAAGAAGCTTTGCAGTGATTCAGGGATTAAGAGGGAGTTGACTGCTCCTTATAATCCTCAACAGAATGGTGTTGCAGAAAGGAAGAACAGAACTATCATGGAAGCAGCAAGGGCAATGTTGCATGACCAGGATCTTCCTATGCATCTATGGGCAGAAGCAGCTAGAACAGCTGTATATGTGCAGAACAGAACACCCCACAAGATATTGGACAACAAGACACCAGAAGAGGTCTTTTCTGGTAAGAAACCTGAAGTCAGTCATCTCAGAATATTTGGTTGTCCAGTGTACACTCATGTCCCAAAGGAAAAGAGGACTAAACTAGATCCTTCCGGAAAGAAGGGTATTTTTGTGGGATGCAGTGAAAGCTCGAAGGCTTACAGAATATACTTTCTAGGGTTCAAGAATATTGATGTCAGCAAAGTAAGGACAGGTAATCCAGGAAGCAAAGATCAAAAGGGAGCACACTCCAACAGCTCCTGCAAGGATGCAGATCTTCAGAGGGAGTTGATCATCTTCCTACATTCCACAACAGAAAGGTGTAGAGGAGCTACTTCAGCAGCTCCTACCAGGAAGCAAAGACTCAGAGGGAGTCCACCCAAACAAACAAACAAAGATAAGTATTTCAATTATCATTTCTTGCCTATTTTGTTTGTTTAATAATATTATGCTTATGTTCATAGACTTAGGAGATGTATTGTGCATATTTGAATGATTGCATTAATGAACAGTATACTACTAATATGCATGTGATGGGTAAGTGGCTTACGGCACTGTACAACATTCCAGTGCTACTTATCTAGAATGAAACCTCTTTGCTGACATGTTGGGAGTAGTTCAAACTCTTAACAATGTTCTGGTAGAGACTGGAAGGCATCTAGAAATTTGTGGAACATGGATAAATGTTGTATTGAAGCATTGGCTAAGATAACTGCATGACTGCATGACATATTTCTTTATGTGTAAAGAATTTGTTCTGAAAATTATGAGATGTTTCTAATCATGCAATTTAACTTGTTTTGTAGGAAAGACCATATATCTTCACCTACAAAAAGGACTACAACATTTGTTCCAGCAACAAAGATATCTATTGAAGATATTGAAGTTCCCAGGATCTGGGATGAATAAATGGAATGCCATGATCCGTAGATCATGAATAAGATGTTTGGGATGCAGTCCCAAGACCTGACAGGAAGTCATATGTGTGCAGATTGAAGAAAGCCTTGTATGGCTTGAAGCAAGCTTCCAGAACCTGGTATGGTAGGATGGACAATTTCCTATCTAGTTTAGGCTTTACCAAGAGTAAAGCGGATTCCAACCTTTACTACAAGGTTGAGGAAGGGAATCTTGTGATTCTACTCCTGTATGTGGATGACTTATTCGTAACAGGAGATGACAGACTGATTGCAGATACTAAGAGGAAGCTTGCAGCTGAATTCGATATGAAAGATTTGGGAATGATGCACTATTTCCTAGGTATGGAGGTGTGGCAGAATGCAGGTGGAATCTTCCTTGGTCAAGGGAAGTACACAGTAGATATCCTGAAGAGATTTGGGGTGATGGATTGCAAGGCCATGGCCACACCTATGGCATCGAATCTGAAGCTTCTATGTGATGCTTCATCTGAGCCAGTTGATGTCTCCATGTATCGTCAGATGATTGGGTCCTTGATGTACCTGACGAACACGAGACTAGACATTTGCTTTGCTGACGGATCCAAGGAGTGTTCACCTGATTGCTGTAAAGCATGTTCTGAGGTACCTGAAGGGTACAGTGGATTATGGGCTCAAGTATGAGGCGAATCATAAGTTTAACCTGCAGGGTTATGTTGATTCAGATTGGGCTGGCAGTGATGCAGATAGGAAGAGCACATCTGGGTGTTGCTTCAGTATGGGATCAGGTGTGATCTCTTGGTTTAGCAGGAAGCAGTCCTGCGTAGCACTGAGTACAGCAGAGGCTGAGTATGTTGCATCCTGTTCAGCTAGTTGTGAGGCAGTATGGCTACGGAAGCTACTGTCTGAGTTATTTGATCTCCCGCTGGATGCTACTGGTATCTTCTGTGATAACCAGAGTTGTGTGAAGCTATCCGAGAACCCAGTGTTTCATGACAGGTCGAAACACATAGAGATCAAATATCACTATATCGGGGATATGGTGCAGAGAGGAGCTGTGAAGCTCCTGTATGTTGCGACGGACGAGCAGATTGCAGATGTGCTGACGAAGCCACTAGCCAGGGTGAAGTTCGAGTACTTCAGAGAGAGGCTTGGCATGCTTCAGATCAAGGACACTTCGAGGAAGAAGTGATGAACACATTTGCTGAAGCCATTCCAAGCATGTTGGAAGGGGGATCCTTCACATGGCTGTGGATATAAGCGTTGAATGATGAACATCAGGAGGGTGTTCTGGTTTCTGCTTGGATATGATCGGTTGGATCATTATATGTATTTTGTGTATGCATCATGTTGGATGCTGGATATGATCAGTTGGATCATTATATGTATGTATGAATGCATCATGTTGGATGTTGGATATGATCGGTTGGATCATGTGTATGTATTTTGTATATGCATCAGGTTGGATGCTGGATATGATCGGATGGATCACGTGTATGTATTTTGTATGAACGCATCATGTTGTATGCTGATGGATACATTGTGTGGATCATGTATCTTTGTATGATCAGGTAGATCATGTATGCTGATGGATACATTGTGTGGATCATGTATCTTTGTATGATCAGGTGGATCATATATGTTGATGGATACATTGTGTGGATCATGTATCTATGTGTGTATCAGGTGGATACTTGGATGATCGTGGATGATGAGCTTCTCCAGATGACATGCAGCAGGATGTTGCAGTGATGATGATCAGGATGATCATGTGTACATCAGGATGATGTTTGATGAGTATCAGATGATACTTTGTGGCCGTGGATCAGGTTGTGCAGGAAAGCATGTAATTTGTGCCCTGGGAGATTTGCAGATGGTCCTTCGAGGTTTTGCCTATGGCATGTAATTCGGTGCCCTGGGACATCTGACAAATGCTCTTGCGAGATTTAGCTTGGGAGGACATGTAATTTGTTCCCTGGGAGATTTCAGGTCAGAGTTGTGTACTCGTAACATACTGAGATGCTCTTGCGAGGTTTTGTCCTATGGCATGTAATTTGCTCCTGGGAGATCTGGACAGGATGAAAAAGGCCTCAGATGCTTCAGCCAGGTTTTGCCATGACCACATGTAATTTGCTCCTGGGAGATCTGGACAGGATGAAAAAGGCCTCAGATGCTTCAGCCAGGTTTTGTGGTGAGATCACATGTAATGTGCTCCTGGGAGATCCGACAGGTAGAGCCGTGTGCTCGTAACAGCCTGGGATGCTTCAGCCAGGTTTTGTGATGGGTCACATGTAATGTGCTCCTGGGAGATCCTACAGGTAGATCTGTGTGCTCGTAATAGCCTGGGATGCTGCAGCCAGGTTTTGTGACGCACGTAATGAGTCCTGAGGATTCCACAGTATGGCCAGTGATGATGAAGACCTACAGATGGCGGGCCTACATCCAGTATGAAAAAGGACTGGCTTTGTAGAACTTCCTATGACGAGTAGAGTCAGAGATTGGTTGAGATAGCAGCAGCAGTGACGATGATGATGACGATGCATCGATGACGATGATCCAGAGAAGAAGACTTGTCTAGCAGATCTGTGTCGAGAAATACCTTCCTAGTTAAGAGGGAGTGTTGATGTATATGTAACTTCGGAATGTATTTCATCTGTATATTTTATATATATTTATTATACCCTTATAAGAGATGTGTTATTCCTCTATAAGGAAGTGTCGTCATGTGGATTGACAAGTGTCGCAAGTGTGTGTACTTGCCGATGGGTTATTAGACCACCATTTGGGGTCGGCCCGAAATTATATATAATATAATGTGGATGTATCTAAGTGGACAAGTCGGCCCTAGTAGGTCACTGGGCAAAAAGGTAAGTATAAATAGAGATAGGAGATCTCTATTTTACTCACTCGGAAAAGTAACTCACTCTCTCTCTGGAAAGTGGCGCACTTGTGAGGAGGAGGAGGATCATCTGCTAGAAGACTATCTCTGTGTTATTTGGTTGTATTTTGGTTGAGCCATTGCTCTCTCTATCTCTGAGGAAGTTGTGGGGTTTTTCACCTTAGGGTTTTCCCCACGGAAACTCTGTGTCTCTTGTCTCTATGCTTTTGATTCTTGTGATGCTTGTGATGCTTGTCATATTATGATTGTCATGCATTGATATACTGTAGATGTTATTCTCTCAGCAAAGATCCTAGAGTATAATGAATTAATGCTCAAAATTTAACAAAGTGTGAGGCCGACACGCTGCTAAAGCTTAGGGTTAGCAAGTTTGCTTAGAGTTTGGAACCCACGACCTCTGCGTTATTTTAATGGTGTTTTGCAGACCTGTAAGTGAATGCTCAGTAGTTGATACCACGACCTTGGTGTGGTTTCTATTTCAGGGTGAAAGTCTATTTTTACAGTGCTGGGGTTGGATCTTTGGCCTTTCCACTCAAGGTAATACGTCTCTATGTTCCATCATTGAAATTTGAGTTTTCATAAATCCTTTATTTTGATTCATTCTAATTTATTTAGATGTATGTTTCACTTGCAGGGTCAATCAAAGGTCTAACATCCAAGCTTGCTGGACAAATGAACGTCGAGGACTCCGTCGTCCTGGTAAGGCTCGAGTTCATCCATAACCTTGGACTCATCGGAAGTTAAAACGTTCTGCTTAGTAAAAGAGTTAGGTTAATCCGTAAGCAATGATAATGTTTAGACTAAGTTTTTGTGTTGCCGAGGCTTCAAGCCTGCATTGTAAACTGAAAATATTTTACAATGGCATCTTCGCCATAGTACAGCTTGCAAGCTTCGCTTTAAAGGATTGAAAGTCATTTGACTTGGTATTATAATACTAGTTTTTAGTTACAGAAGAAAAGAAATGTTGCGTTGTTCTTTTTTTTGTATTCGGTACTGTTAAAGTTGTTGCGAATATTGTAGTTTGACGCTCAATCTAAAGAAATGAACTTCTGTAGTTAGATTCTGGAAATAAATAAGAATGGAGGTTTTGAAGATTTCGATTTGAACTGTCAGAAAAGTAATTTAATAAATAGGCCTTAAAGTTTTAGTGACAAAGTATTGTTTGCAAAGTCATAAACGAAATTACAATGTAAAAAAAAGAAGAAAAAGTATTTACAGGGTTGAAACCTTGTCCCTGTGTGAAAATAACTTGAATTACTTCTTGCTCAGTTTGATATGTAGAAGATCTGGGTTTTGAAGCTCAAGTACTCCCTGTGTGTCTTCTATCAATAATGTTTAAAACAATTGTAATGAAAAGTTGAGAGTCAACCTAGGGTTTTGAAGTGAAATTGTAAGAATAATGGGATTTGAACAAGGATTCAAACTTCACCTTTGGTTTAAAAAGTGATAGAAAACAAATACTAGAAAATTTTATGAAATAAAAATAAATACTAAGATTTATATAATATTGTTTTGCAATGTCTTTGCATGTAAATACTGTAACTCTGCTTTCAAAGCTTATAATGACTCTCGGAAAGGAACAGATTTATTTTTATAACTGTTGAAAAGAAAATTCAAAGATATCGAAGAAAGAAATATTATGAAATATTCAAGATGCTAGATGGTCTAAAACAACTGTTACAATTCATAAATAATTAGTAAGGTAAGAATAATTGATAAGTATTTAAACTATAGTTTTTTGTGCGGGGATGAAGTATTTTACTTCTGTAATTTGATGAATTAATTGCTATGCTGGCATTTTAAGAGAAACTGTTCTATAATTTAAGATCAATCTTTCTTGGCTCACTGGAACCAAGAAAAGTTTGATCAATGTTTCTTGACTAATTATATATTTCAACTTTTTGCATTCTTCTTTAATTTTTTCACATTTCCATTTAGGAATAGTTGTTAGATTGAGTTATATTTGGCACATTCATAATTGTAATTTCAATTCTTATATGCAAGGCATCTGTTTTAATATTATATTGGAATTAACATGAATATAGGTGAAAATCTAAATCCTTATTTAGATACCCTATGTGTTATCGTTACCATGAAATGGTATCATATAAGTTTCACTATTTGTGTATCTTTATAACTATTGCATGCTTGAAACCTAACAATGGATATTTTCCCCTATCTAGATGTAACCCAAGAAAAGGTAACTAAATGTTGTTAATTCCCGTGATTGCAAGAATAAATGTAGAGGAAGTGGAGGAAATCCATTAGATCTTGTGAATGACCCAAATCCAAGCTATGCACATGATCATATGGTGTTATTGAAAAGTAAAAGGAATTTTTCTATGTTCATTTGGGTTCAAACATCGACAATGATGTTTTTTTTTATAGGAAGGTAGGGGCATCCTTCCACAAAAGGGTTTCAATTTTGCATTTTTATGGAGATTAATTTATTAATCATATAGAAAACATGAGTTATCTATGGCTATATTTGTATTACATGATATAAAATTGGTAGATTGGTAGGTTGTGGTGTGAAACATTTGCAATTATCATATTTTCTAAGCATTGCACTAACAATTGGACTATCAGTCTTTTACATTCTTTGTTAATATGTTGATCCCTTGACTAGGTTTTGTTTTATGCATTTTGCCTTCCCCGGTACTTTATTTCTTTGGGTGTTCTACTCTCCAATGCTACAAATTGATCGGTCATCCCTGCAATCCTAGTGGGATCATTGTTAGAATTATACTATTTTTTATTTAGCATCGTGTTTGCTTATACTAAGATGTGGCAGGGCTCCTGTTTGTTACAACTTGATAATATGATATAAAGGGGGTGTTAAAAATGGGTTGATAAAAATGGATACCTACAATATCTAGTGAAACTAGGGGTTTTCTTAATTGGAAAGGCATATTGGGAGGGGGGTTCAACAATACAATTTTAGGATGCATTTTCCAATATTTAGTGAAATTAGGGGTACTCTTTAATATCACGCGAATGATCGTTCTATGCAACAAGTTCATTGAGTGACCCCCCCGTGGGTGAAATATATTCCTTTCCTTGACAGTGTGCTTCTTGTCCAGGTGATAATCTTCTTTTCTTATTGCTTAAAAAACTATTTGAGTATTTCCTTTTTAAGAAACACACACCAATCATGATATCTTATTTTCCATCGTGAATTGGAAATGGGAGGCAAAAATGTAGAGGGGTATGCTCCACTATGATGTTTGTACTTGTGAAACCAAGGTTGTGTTAGAAAAACAGGATCGCAGAGCAATAACAATAAACATAAATGCAAATATAATCACACAAACACATTACAAGAGAGACACCAATATATCGTGGTTCACCCAAGATGGGCTACATCCACACTGAAGTTTCCAGTCCTTATTATTATACCATCCATCAAAGTGAAGGGATACAGCCTGCAGCACAATCGTTGCACTTCCTCTTCACTGTCTCACAGTCTCTCTTATGATCTCAGAGATATTTACAATGCATAATACCTAATACATCAACCCTAGCCATGTTACAATGTCTTTCTTTTATAAGGGAAATACAATGGGAAAATACCACTGGTTACCCAAAACCATGGGCCCGAAATCTGTTGGTGAAACAGCCCAAAAAAATTTCTTGGGGGCGTTTACCCCAAACCCCTGTAACTCGGGGGCATTGCCCCGAACCCCCTTTCTTGGGGGCCCACTGGCCCCCACACCCCACAGCTAGGGGAGTGTCAACACTCCCCCGAATCCCTTAGGGATCATGCCATGATCATAACCAAACCTGGGGTTCAAACATGGCTGAATCATCATCGATGAGACTGGAAGATCAGGCTCCACAACCAACAGGTTGTAATTATGTTCAAACCATTTTTCAATTATCAATTGTATAAACAAAATGATTTGTAGAATATTCTCAACTGTTAATTACATATTTATGGTATGTTCACTTGTTCACATGTTTTAATATCAATTATACCCACAAATGGTGTGTGGTGTGTGGGAATGATTGTAGGTCATCCCTTGAAAAAAGAGTTTAATTTCTCAAATGAATGAAGAGTGCCATCTTAAGAAATGTCCCATTGGATTTCGAGTGGACGAGGTGATAGAGGACATTGCCTATAGTAGGCCAAAAATAGGTGCTCTTTCATTTTGAAGATTGTGAGGAAAGCAAAGTTCAGTACTTGCGAAAGGCTCTTATCTTGGATAGTCCACACATGATTTTTATTTATGTAAGAAAAATCAATGATGATGGCAACACTTTCTTATGTAGCGTTTGAGGTGTTTTGAATATTGCAACATGATCTTCATAGAACATATTTGTTTATTGTCAATATGGGCACATGATTTTTTTTGTCAAGAGTATTGGACTACTTTCCCCAATGCGTTGAACATGATAGTTTATTGTTACTTATGCATTTAGTTGATGAGCTTGGAAACCTATATTTTTGTCTTGGGTAAAACAACCTAGGATATTTTACAACTATAAACCATTTTCACTTTGAGTTAAGACCACTATTTCAAATACATTATTTGACTCTTTGTTCTACAAGTGTTTCTATGCACCTTTTGAACATAGATATAAGGACTTTAAAAAAGATCACATTGTTATCACTTTTTTGGATTCAAGAACTAATTTGGAACTATAGAGGTATGCTTTATGACTATGATAACTAAAAATGTTCAAATTGGCATGATGAATTGAATGTTGTGGTAGCCTTATTACTTGGTCGTTCCTTTCCCTATTGAAAAAACATCTAATCAAAGAGTGCCATGGAAGTTTGTTAAAGGTGGGGTCAATATCTTTAAACTCTAAAACTATCCTATGAGAGGCCTAGTTTTTGAAGGGGATAATACTATAGAGAATGTCTCCAATGTTGTTTCCAGTGCATGCATATGTCTTCAATATACAACATACCATACAATGCTCTCATTGCTGACTATGGAAAAAGTGTTTTTTTTGTTCCCTCAAGTACAGTGCAATAGTATATAATCATGGTATAAGTTTGTGTTGCTTCCTCTTATACGGTAGTAGAGTATCATTTTTTATTAAAACAATGTTAGATATAGAGTTTCTCTTCATTGCAATTAAAGTTGGTTTCTCATGGTTTTTTTTCTTTTCTTTTTGAAAGAAATATAATAGTTGTTATGTTTATGCTACCAAATCCTAGACAAAACTCAGATACCATGTATGTGTTCGGATATCCACATCATCTATTTCAGGATACATCATCTATTTCAGGATCCTGCATGATCTATTTCAGGATATGCAGAATCTAGGGTTTTGCATGCACTTGCATGCATCCCAGTCACCAGTTTGATGCCTCCAACACCTTATCCACCTTCTTCTAGCACCCGGGAGCCACCTACCACAGATTTTTAGCCCTCCTAAGCTGAAAGGCGCCCACTTCTCACCTACTGCCAGAGAAGGGTGCACTTGTTCACCTACCACTGCAGTTCCACTTCAGTTACATTCAATTAGCTCCGATTCTCCCTGATTTGAGGCTAGTTTCACTCCCGACTGACTGTATCACTTCCGTTTGACCTCCAGTTTGATTAGGTGACTTGTTCTGACTTTAGTTAGCCTCCCATGCGCCCCCACTGAGCCTCCAGATCCTATATCAGTGCTACACACTTCAGTTACATTTATTACACTCAGTTAGACTCAGTTTGACACCTGGATGACTGGTTGTTGTGATTGATGAGCACCACCGATGATTGATGAGGACTCCTAGATAGAGTCAAGCTACTCCATTTCTGTGATTTGAATGACCTCCTTAGGCAATTCGAATTGCTCAGTCATTGTGACAGTTTGTATTGTAATTCATTCACCCTTTCTGGGATAGAGAGCACTGCTGCATGTTTTGCACAGTTTTGCACCATATTTTCTATGTTCATCTGTTGTGATTGATTTACTTGTTCATTAGATCTGCTGTGACTAATTTTACATGGTATCAGAGCCATTGCAGGGACAAGATCTCTTTTCTACAGGTGTTTATACAAGAAGATTTGACTGAATTGCTAAAAATTGCAATAAGTTTGGCATGAGATATCTCAAGGGCATTCGCTCCTGTGCATGCAAAGCTTGAAAAATATTCCAATACCACTCCAGAAGCTTGAGTTACCACATAATTCCTGGATCTGATACATTGGACCTATTCAACATTGCTTGAAATCCAATCCCAGGTGTGATGCAACTCTCAAAGGGTGGATTGTTCGACCTTATTGTGGTTGTTTTGATGTGATTTGCAGGTTTATTGTCTCCTCCAAGTGCACTCGCTATCTTCTGCATGCAAGCCTTCCTACATCAATTGCATTCGCTATAGTCTGCATGCAAGCTTCCTCTTCATCAGTTGACTCGCTCCTTGCAATGGAATACTCTTCTTCAAAGCCTATCCTCACCCCATTCAATTATTTTGATTGGAAAGATGATATGGAGATCATATTACGTTCAAAAGGTTACTACCGAGTCACCATTGGTCTTGAATTGGAGCCAAACAATGTGGCAGATCGAACCAAACACTACAACAAGCTTGATGAAGCTTATGGTCTTCTTTGTCTCTCCATCTCCAAGGATCTTCACTTCCATCTCAGCGGATTGAAGACTCCAAAAGCCATATGGGAGCAACTTGAAACACTATTCGGCAAGCAGGATGAGCTTAGGGCTTTTCAATTAGAGAATGAATTGATTGGCCTTAATCCTGAGAATTTCGAGACCATCAATGAATTCTTCACAAAATTCAAGAACTTGAACTTGCAATTGAAGAACAGTGGTGTTATCAAAGAGGATAAACAGTTGATCCTCTCCATTCTAAGCAAGCTTGGGAAAGATTATTCGGTATTTGTCTCCACTTTCAATTCCGGTCGGCTAACTACCCCGAATTGGAAGATGCCTACCTTGAATGCCTTCATTGAGTCTGTTACGAAAGAGAATGACAAGTTGATTCAAATGGGGTCCATAAGCTCCAAATATTCAGCCCTATTTGTTCAAGGACCCAAGATCTCGAATGGTAAAGGAAAGCTAAAGAATGAGAAGCCCAAATTCGAGCCTCACAAGCAAAAAGACAAAGGCAAGCAAACGGATGCACCATCCAGTTCGAAATCCAAGCAAAAGGGCAAAGAAGGTAACCAAAAATCTAAATGTACTTATTGTAACCGTGGCTTTCATCCCGAAATTTCATGTATGAAGAAGACTATAGATCAAATGGCCCTCCTTTTGGAAAAGAACAACATAACCCTTCCTGACGGTGCAAGGAAGAAGGATCGGAATGACGATCATGAAAGAGGACAAGCACTCATGGCAACGGTTTCGAAGCCCACTACTCTCTTGATAGATTCGGGTGCATCAAATCATATGGCTGCAAATATTGATTCTTTTTCCTCATTCGATCCAAACAGCTCCATCCCCATCCATTTGGGAGATGACTCAAAAATTTCTTCAAAGGGCAAAGGTACGATTCATGTAGAACATGGAAGCTTTCAGAATGTTCTCTATGTGCCTTCCTTAGCTTCGAATCTCCTTTCTGTGTATCAAATGACACATACTGGTGATCCAAAGAAAGTCACATTCAGCCCTAATACAGTTGAAATTTCTGATATCAAAAGTGGAAAACTAGTTGCGGTTGGAAAGGCAAACCACACTGCAAAATGTTATGAGTTTTCGCACTTTATTCCGCTTGCAAAGCCCACTGCTCTTCGCACACATGGTAATGAGGTTAGTAGGATTTGGAATGAAATATTTGGACATCTAAATTATAAGTATTTGCTGCTGCTATCAAATAAATCCATGGTAGATGGGCTTCCACAACTCCGTTCCTCGAAGGGAATATGCACCGGTTGCATTATTGGGAAGCACCCCGAGCACAGATTCGACCGCGGCAAGGCTAGCAGAGCCTCTACTATTTTGGGATTGATCCATTCTGATATCAGTGGTCCGCTGCCCCATATGTCATTAAATGGTTCAAGGTATGTTTTGACATTTATTGACGATTTTTCCCGCTTTAGATGGGTATTCTTTCTCAAAAACAAGTCATAAGTGCTTGGAAAATTCAAGGATTTTAAGGCTTCTGTTGAGACCACCACTGAGAGCAAGATCAAATCTCTTAGATCTGATAATGGTGGTGAATATATCAAGTCCGAGTTGCTGCAACTTTGTGCCCAAAGCGGAATCAAGATCCAACATACAGTTCCCTACACACCCCAGCAGAACGGTGTAGCGGAAAGGAAAAACCGGTCACTGAAAGAGATGGCTACATGCATGATTGAATCAAAAGGTTTGGCTGCAAATATTTGGGCTGAAGCAATCAATGTTGTTGCATATATACAGAACCGTGTTCCACATTCATCCGTGAAAGGTATGACTCCTTTCGAAGCATTCCTTGGTCACAAACCGGATGTGTCAAATTTGAGAGTTTTTGGCTCTACTGCATGGGCTAGAATTCCTTCTGAGTAGAGACGAGCTTTGGATCCACAAAGTATCGAGTGCATATTGATAGGATATGGGGAAGAATCAAAAGCATATAAACTCATGGATATCAGATCTAAAAAGATATTCATAGAGCACAGTGTGCAGTTTGAAGAACCGCTTCAAGAATTGCAACTAGTTGAGGAGAAAACTGCCGATTCACCGCCTTCACCAGAAGAAGATTCGAGCAGCGATAATGAAGGTATGAGTTCTGATATTTCTGATATTGTAGCAGCATATGATGATCATGACATATCAGGTTCGGAATCCGACCATTATGATCCCCCTCAGTTACCAAAGTGGGCCCAAAACACTATACAATCTGTTGGTTCGAATCTTGGAAATCCTGCTGATCCGAGACGAACAAGAGGAGACTTTCAAAGAGCAGGTATGGCTCTTTCTATTGCTGAGCCATTTCTTCCTGAGATTTGTTATTTGATGGCTGGTTCAGATACTACATCATACTATTCATCCCATCGAGATCCGAGATGGAAAAGTGCCATGGATGAAGAGTACAGTTCTCTTCAAAAGAACAATACATGGGAGCTAGTTTCTCTTCCACCTGGAAGAAAATTAGTGAAGTGTAAATGGGTCTACCGTACTAAAGTTGCTGCTGATGGCACTATCAGAAAATATAAAGCAAGTTTGGTGGCAAAAGGTTTTTCCCAAGTCCAAGGAGTGGACTACACAGAGACCTTTGCACCGGTTGCAAATATGGATTCCATCCGCCTTGTTTTAGCTATTGCCGCATCCAAGCACTAGGAAGTGCACCATATGGATGTGAAGAGTGCATTTTTACATGGAGATCTTGTTGAAGAGGTCTATATGCAGCAGCCAGAGGGTTATACATCATATCCATCATTGGTTTGTAGATTGAAGAAGTCTTTGTACGGGTTAAAACAGGCCCCAAGAGCTTGGTACGCAAAGATGGACTCCTTCCTTCTTTCTCAGAATTTCCAAAGATGCAAATCTGATCCGAATGTGTATCTTCAGCGAGTTAAAGGTAATTTGTTGGTTATTGTACTTTATGTTGATGATCTGCTTATTACTGGTAGCACACTTACTTCAATAAACAAGCTAAAATCTGCCTTAAATCTAGCTTTTGACATGAGCGATTTGGGCTTGCTGAGTCACTTTTTGGGCTTGGAGATAGCTCAAACTTTTGATGGGATCACTATATCTCAGCAAAAATATGCTTCCGACCTGTTATTGAAGTTTAATATGGCTGAATGTAAGGCAGCCCCGTTCCCATTCCTCTCAGGAATCAGTCTTGAGGAGGGAGATTCCACACCGCTTGCAGATTGCAGTATGTATCGACAATTGATTGGTTCACTACTTTATTTGACACATTCACGGCCTGATATCTCATATGCCGTGAGTGCCATGTCAAGATATATGCAGCAGCCACATGAGCTTCATTGGCGAGCAGCCAAGCGGATCTTGCAGTATGTGCAAGGTACGAGACAGTTTGGCATACACTATGCTGCAGATTCTGAGCTAGATTTCATTGGTTTTACTGATTCAGATTGGGCAGGTGATAGCATTGATCGGAAGTCCACTTCCGGTTATGTTTTCATGATTGGTCATGGTGCTATTTGCTGGTCCAGCAAAAAGCAAGCAGCCATTGCACTTTCTTCAGCAGAGGCAGAGTATCGAGGGGCAGTCAATGCCTGCATTCAGGCAGTTTGGTTGCAGGGTATTCTTTCCGAGTTTGGTTTTGGTGGCACTACTTCGACTGTCCTATTTTGTGACAATCAAAGTGCTATCAAGATCTGCACAGATCCAGTTCAGCGGAAGAGGACCAAACACATTGAGATTCATATGCATTACATTCGACAGTTGGTGCATGACCGCACCA
The DNA here is from genome assembly GCA_027924585.1 of Larix kaempferi. NCBI lineage: Eukaryota > Viridiplantae > Streptophyta > Pinopsida > Pinales > Pinaceae > Larix > Larix kaempferi. The sequence goes on along the minus strand of BSBM01000922.1, from coordinate 13,022,983 downwards.
TCATTCTGCAATATTGCCCTACTGATGAGCAAATTGCAGACATCTTCACCAAGAGCTTCACTGAGAAGAAGTTCTCTTACCTCAGTTCACTGTTGGGGGTGAGTTCCATCATGGTGGAGACAGATTGATTCATTATTATGCTTTAGCTTGAGGGGGGGCTTTCTTCCCACTGGGTTTTCCCTCTTTCCTCACTTAGTCTATTTTCAGCATTTTTTGGATTATTGTATTGGGGTGACCTTTGTTCTTAGTTACCAGGGCCCCACATTATTTTAGTTGGCACATCATAGTCTATCTTGAGGGGGGGTGTTCGGATATCCACATCATCTATTTCAGGATACATCATCTATTTCAGGATCCTGCATGATCTATTTCAGGATATGCAGAATCTAGGGTTTTGCATGCACTTGCATGCATCCCAGTCACCAGTTTGATGCCTCCAACACCTTATCCACCTTCTTCTAGCACCCGGGAGCCACCTACCACAGATTTTTAGCCCTCCTAAGCTGAAAGGCGCCCACTTCTCACCTACTGCCAGAGAAGGGCGCACTTGTTCACCTACCACTGCAGTTCCACTTCAGTTACATTCAATTAGCTCCGATTCTCCCTGATTTGAGGCTAGTTTCACTCCCGACTGACTGTATCACTTCCGTTTGACCTCCAGTTTGATTAGGTGACTTGTTCTGACTTCAGTTAGCCTCCCATGCGCCCCCACTGAGCCTCCAGATCCTATATCAATGCTACACACTTCAGTTACATTTATTACACTCAGTTGGACTCAGTTTGACACCTGGATGACTGGTTGTTGTGATTGATGAGCACCACCGATGATTGATGAGGAATCCTAGATAGAGTCAAGCTACTCCATTTCTGTGATTTGAATGACCTCCTTAGGCAATTCGAATTGCTCAGTCATTGTGACAGTTTGTATTGTAATTCATTCACCCTTTCTGGGATAGAGAGCACTGCTGCATGTTTTGCACAGTTTTGCACCATATTTTCTATGTTCATCTGTTGTGATTGATTTACTTGTTCATTAGATCTGCTGTGACTAATTTTACAGTATGTTTGATAGGATCCCATCTTCCCTTGTGTTTGACAAGATCCCCATATTATAAAAAAAAATTTAAATCCTAGGTTGACAACATTCTACTACATCAACTTATTTATGACACCTTTGGTTGCAGGTTTTGCATTTATTTTGTACATATGTAGGAGAGTATGTGGATGATGTTTGAACCGAGTCTCCAAAGATCAATTCCTATAAATGTCTTCAAATAAATGCATTCATTTTTTAACTTATTGATTAAGAACCTTTCATTCCAGACAATAGACATATTATTGTTTTTTATTCCACGAGTTCCATTATATGTCTTTTTGGACACTTCGAAGACTGCCTTAAGGAAGATCTTATTATTTTATTGTTGGTACACTTATATGATATTGAAACTGATAACTACTTGACTATATTTAAGTGTAGGATATTGTAATAAGGATATATCCATGCATGGAATCCTTTAGTCTTCAATTATTGCCATTCATAGTAGTCCCATTTCTATTTAATAATATACTTGTTGGATCTCTTGCAGGTGAAGTGGTTTTAAGAGACTTGTAACTGTTAAGATTTAATATGCTAAGACAGAAAATAGCAGCATTACATTCCATTTCACAATAATAGCATATACAGGATCACTAAAGAAACAACAAGCATAGCATAAACACAAGAGACACAGATTTATCCTGGGAAACCCTCATGGGGTAGAAAACCCAGTAAAGCTTCCTCAATATAGATGACCAGCAATATACAAAGATGCAAACCAAAGACATGATCTCCTCCTCCACCATAGCAGACCTCTCCTCCACAAGTGCGCCTCTGTCTCAAGTGAGTGTGTGTGTCAAATGAGGAACACACCTCCTCTATTTATACACTACTCTGACATATCTTTTACACAAGTACACATAGGCTCGTATTTAACCAATGGGTTAAATACCCCACTACAACTGACTGGGCCGACCCCTCTAGGGTGGTCTAATAACCCTTTGACCCACATGACACATACAGGGCCGACCCCCACTAGGGAAGTCTAATAACCCGATTTACCACATTCCGACGGAGGAATAAACATCTCCGGATATACAATAAGATATTCACGGAGGAATGAAACATCTCCGAAATAATAAAGTACAAATATAATATTCTTTGAAGTTACAATATCTCAACACTCCCCCTTAACGAGAAGGATATTATAACAGCATCTGCACGAGCAAGGAGTCATCAACATCATGCATGATACATCTATAAATCATTGGAAGCTTTCTCAACATCATCAGTAACTCAAGCAGTTATTGGAACATCTTCAATACTGGAACATCAACATCTTCAGTGCTGAGTCTTTATCTTCTGCAGCACTCGAACAACTACAGCAACATCAACATCTGGATCCTCACGATCATCAGTATCATCATCTCACGATCATCAGCATCGTCATCACACGATCATCGGCATCGTCATCAGCATCACGATCATCAGCATCGTCATCACACGATCATCAGCATCGTCATCACACGATCATCAGCATCGTCATCACACGATCATCAGCATCGTCATCACATGATCATCAACATCGTCATCACACGATCATCAGCATCGTCATCACACGATCATTAGCATCATCATCACATGATCATCAGCATCATCATCAGACGATCAGCAGCATCGTCATCTAGATCATCACGATTAGCAACATCGTCATCTAGATCATCACGATCAGCAGCATCGTCATCTAGATCATCACGATCAACAGCATCGTCATCTAGATCATCACGATCAACAACATTGTCATCTAGATCATCACGATCAACAACATCATCAATACAAGTATAAATATCATTAATACAAGTATCCTCATCAATACGAGTATACACATCATCAATACAAGTATCCTCATCAATACAAGTATACACATCATCAATACAAGTATCCTCATCAATACAAGTATACACATCATCAATACAAGTATCCTCATCAATACAAGTATACACATCATCAATACAAGTATCCTCATCAATACAAGTATACATATCATCAATACAAGTATCCTCATCAATACAAGTATGCACAATAGCAGCATACCCTGCAACACACAAGATCCAATTACGGGATGATCAATCCCTCTCACTTTAGGACATAGGTCCAAGGATGATACAATCCTGATCCGCTTACAGGATGATCAGTCCCTCTCGGTTTAAGACAACTCTAATGTCTATGGATGATGCAATCCAGATCAACTTACAGGATGATCAATCCTTATCACTTTAAGACACCTCACCATGTCTAGGGACGAGGCAATCCCAATCTATTTACAGGATGATTAGTCCTTATCACTTTAAGACATCTCACCATGTCTAGGGACGAGGAAATCCAAATCTATTTACAGCATGATTAGTCCTTATCACTTTAAGACATCTCACCATGTCTAGGGACAAGGCAATCCCAATCTATTTACAGGATGATTAGTCCTTATCACTTTAAGACATCTCACCATGTCTAGGGACGAGGCAATCCCAATCTATTTACAGGATGATTAGTCCTTATCACTTTAAGACAGCTCACCATGTCTAGGGACGAGGCAATCCCAATCTATTTACAGGATGATTAGTCCTTATCACTTTAAGACATCTCACCATGTCTAGGGACGAGGCAATCCCAATCTATTTACAGGATGATTAGTCCACTCAATCTCATTTAGGACTATCCTTCCTTTCGAATTACTGGATTTACTGTCCAAGGATGATTTAATCCATTCAATTCATTTAGGACTATCCTTCCTTTCGGAATTACTGGATTTACTGTCCAAGGATGATTTAATCCACTCAATTCATTTAGGACTATCCTTCCTTTCAGAATTACTGGATTTACTGTCCAAGGATGATTTAATCCACTCAATTCATTTAGGACTATCCTTCCTTTCGGAATTACTGGATTTACTCTCCAAGGATGATTTAATCCACTCAATTCATTTAGGACTATCCCTCCTTTCGGAATTACTAGATTTACTGTCCAAGGATGATTTAATCCACTCAATTCATTTAGGACTATCCTTCCTTTCGGAATTATTGGATTTATTGTCCAAGGATGATTTAATCCACAACCGTACATTTAGGACCACGTCCAAGGATGACTCAATCCTCAACCATACATTTAGGACCACGTCCAAGGATGACTCAATCCTCAACCGCACATTTAGGACCACGTACAAGGATGACTCAATCCTCAACCGTACATTTAGGACCACGTCCAAGGATGACTTAATGCTCAACCATACATTTAGGACCATGTCCAAGGATGAATTAATCCTCCACCGTACATTTAGGACCACGTCCAAGGATGAATTAATCCTCAACCGCACATTTAGGACCACGTCCAAGGATGACTTAATCCTCAACCGTACATTTAGGACCATGTCCAAGTATGACTTAATCCTCCACCGTACATTTAGGACGACGTCCAAGGATGACTTAATCCTCCACCGTACATTTAGGACTACGTCCAAGGATGACTTAATCCTCAACCGTACATTTAGGACTACGTCCAAGGATGACTTAATCCTCAACCATCCACCAAGGACTTCATTCTCGAAGACATACGTCTACGGCTCTTCTTTCGGACTGAAGTCCAGGGATGATCCAATCCCCTCACATGTTCACCAAGAACTTCATTCACGAAGACATACGTCTACGACTCTTCTTTCGGACTGAAGTCCAGGGATGATCCAATCCCCTCACATGTTCACCAAGAACTTCATTCACGAAGACATACGTCTACGGCTCTTCTTTCGGACTGAAGTCCAGGGGTGATCCAATCCCCTGACATGTTCACCAAGAACTTCATTCTCGAAGACATACGTCTACGGCTCTTCTTTCGGACTGAAGTCCAGGGATGATCCAATCCCCTCACATGTTCACCAAGAACTTCATTCTCGAAGACATACGTCTACGGCTCTTCTTTCGGACTGAAGTCTAGGGATGATCCAATCCTCTCATGTCCACCAAGGACTTCATTTTCGAAGACATACATCTATGGCTCTCTTTAGAACAAGTGTTCAAGGATGATACAATCCCTCTTCTTTCTCAGAGACACTTGTCTACGGCTCACTTTAGAACTTGTGTTCAAGGATGATGCAATCCTCACATGTATTCTCATCAATTACTATCGATCCTGGGAACCCATACAGAACTTGATTCACACTTCTTCTTTAATTACACCATTAAGAGAATGGTTTTATCTAGCCACTTGGAGCAAACATCTCATCATGATTCTCTTCTTCTTTCTAAGAGAATCTTCTAGCCACAAGCCTTCTATAGTGTGTTTGATTTGAAAATATTTTTTTTTGTTTAACATCCATCGCTTGTTCAGTGTTCATCATTCATCATGATCTTTCCTACAAATCAAAATTAAGTACATGATTAGTAATACTTCATAATCATCAAATCATATTGACATGATAACCTATTATGCATACAGATATCATTTACATAGTTATACAACTATTTTGACCAATACTTTGGCACAACACTTTCTCATATCCTGTATGCATACAGTGGCTATCTAGATGCCTTCCATCTCTACCAGAACATACTATCGAGAGTGTGCACAGCTCTCAACATGTCAGCAAAGAGGTTTCATTCTAGACAAGCAACAACGGAATGTTTGTCCAACTTACCAATCATATGCATATTAGTAGTATACTGTTCAATGCTCTATGAATGTTTACACTCAGCATGATATATTCTAGGAATACAAATATGCATACAAGCAATATCATTTACTATTTCAAATAACAACTCAAATACTTATCTTTTATGTTTGTGTGGTTGCCTCCCGCTTGATCTTCTATATGTCTTTTGAACTTGTATTCATTCTGTACCACTGTGCATGCTCAAGTGTGCACTAGTGTCATCCTCATGATCTCATACACAAACATACGTTCATTAGTATATTCTCCAAACATTCTAATTCTAAATAATATTGAATATGTATAGTCATGATCATTAGTATTCAGGGTTTCAAGGAAGTCTTCTTTTACTCATGCATATTCTTGTTTGATCATAGTACTCTTCTGGTTAATTAAATCATCAAGACAAGAGACATAATATGTATAAACCCTTGATTACTAACTTTATGAATAAGAATAACCAATCATACCAAGTATACTTATATAAGGGATCCTAACACAAGGTAAGATTCTAACTTGACATAATAAAACATATCTGGATTAGTTATGTACAACATACCTAAACAATCTCTTCAATTATTTAGAGATCCTGAGCTAGAACCTACATGTCTCATAGGTTAAGAATAATATAACAAAGTCATACATACCTCGTAAGTAGAACAAATATTATGGATGAGTCTTTGTCTTCATGTTTTCATGGTCATGGAACTTGATTTGTCTTTTGTGATGTACCTGTATCTTGTTAGCAGACAACATCAACCTCACACAACACCATAATGCATTAGTACAATCATATAGCCCTAATCAATGAATGTCTTCGATCATTCACATGCATTCATACTGTTACTAGGGTGATAAGACAATTCTAACAATAATCAAGATTGTACTAATAAATAATATGAAGACAAACACATTATGAACTTAATCAAGAATCATATTTCAAGACATACCTGAACCTCCTTAAGTCATACCTGTCGAGACTTCTTGTAGTCGTCTTATGTAAGGCCTTAGCCTCAACTCCCCCTGAAACTTGATTTGGAGCTTGATTAGGGCTTGCTAGAGAAACCCTAAAAATTCAATCTTTGACTTTCGTGCTTCTGAATGGATGGAAGGATGTGTCTTGCTGAGCTGATCAAACTAGCATACTTCACTTTTGAAATCTCCAAAATTTGACACCTCAAAATTGCCTTTGAAACTTCTGGATCTTCTGGACAGGAACCCGAACTAGGGTTTGATGAAGCCCACCCTTCTGTCCAATCAAAAGGTTCGATCCAAGGTTCTAAACTCTTATTTTTCTGAGGAGCTTCCAGCCGTGGTTACAGACTTCAAAAATTCCAACTTTTGTTGAAGCCCTAATTTTCCATCTTTCTGATCAAAATCCCGAACTAGGGTTTGATCAAGCCCGGTCTTCTACCCAACCAAAAAATTCGATCTTGGTCTCTAAATTATGATTTTCCTGAGTAGCATTCAGCCGTGGACTCCGATTCCAAAAATTCTAACTTTCTCCGAAACCCTAAATTCCGGAAGCCATGAATAAAGTTGCTCCAAAAATAATTCTGTTTTGACAGAAATATGCACCTGATTGTTTCTGCTATAACTCTGAAATTTTTGCTCCACAGGGTGTGAAACCTTTTTTTGCACTAGCCTGACCTGTCATCTTTCCATCCTGACAGGTCTGACCTCAATTGGATTTTCTAAGAGAGAGTTATGCCAAGTGTCGCAACGTGACCTGTTTATGGGATAAAACAGGAGAGCCAACTTGTACGGCATGCCACGTGTCACTGTTTGAACTTCGGCCTCTGAAAACTTTTCCTGCGATAGCTTGCCCTCTTATCTTTCTATCCTGACAGGTCTGACCTCAATTGGACTCTCTGAGAGAGAGTTATGCCAAGTGTCGCAACGTGACCTGTTTATGGGATAAAACATGAGAGCGAACTTGTACAGCATGCCACGTGTCACTGGTTCCCCTTCGGCCTATGAAAAAGTTTCCTGAGATACTAAAGTCTATGTACTACCTATTACTTTTTATGAAATTTCATTTGAATCTTCCTAGCCAAAGTTATGACCTTTTTTCCAAGGTTACCTGATTTTGACTGAGATCTGGAAGAGGCAGAAACCCTAACTTGTACTGATCATAACTCATAAAGTACAACAAATCTGAGGGTTCCCTTTGGACACAAGGTACCTGGGGATGTTATCTTCGACCTGTAAACTTTTCAGACCCTGAAACTTTGCATAAATGGATTTATAGAGAAAGTTACACGATGACTGGTTTTTGCTATGTAAAACCCTAACCTTCAAATTGTCGTAAGTAAAGCAAGTGTCGTAAGTGTCATACCTTGCCTTCCTTCAGGTTAGCTCTGATACCATGTTAAGATTTAATATGCTAAGACAGAAAATAGCAGCATTACATTCCATTTCACAATAATAGCATATACAGGATCACTGAAGAAACAACAAGCATAGCATAAACACAAGAGACACAGATTTATCTTCGGAAAGCCTCATGGGGTAGAAAACCCAGTAAAGCTTCCTCAATATAGATGACCAGCAATATACAAAGATGCAAACCAAAGACATGATCTCCTCCTCCACCATAGCAGACCTCTCCTCCACAAGTGCGCCTCTCTCTCAAGTGAGTGTGTGTGTCAAATGAGGAACACACCTCCTCTATTTATACACTACTCTGACATATATTTTACACAAGTACACATAGGCTCGTATTTAACCAATGTTTTAAATACCCCACTACAACTGACTGGTCCGACACCTCTAGGGTGGTCTAATAACCCTTTGACCCACATGACACATACAGGGCCAACCCCCACTAGGGAAGTCTAATAACCCGAGCTACCACATTCCGACAGAGGAATAAACATCTCCGGATATACAATAAGATCTTCACGGAGGAATGAAACATCTCCGAAATAATAAAGTACAAATATAATATTCTTTGAAGTTACAATATCTCAACAGTAACTAAAGGTTCAAGCAATGGACACTTTGATGTTTCCCATTACAATCAAAGCTAGTTTTTTCAATTATGTGACACTTAAGGTATTAACTCCCTTACCAAAAGGACAACCGATTTTGTAATACTTAGTATATATTCTATAATGTTTGGACATATTTAATTTACATTTCTCCTTTCAATTTCAATTCTTTATATTCTTAATTCTAATTTGATAACTTACACATGCTCTTTAATATGTAGGATTTTGTTAGAAGAGGCTCTACATACCAATCGTCCTTCATCTTCTATAATAGTGAACTAGATTTACTTGATGAATCTCCAATCCTAGTTACAAAACTCATTGTTATGTTGACAAATCAAGATTCATCAAATGTTTAAGTAAAGATACAATGTCAATTATATCATGTATCTTCACTATGTATTATATAGAACTAATTGGGGAGGGACATACACAATGTAGTATAGTATCGGGTATGCACAGGTCAAGAACTACCTAGTGTATTTTTTATTATCAGTTAAAAAAAGTGCTTTAGATTATGAATTCCTAACACATTTTGTGCACTTAAATCTGTTAATTCCTACTAAAAAATATCAACATAGAATGATATTTGTAAGGTGAGAAAGGAAGTGGGCCAACAATGCAACACATAACAAAGGTTATATAAAATCATATACATGAATCTTGCATACTAGATTCCTTTATGTTTTTGGTTTTACACTTATCCGAAAATTGTTCTAGTTGACATCTCTTTGATGTGACCCCTTCATCTGTATAGTTTTTGCTATGTCATATTTGTGAAGCTACTAGTTACCTTCATGAAGTTATTTGTTGGGAATCTCCATGATCATCTAGTGATGTTCCATCAATATAGGAATACCCAATTGTGTGATATTGGACAACATGGACATAAATATTTTATTTGATGAATGATTGTTTGTTGTTCCATGAGAGCTAGTTGGTCTATTGGACATCACAAGGCACAAATTTTATAATCTTTGTTGAAAGTTGGATACTTTATTTCTCAAGGTTCATCTACTTTTGATAGTAGTTCTTCCCCTAATCTAGTGTTTTTATAATGAGTTGGAATCAATATTATGTCAGTTTCATGTGTATGAGGACTTTATTTCATTTTTTTAGGATCTATACTGTTGTGGCATATTCTGTAAATTTGTGTGTTTTTAAAGTTAGATGTTCTTGTAGCCTCTATGTCTATGTTTGTAGGATGATTTTGAGTTAGGTATGCTCAATATTAAACATAAATCTATCTTTACAATAAGTTAGCTATGTGCTAGTGTTTGAAAGGTTTTAAACATTGTTGAGGGTGCATGCAAAAGGGATTCTCAAATTTGTATTAGAAAATGGGATATTTCTTGCAGCCCTTAGGGATGAGGTTCCTACAACGTTATAGTTTTCACCTAATCCTACTTGCCTAGTTTCGAATTCCCTGAAGGGTTTTTTTCTTACAAATGAACCCTCCAATCAAGGGAACAAAAAGGAGGTTGGTCTTCCAACTCAATGTCATTCCTGTATCCTATTATTGGAATCTCTTGTGCTTTCATTGGTAGATCCTGAATTGAGGTTTGATCACCCGATGGTTTCCTCCAATATTAAGGAGAAAGATAAGGTGATCGCAGAGGATTGGTAGTATGAGTTGGTATATCTTGATGTTGATGCCACCAATGGAAATTCATTGGAATCTCAAGCATTCCTACAACTTCTTGCCACTATTGGTATTGCATAAAAGTATGATGAAGAGGAACTATGCAAGTATGTTCTCATTGTTTCAAGATGCAGGAAAACACCTAAGCTATGTCTCTCTTTCGACTTGCAACAAAAATATTAGGTTGGTGTTAATTTGATAGTAACTATGGCCTTTGCGGCTTAACTACTGATGTTGTTTATTTTGTTTTGCATAGGAGTTTTTGTCTCTTAGTGTCATTATCAACATATATTTTAATTTTTTTAGGAGGCTCCAAGACCCATTGTAACCTTGAAATATTTAATGCTATTATGAAATCAATTAAGACAAACTGTATTGTGGAATTTAATCTAATCTATATTTATAATATACTCTCATAGTTAAAAAAACTACAATTCTCATTGTCTTGGATTTGAGAATCTAGAAACTCTTGAACTAATGAAAGGTATGTACATATTTATTCGATATGTGCTCAATCACAATTTTTTTCTAGGTTGAGTATGGATAAAGTATTCAAGATGATGGATTGATGTTGATGTTCACACATATTCTTGGATAGTAAAATATTCATGGAATACACACTTGATAGATACAATATTATGATAAAAGGGGAGAATACATATGGTCTTTGAAATTTGATAGTGGAATATCGGTATTGTTAGTCCCTGCCGTAGGCAGAGACTATATGTTCCGCTTTTTAGTATTAATTTACTGTGTAAAAAACTATTTCTAAAACTTTCCTATAGTTTATCCAACGTTGAAATAATTTACTTAGTTATTTGTATTTATTTAATAAAATATTTTAATAAGTGTGTAAGTCTGATTGGTGGAAAGTGCTTGAAAAGACAATTTTCATCATTGGCAAGGATTAAGTGAAAATGAAAATAAATTGAAAATAGAACGACTTTGAACTTGCAAATGTTAACATCTAAATATTTTTTTTTATAGTGGATAGCTTGACAATTGAGCATAATGACATACGTATCTGGTTGACAGACATCAAGGTTTACAGGTTGACAGGTTTGCAACTTTGCATTTAAACCTTTTTACAACTGTGTGCCTCATAGAATGCCAAGTGTGGCAGACCCTGCTATGTGTAAGAACATCTATTACTCAACTGAACTAGGTTCTCCCAAACTTATCCAATAGCTCAGGTAAGCTTAACTCCTCACATATCTGGTTGACAGACATCAAGGTTTACAGGTTGACAGGTTTGCAACTTTGCATTTAAACCTTTTTACAACTGTGTGTCTCCTGGGATGCTAAGTGTGGCAGACCCTGCTATGTGTAAGAACATCTATTACTCAACTGAACTAGGTTCTCCCGAACTTATCCAATAGCTCAGGTAAGCTTAACTCCTCACCATTGTTTATCATTTGGTTTTCGGTCTTAAACGTCATTCTGATGGCTCTTTTGTTTACCAACGAACTGTTTTCGGCAAATTCCTCCTGTTGTTGTAAGAGACCTTTTGCATTCCTAGCTGCTTCCTTGTTTGCTCTGCCATTAATTTAAGCTCTTGCAACTTCTACATCTTTTGTTTTGTATTTCATTTGGTCCCAATCCCAGTAGAGTACTTTTCTGGTGCACCTATATTTCTATCTATATTGATATCTGTTCATTTCTAATTTGATTGCATCTTATATTATTTTGTTTCTATCTTTTTAGAATTCGATCGATAGGGAAGGATGGGCCTGATATATGCTAACTGTCTATTGAAGCTGAAAACGATGCTTCCCATCTTTCAAAGTGAGAAAATGAGAAAACAGGTGAGTGCCTGAACCAACTCCAAATGAGATCTTTTATTCAAGCTCAAAATTAATATTTGTTAGCTTCATAGTCTTTGGGACATTCTTGGTTCATTACATGTAATATGCTTGGAAATATTTACAACATATTGGCATTAAACTCTTGAAAGCATATATTGATTAGTAGAGTCCTACATTATTGGATGCTTTCTTATTATTGCCACATTTCATATTAATTGTTTTAGTGTGCATTTCTTAACTAGAATGTTATAATGCAAAAATAAAACCTTTCCTAGAACGTTAAGAATCTCTCTATTTGCTCAGATTGGAAGATCCCAACAATCTCTCTATTTTTGCAATTTTCAAACCCCAACAATCTCAATCTCTCTATTTCTGTGATTTTCAAACCCCAACAATCTCTCTTTCTGTGGTTTTCAAGACCCTTGTCACTTATTTTCATATCATTTACTTCTCGTGATTTTCAAGACACTTGTCACTTATTTGCAGATCATTTACTTCTCATAATTTTCAAAACCCAACAATCTCTCTTTCTGTAATTTTCAAGACCCTGATCACTCATTTATGGATTGTTTACTTACAGGCTGATAGATTGATTATTGGTAAGTTGTAAACTTAACTTACTTATGGTTATTCCAAGAATTATGAATAAGTTAAATGGGAAAAGCTTGGGCAACTTATTTTACGGTAAGTTGTAAACGTAACTTACTTATGGTTATTCAAAGAATTATGAATAAGTTAAACGGGAAAAGCTTGGGCAACTTATTTTACTGAATGGAACTTGCTATACTATTGTTCGTATATCTAGACTAAGGTTATAACTCAATAATGGATGGACTAAATATGCAAAAAAAGTTATATAGAATAATAAATATGAATAATGTTGAAAGTCTTATTTTTTAATTATTAATAATCAGACCTCTATTCTAGGTATGGCTTAAATGGTCAGAGTCTCGGGCACCATTGATCACAGGGGCTTGCCTTTGCTGATCAATTAAGAAGTTTTCATGCATTTTCTTGTTCATGTGCAGGTAGAAATTGAGGCTCATGCACAACCTGGAACTGTATCAATTTATGTTCATTATGGGAAAAATAGGTTAAGGGATGTGAAGGCTCTTTTGGGGCATGATGTTGTCTTAACCACATATGGGGTGTTGTCATCATCATTCCAGGATGAGGTTGGGCAATGGATTAAATCCCAAATACATTGAGGCAACTATAGAATTTATGGCCTATCATTTTCTGTAGCCAGTGTTACCCATTTTCATGTGTGTTGAGATTAACCTTCTTTTTTGTTTGATTTTGCAGAATCCCCATGAAGAAAGTGTGCTTCATGCAATACATTGGTTTAGGGTGGTTCTTGATGAAGCACATAGCATAAAGTCATCTAAAAGCCAATTGTCTCAAGCTGTATTTGTTGTCATTGTTGATTTCCGTTGGTGCTTGACTGGAACTCCCATCCAGGTATGTGACATAGGTGTGCTATCTAAATGACAATAGGACTTTGTGCAGTGTGATTACAGCTTATACTTTATTGTTGGTGTAGAACAAACTGGAGGATGTTTATAGTCTCTTTCATTTTCTTCGGGTTGAGCCATGGGGTAATTGGGGATGGTATGTATATTCACTGTCCTTTGCTTATATTTATTTAGTGTTTTGAGGTAATATTTCACTGCTGTTTGTAAACATAACCTTTGTTATAAAAAGTACTCACCTTGAAATAGTGTTTAGCTGGAACTTTCTTTGATGTGATGAATTATTTTGAAGATAAATGGGCTAATGCCTGTGAATTTATAGTGGGGAATGGTAGAGATTCGCAAAGGAATTTGTTTAGAAGTCTCCTTAACTGCATTTAGTAGAATCTATATAAGGACGCGTTTGATGAGTAGTTCAATCTTGGTTTATTAAGTCAGAATTAACAACCAAATACAATGAAACTCTTTAAAAAGTCAAATTTTGATTGCATTTGAATGTTCGTGTCCCTGGGTGGTTTACTTTATACATTATTCATGCACAAGTTATGCTTTCACAAGAAGTTGTGGTTGAAAGCATCCTATAAGGTCCTTGATTCCATAAGTGTTCAGCTTTACTTGTTAACATTGATTAATCTATTTCATACCATGTTTAATTGTTTGTATTTCCAGACAACTTTTATGGTGTTTTGCAGAGTTACTTTCTTTCAAGGATTGTGCTAATCTTGGAGTTGTACAAACTGAAATTTTGTTAAAGTCATGCACTTAAATTGTTGATGTATATGTAACTTCGGAATATATTTCACATATATGTATATTGTATTCCTATAGAGATGCTATTATTCCTCTATACGGAAGTGCCGTTATTTATATTGTAAGTGTCGTAACTTATACTTGATGGGTTATTAGACCACCTTGTTTGGGGTCGGCCCTGTATAAGTCATGTGGGTCAAAGGGTTGTTAGACCACCCTATTGGGGGTCGTCCATGTGGGTCGAAGGGTTATTAGACCACCCTATTGGGGGTCGGCCCAGTCAGCATTATGTTATGTGGTTAAGTTCGAGCCTACATGAGTTAGGTAAAAAGCCAAGTCAAGTCAAGTATAAATAGAGTGTGGGAGGCACTCTATTTGCTCACTCACTTCTCACACATGCACTCAAGGAGGAGTGTCGCACTTATGGAGGAGGAGGATCTGCTGCTAGGTTATGTCTATCTCTCATGGTTGGTTGTATCATTTCTCTATCTATCTCTGAGGAAGTTATTGGGGTTTTTCACCTTTATGGTTTTCTCCAAGTAAATCTTTGTGTCTCTTGTGTGCTTGCATTATTGTCTCCATGATTGATATGCTATAGATATGTTGTACATGTTGTTCTCTCAGTTAATATCCTAGATCAGATTGAAGTAAATTCTGAAAATTTAACATGGTATCAGAGCTAGCCTGAAAGAAGGCATGATATGGCATGTATGACACTTGTTGCAATTACGATGCTAAGGCTTGATATAGCAAAAACCAGTTGTCATAGCACTTTCGCTATAAATCCATTTTGGCAAAGTTTTCGGATCTAAAATTGTTACAAGATTAATATTAAATATCCAGGTACCTTGTGTCCAAAGGACAACCTCTAATTCGTTGTACTTTGTGATTTATGATCTGTACAATATAGGGTTTCTGCCTCTTCCAGATCTGAGTCAAACTGAGGTGACCTTGGGAAAAAGGTCATAACCTGCGATAGGAAGCTCCAAATGAAATTTCGTAAAAATTTTCAGGTAGTAAACAGACTGCACTATCTCAGGAAACTTTTTCAGAGGCCGAAGTTGAACCAGTGACACGTGGCACTCTGTACAAGTTCGCTCTCCTGTATTATCCCATAAACAGGTCATGTTGTCACAATTGGCATAACTCTCTCTTAGAGAGTCCAATTGAGGTCAGACCTATCAGGATGGAAATATAACAGGTCGAGATATCTCAGAAATTTTTTTCAGAGGCCGAAGTTCAAACAGTGACACGTGGCAAGCCGTACAAGTTCGCACTCCTATATTATCCCAAAACAGGTCACGTTGCAACATTTGGCATAACTCTCTCCCAAAGAATCCAATTGAGGTCAGACCTGTCGGGATGGAAAGGTAACAGGTCAGGCTATCTCAAGAAACCTTTTTCAGACCCTGTGGATCAAAAGGTTTGGAGTTACACCAGAAACAATCAGGTACATATTTCTGTCAAAACAGAATTATTTTTGAGTACCTTCATTCATGGCTTCCGAAATTTAGGGCTTTGAAGAAAGTTGGAATTTTTGTAATCGGAGACCACGGATAGATGATACTCATCAAAATAGAAATTTAGAGACCAAGATCAGAATTTTTGGTTCGGCAGAAGGCCGGGCTTGATCAAACCCTAGTTCGAGACTTTGATCAGAAAAGTGGAAAATTAGGGCTTCTGTAAAAATGGGAATTTTTGAAATCTGTGACCACGGCTGGAAGCTCCTCAGAAAAATAGAAGCTTAGAGCTTTGGATCAAACTTTTTGATGGGGAAAAAGAGTGGACTTCATCAAACCCCAGTTTAGGGTCACGTCGAGTGAATCTGGAAGCTTCAAAGGCAAAATTGAGTGAAACTTTGCAGTTTTCAAATTCTAAATATACCACTTTGATCAACTCATCAAGGCGCATATTTCTATGCATTCGGAAGTTTAAAATTCAAAGTTTGAATTTTTGGGGTTTCTCTGACAAACCCATATCCAGCTCCAGGTCCAGTTCTTGCAAATCAAGTGGATTGGGTTAATCCTAGAAGAAGATGGATTGGTCACCTGCATAAGTGAAGAAGTTCCTGTCTTAGAGGGAGATGAGGATAAGGCCTTACATAAGAAGATTACAAGCGATCTCGACAGGTATGACTCATCAAGGTATGTTTCGATATTTGTCCATGATTAAGTTTATGGTATGTTTGTCTTCATGTTATTACGGTTAGTACAATTTTGATTTTAGATTTGTCGTATAACCTTAACAAAATTATGAATGCATTCACTGGTTAGGGTGTTGACACTTATGATTGTACTAATGCATTATGGTGTTGTATGAGGTTTATGTTGTCTACTAACATGAAAGGTACACCAAGAAAGACAAATCATGTTCTGGTCCAAGAACATATGATCATGATAACATGAGGACAAAGATTCATCCATTGTCATGAATCTCATAGAAGATCCATTTACAAGGTATGTATAACTTGGTTTTGTAATGGTTAACCTATGAAGTATACAGGTTACTAGCACAAGTCATTGAAGAAGAACAAGAAGACATCATGTGAGTATGTTAGACATAAATAGCTAGCATGCTAATCCAGGTATGTTTTTCCTATATCAAGCTAGAATCCTACCTTGTGTTAGGATCTTATACTATTGTTGATAATGATTATTCCTGAAGAGTCATAGGTTTGAATAATCATGGTTGTATGCATATTATGTTTCTTACCATAATTGATGATATGACTAACCAGAAGAATCATGAAGGTATAGGTTTGAATAATCACAGGTTTTATGCATATTATATCTCTTATCTTGATTAATGATTCAACTAACCCGAAGAGTCATAGGTTCGAGTAATTATAGGTTTAGACATGTTATGCTTCTTATGATTTGACTAACCATAAGAATTCTACATAAACCTTGAATGCTAATGCTTATTATTTCTGTTTGAAATGATCATGACTATACATGCTTGAGATTATTGTGTTTTAATAGTATACTAATGAATGTATGATTTTATATGAGATCACAAGGATAACTCAATCATGATACTAATAAGCATGCATAGGGACCAAGGATGAATATGAGTTGAAGAACAGGTAATCCAGGAAGCAAAGATCAAGAGGGAGTACACTCCAGTGGTTTATGAAAGGATGCAGATATTCAGAGGGAGTTGACCATCTCTCTACATTCCACAACAGAAAGTTGTAGGAGAAGCTACTGCAGATTAAGACTCCAGTAGCTCGTGCAAGAAAGCGAAGACTCAGAGGGAGTCCACCCAACGAACAAACAAAGATAAGTATTTTAATTATCATTTCTTGCATATTTGTTTGTTTAAATAAAATTGTTTAATGATGTATATGCTCATGTTCCTAGACTTAGGATATGTATTGTGCATATTAGAATAGTTGCATTGATGAACAGTATACTACTAATATACATGGGTAAGTGGCCTATGGCACTGTACAACATTCCATTGCTACTTATCTAGAATGAAACCTCTTTGCTGACATGTTGGGAGTTGTGCACACTCTGAACAATGTTCTGGTAGAGATTGGAAGGCATCTAGAAAGTTACGAAATATGGATAAATGTTGTATTGAAGCATTGGCTAAGATAATTGCATGACTGCATGACATATTTCTTTATGTGTAAGAATTTGTTCTAAATATTATGAGATGTTTCTAATCATGCAATTTAACCTGTTTTGTAGGAAATACCGTATATCTTCACCTACAAAAGGACTACAACATTTGTTCCAACAACAAAGATATCTATTGAAGATATTGAAGTTCCCAGGATCTGGGATGAAGAAATGGAATGCCATGATCCGTCGATCATGACGAATGATGTTTGGGTTGTAGTCCCAAGACGTGAAGGGAAGTTTGTTATGACTTCCAAATGGAACTATCAAGCATATTGCAAATGGCAGCATTGAGAAATATAAAGGTGATGAAATAGAAGATGCACCAGATGGATTTCAAGACAGCATGGTGTAGTCAGATATGTGTGCAGAACTTGGTATGGTAGGATAGACAACTTTCTATCCAGTTTGGGCTTTACCAAGAATAAAGCGGATTCCAACCTTTTCTACAATGTTGAGGAAGGGAATCCTGTGATTCTACTCCTGTATGTGGATGACTTGTTTGTAACAAGAGATGATAGATTGATTGCTGACACGCAGCGGAAGCTTGCTGCCGAGTTCGAGTTGAAGAACTTGGGGATGATGCACTATTTGTTTTTTGGCATGGAGGTGTGGCAGAGTGCAGATGGAATCTTCCTTGGACAAGGGAAGTATGCAGTAGAGATCCTGAAGAGGTTCGGGATGATGGATTGCAAGGCCATGGCCACACCTATGGCATCAAATCTGAAGCTTCTATGTGATGCTTCATCTGAGCCGATTGATGTCTCTATGTATCGTCAGATGATTCGGTCCTTGATGTACCTGACGAACACGAGACCAGACATTTGCTTTGCTGTGAACACATTGAGCCAGTTCCTGACGGATCCGAGGAGTGTTCACCTGGTTGCTGTAAAGCATGTTCTGAGGTACCTGAAGGGTACAGTGGATTATGGGCTCAGGTATGAGGCAAATCAAAAGTTTAACCTACAAGGTTATGTTGATTCAGATTGGGCTGGCAGTGCTGTAGATAGGAAGAGCACATCTGGGTGTTGCTTCAGTATGGGATTAGGTGCGATCTCTTGGTTCAGCAGGAAGCAGTCCTGCGTGGCACTGAGTACAGCTGAGGCAGAGTATGTTGCAGCCTGTTCAGCTAGTTGTGAGGCAGTATGGCTACGGAAGCTACTGTCTGAGTTATTTGATCTCCCATTGGAGGCTACTGGTATCTTCTGTGATAACCAGAGTTGTGTGAAGCTGTCCGAGAACCCAGTGTTTCATGATAGGTCGAAACACATAGAGATCAAATATCACTATATCAGGGATATGGTGCAGAGAGGAGCTGTGAAACTCCTGTATGTTGCGATGGACGAGCAGATTACAGATGTGCTGACTAAGCCACTAGCCAGGGTGAAGTTCGAGTACTTCAGAGAGAGGCTTGGCGTTCCTCAGATCGAGGACACTTCGAGGAAGAAGTGATGGACACATTTGCTGAAGCCATTCCAAGCATGTTGGAAGGAGGATCCTTCACATGGCTGTGGATGTAAGCGCTGGATGATGAGCATCAGGATGATGTTCTGGTTTCTGCTTGGATATGATCAGTTGGATCATTTTATGTATGTATGTACGTATCATGTGGATGCTGGATATGATCAGTTGGATCATTTTATGTATGTATGTATGCATCATGTTGGATGCTTGGACCATGTATCTGTATATGTATCGGGTGGATACATTGTATGATCAGGAGGATCATGTATGGTGATATGTATCATGTATTTGTATTTGTATCAGGTGGATACATTGATGATCAGGAGGATCATGTATGATGATATGTATCAGGTAGATACTTGGTATGCATCAGGTAGATGCATTGATGATCAGGTGGATCAGGTATGATGACATGCAGCAGGATGTTGCAGTGATGATCAGGATGATCATAGATGACGAGATTCAGGATGTTGCTCTAGATGACATGCAGCAGGATGTTGCAGTGATGATCAGGATGATCATAGATGACGAGCTTCAGGATGTTGCTCCAGCTGACATGCAGCAAGATGTTGCAGTGATGATCAGGATGATCATAGATGACGAGCTTCAGGATGTTGCTCTAGATGACATGCAGCAGGATGTTGCAGTGATGATCAGGATGATCATGGATACATCAGGATGATGTATGGTGAGTATCAGGTTGATACTCTGTGGCCGTGGATCAGGTTTTGCCTATGGCATGTAATTCGGTGCCCTGGGACATCTGGCAAATGCTCTTTCGAGGTTTTTCTCTGGGAGGACATGTAATTCGGTGCCCTGGGAGATCTGCAGATATTCTTTCGAGGTTTTTCCTATGGCATGTAATTCAGTTCCCTGGGATATCTGGCAGATGCTCTTTCGAGGTTTTGTCCTATGGCATGTAATTCGTTTCCCTGGGAGATCTGATAGGTTGGGCTGTGTGCCCGTAATCAGTCCTGGGATGCTCTTGCGAGGTTTTGCCATGACCACATGTAATTCGTTGCCCTGGGAGATCCTATAGGTAGAGCTATGTGCTCATAACAGCCTGGGATGCTCTTGCGAGGTTTTGTGGTGAGGTCACATGTAATTCGGTGCCCTGTGAGATCCTATAGGTAGAGCTGTGTGCTCGTAACAACCTGGGATGCTCTTTTGAGGTTTTGTGACGCACGTAATCAGTCCTGAGGATTCCACAGTATGGCCAGTGATGATGAAGACCTACAGGTGGTGGGCCTACATCCAGTATGAAAAAGGACTGGCTCTGTAAAACTTCCTATGACGAGTACATTCAGAGATTGATTGAGATAGCAGCAGCAATGACGATGATGATGACTCAATGACGATTATCCAGTGACGATGATCCAGAGAAGATGACTTGTGCTAGAAGAACTGTGCTGAGAAATACCTTCCTAGTTAAGAGGGAGTGTTGATGCATATGTAACTTTGGAATGTATTTCACATATATGTATATTGTATTCCTATAGAGATGCTATTATTCCTCTATACGGAAGTGTCGTTATTTATATTGTAAGTGTCGTAACTTATACTTGATGGGTTATTAGACCACCTTGTTTGGGGTCGGCCCTGTATAAGTCATGTGGGTCAAAGGGTTATTAGACCACCCTATTGGGGGTCGGCCATGTGGGTCGAAGGGTTATTAGACCACCCTATTGGGGGTTGGCCCAGTCAGCATTATGTTATGTGGTTAAGTTCGAGCCTACATGAGTTAGGTAAAAAGCCAAGTCAAGTCAAGTATAAATAGAGTGCGGGAGGCACTCTATTTGCTCACTCACTTCTCACACATGCACTCAAGGAGGAGTGTCGCACTTATGGAGGAGGAGGATCTGCTGCTAGGTTATGTCTATCTCTCATGGTTGGTTGTATCATTGCTCTATCTATCTCTGAGGAAGTTATTGGGGTTTTTCACCTTTATGGTTTTCCCCAAGTAAATCTTTGTGTCTCTTGTGTGCTTGCATTATTGTCTCCATGATTGATATGCTGTAGATATGCTGTACATGTTGTTCTCTCAGTTAAGATCCTAGATCAGATTGAAGTAAATTCTGAAAATTTAACATAAATATTGATGACTTGGGATTAAAGGTGAAACTACAAAATGATATCAACATCCTGTCTAAGATAATTGGGTCAGTATGTATCAATTTCAAAAGGGACTTATAGGAATCCATACAGGAATGCATTCCATACCAAGTTCTAGTTAGATGAATTTAGTTAGAGTTGATAAAGAAAAGGTGTGCTTCTGTAAAGGTGTTCCATTTGGTTGCATTGGCCTGCTTGTGACCAAGTTGTATATGGCTGGATGTGTGTTGCATCGGTTAAGGTGTTCCTTTTTTGGTTGCATTTGACTGCTTATGCCTATGCTAGGTTTTATATAGGATGCATGCAATTAGGCTTCCATAGGAAGCTATGGTTAAAAATGCCGTTAAATACATTTGGTCCTTCATTAGACTAATGTTTCTCAAACTTGCAGCCTCTAACCTAGATGACTTAAATGCAACATTGATACAAGTAAGGTGCAATTTCCTACTACTAGATTGAAGTTAGACTATTGCTTTTTTGCTCAATATATTGCATTCATGAGAGCATTCTATACTTCACCGATACCTAGTCATGAGATGTAGGAAAATGATATATTTTCTTGACATTTTATGGAAACTCTGCATTATCTTCATGATAGTTGCTTATATGTGATGTCTCAAGGATTTTGATTGCCCCCAACCCAATGATTAAGCATAAATTAAATTTGTTGGGACCAAGCTTTCAAATGGAAACTTGTGAATTTTCTTATGCAGTTTCCTTACTATTCAACTTGCACAGGTTGTTGTCTTAAAGAGTTCGGTGAATTTTTGTTTTAATTCAACTTATCATTTTTATAATCTGTATCTATTCAAAAGTCATCAATCAATTTTGAAATTCATGAAATTGCAGAATTTGGAATTTTGAAGTATTATAATTATAGCTGAAGAATCTGCATTAAAATCAACACAGGAATTTGATTGAAGATGAGCCTATGCAAAGAAAAAAAATGTTCTCTGTTCTTTCCACAATTTCAGCATGTCACCGTTGAAAAGAAAGTGAAGGGCATGTGAGGGAGGGCATACATTTTGTGTAAAGTACGCCTAAATAATGGATCAAGTAAATTGATTGTACATTCCACATAAAATGGCATGTTTTTGGTATTTGTAATTGCAGTTTATCTTAATTTCTTATGTTCCCTAGTAAAATAGCACATGTAAAAGAGCACATGTGTAAAGGTCCAAGAGACCCATGAACAATGTGGTTCATTTTTAATATAATGGACTATGACTTTTTTTAAGTGGAAAAAAAAAGACAACATAATACATATTGTATAACTAGGTTTTATGTGGTATCATTCACTTGTAACACAAGACACAAGCACAAAGACCATCACATTGCACTACTAATTGTACAATAGAATAGTAAAAAAACACGCCACCCATATTCACGATAAACTTTATCATTAACCATAAATTGATCATTATCAAAGAATATGCAAATGACATAACGTAATTTCTATTTGAAAAATAAAACTTATATGTGAAAATGAGACTAATTTTATTTAATCCCTTACCACTTTTAAAGTGTTATTATTATTAATATCAAGAAATGATAATAAAATTTAATATTATCACTTTAATCTAATTACTTAGAATAATAATATTTATTTGTTTTACAAATATTGAAAAGTAATCATTTTAAGTAACCTAACCGCACCCCCTACTGGTTTGAATTCGATGGAGTTTCCTGCAGAAGATCAATCTAGTTTGCAGGTTATGGTTTGGAATGGAGACCGGGGGGGGTTTGTTGATATCCTTAGTAGCTTGGAGTCAAGCTGGTTCATTTTGGATTGGCCTAGTACTAGCCAAGTAAAAATAATGGGAATAGGATTTTTGCGGGTGAACACAAACCATGGTCTAGTTGGTTTGTTTTGTGGGGTTTTTTCTGCAGTTGGTAGTGTTGCCACTTTGGCTTAATTTGAGGAAGCTTTAGTGTGGGCCCGGTCGTGGTGGGCGTGTTCCTTTTTGTGTTGGGACAGCTATGGGGTTGGATACCGTCTTTCCTGGTCTGCAGAACCCTAACTTATCAACTTTCTTGGGTATTATGCCTCTTCCACTTTGCTTGGGGGATCTGACCTTGCTGTGAATAATGCGTCAGTTTCTGTTGTTGGTGCTTGTACTCCAAACCCTAATTTATATGGTGTTCGGGAAAAAAAATGTCGCAAGGTGAAAACACTCAAGGCTAGAGAAGGGGTGGAATGGTTCATGATTGCGTCTGATACTAACTTGGAGAGGGTTGAAATGCTTGCTGGAAGGGCTCTGGTTGGACGCTTTGAGTTCACCTCAAGGACAAAGGAGGCGATTGTCAAATGGGTGAAGAAATATTGGGTTCCTATAACTGGTATAGCTCCCCATATCAATCTTTTAATGAACCACTGGATATTATTTACCTTCTCGAAGCAGGAATTTTTGGAGCAGATCCTGGCTGGGGTTTCGATGTTTAAAGAAGGCTCTCTAGTGCTCAAGAGATGGAATATTACCTTTGACCCCCTCCGTGAAAGACAAGGTATTAGGCATTTGTGGATGATGATTTCGGGGCTGCCCATCGAGCTATGGACGGAAGACATTATTAAAGGACTTGCTAATACTGTGGGGAGGTTTATAAGGTTTGACAAGAAAACCTTGTTTGGTATGGACCAAAGATACGTGAAAGTGATGGTAGAACTTGACATTAGTCTAGGGCTTCTGGATGATGTAGAAATTGTTTAGGGGAATCAAACATGGAAACAACGCCTAGATTACTTCAAAATTCCTTTCAGATGCTTCCATTGCCATACTGTTGGGCATGTTCAGGCTCATTGTCCAGTTTTGATGGGTTGAATTGATAGGGTTTCATCTGATACTGTGCAAACTTTCTCGACTCCAATTCATGAGGGTTTGGCTCCAACTCCCATAGGAAATGGTAAGTCAAAACCCCTACCTGAATCAGCTTACACTGTTGTTTCAAATGAAGATTTAGCTTTTATTGCAAATTGGGAAAGGGATTTAGATAGGCACATTTCTTTAGGTGAAGTTGTTTTGAGACACAGTAACATTTGTTCCCATGCTGGGGGTGAGGAGATTGGGAGGGCTGGGGAACTTTCCTCGATGGTTCGGAACCTGGATAGGGACTTTGCTGTGGCTGAGTTGGGGTCTGAATCAAAAAAATTTGTTGACCTGGAGTCGAATTCCTCTGCTGCGGTAGGTTAAGTTTCCTCTAGGGTTCCTGACCCTAGCCGTAACCCTACTTTGGACTCTCACCAAGAATCGGTGTTGGATACTAATGTTTTGGTTGGGGAGGATAAGTAAATTGTGTCTTCTAGTGGACCTGAGGTCAGGGTTTCAAAGGATTACTCTCCATTACCTGTGTTTTCAAAGAACCCCCTTTTGAACTCGGAAGCATTGCCTCTTAGCTCTATAAAGTTTCAAAATGTGACCATTCGCACAAAAAGAAAGGGGAAGAAGGGGGTTGTTAAGGAGAGTACTGTTGAGGATTATCTTACTGTGGCGGATAGATTAAAAGCCGAAGGGAAATATTTTTTATCAGATTTGGGTCTTAGAGCAGAGAAACCCTTGTGTAATGGTTCATGATGTCTATCCTCGCTATCAATGTTCGTGGGTTGGGTAAGGCTTCTCGGGCCAGGGCCTTAACCAACCTCTTCCAAGCTACTAGCCCGGGTATTGTATTATTTCAAGATACTATGTGTTCGATTTTTGATATGGTTTCAAAAATTGTTGGGGTTTTGCCTTACTGGGAGGTGTCGGTTGTATGTTCGAATGGTATTTCAGGTGGTTTAGCTTTTGCGTGGAATCCTAATCTCTTTTCTTTCAAAGTCTACAAAACACCATGGGGAATTCTGATGAGGGGTTTATATTTGGGCTTGAACTTATATTTGAGTGTTTTTAACTGTTATGCACCTTATCATGATAGGCAAGGATTTTGGGATTCCCTGGAAGGTTCAGGAATTCTTAATGTTGATAATCTCATTTTTGCAGGTTACTTAAATTTTACTAAGTCATCTTCCAAAATTTGGGGCCAAAAAGCCAAATTGGATCCCATGGCATACTATTTCATCTCTTTGCTTGAAAAAAATGATCTTATTGATGTGGCCCCTATTAAGTTGTGTCCATCCTGGACAAACAGAAGAAGTGGCTATGATGGTATCCATAAGAGGCTTGACCGTTTCCTAGTTAAGGAAACTTTGATCTACCAATTTTAGAGATACCGTACTTGGGTGCATGAAACAAAATTCTCAGATCATTGGCCAGTTATTTTTCAATTTGAGGATCTTTGTGCAAAGCAAAATCGACCTTTCAAATTTGACAGCTCTTGGCTTGGTCAGGAGGAGTTTTGCACTATGGTGAAAAACTTTTGGACCTCTGAGAATGTTGAAGGTTGTGATCCTATGGACTTCTTTTGTAAAAAAATGAAAAGACTTAAATTTGTTGTCACTAAATGGATAAAGGAGAAAAAAGCGGCATAAAAGGAGGAATTGGTTCAATTAGAATTGGATATTCAGAGGTTAGATGTAGATAATGTATCGGGTGTCTTGGATATGGAAGGATTTGATGCTGCTGAACATTTTGAGAAAAAGAAGGAGGAGATTCTGCTCCAAGAGGAAAAGGAGTGGAGATTAAAGAGTAGAGTCTTATGGGTTCAACATGGAGATAAAAACTCAAAGATTTTTCATTCTTTTGCATTTGCCAGGCGAAATATGAATATGATTTGGGAACTGAAGGATGAATTGGGCAACATTATCTCTGGTGACGACAAATTAAAGTATGAAGCTGTTAAATTTTTTAGCAATATTTATAAGGATGAAAGAAATGGAGTACTTTTGGACCAGATCAGAGTTGCTAGACTTTTTCCCATATTTTTTGATGATTATGAAGCAACGGAGTTGGGGAAAATGGTTACATTGGATGAAATTGAACATACTCTGAAAAATTTTAAAAAGTAAGAAATCCCGGGGCCCAATGGCTGGCCGGTTGAAGTTTATATCCATTTTTTGACTTATTGGGTAAGGATTTGATCAATATGGTTGAACACACTAGAGTGTCTGGTTTTTCTTCTGGTGCCCTGAATTCTACATTTGTAACCTTGATTCCCAAGTGTGATAAGCTGTCATCGTTTGGTGAATTTCGACCAATTGCACTTTGTAATTTAGCATACAAGCTTATTACAAAGATCATAGCATAGAGGATCAAGGCTGCTTTGTCTGAGCATATTACTACTGAACAATTTGGTTTTTTGCATAATCGTCAGATACATGATGCCATTGGTGTTTCTCAAGAACTTTTACACTCTATAAAGACTAGGAATCAAGAAGCACTGCTATTAAAAATGGATCTGGAGAAGGCATATGATCGGGTAAACCGGGTTTTTTTAAGACTTGTGATGATTTAGATTGGGATCCCTCCTCTGGTTATAAATTGGATAATGGGCTGTGTCACCATGACAAATATTGCTGTGTTGATAAATGGTACACCTTCTGATTTTTTTCAATGTACCAGGGGGCTATGTTAGGGATTCCCATTATCTCCTCTTTTGTTCATTCCAGTGATTGATGCTTTCAGCAGGCTCCTGCATATTGCAAAAGAGGAGGGTTTCATCAGAGGTATTGAAGTGGGCCATGGATGTGTTCTCACACATTTGATTTTTGTTGATGATGTTTTATTGGCGAGCATTGAAACTATTGAAGAATGGATGGTTTTCAGAAATATTATCAAAGCATTCTGCAATGTTACTGCCATGAAGGTGAGTTCTACTAAATCAAACTTTTTGTAATTTAATGTGTGTCCAACAAGAAGGTTACAAATTGGGAGAATTTTACCTTACAAGTGTTGTGATTTAGAGGATGGATTTAATTATCTTGGGTTTTATTTAAAGCCGAATAAGTATCAATTAAATGACTGGAAATGGCTTATATGAAAGGTGGAGGCTCATGTATCTCATTGGACTTACAGGTTCCTCTCAATTGGGGGAAAGCTTATACTTGTAAAAGCAGTATTAACAGGTATACCTGTTTATTGGATGTCTCTCCTGGAAGTCCCGGTGTCAATATTGAATGCTTTTAGGAAATTGTTATTCAATTTCCTGTGGACTGGTAGTGTTGAATGTGCAAAGTTGACCATGACAGGTTGGGAGGTTCTCTCTAGACCTGAAAGGTTCGGTAGTTGGGGTATCAAAGATCTCAAAGTATTCAATACAGCCCTGAGGTTAAAGAGCATGTGGTGTGGATTGTTCGGATGCACTCTATGGTCAAGAGTTACTCAAATTAAGTATATAAAGACGGAGGTGTTTTCTTGGTTATGGAAACCAAAGAACTTGAGTGGGTGCATTTCTCCTATGTGGAGAGGTATGCTTAAGGTATTCGGCTGGATTGCAGATGACATTAAATGGCAAGTGCGGACCGGTGAATAGATTAATGTGGGGAAAGACCCTATATTGGGTTTGGAGGACTCTTATAAAATTTCCAAGAGACTGTTGGGATACTTAAATTTTTATGGTTTAACTACTTTGAGCAGAGTAAGAAATGGAGCTTGTTTTACTGGTGAAGGTAAATACTGGCTCCGCTCTAAATATCTGGGGCTTCATGGCTTCGATGCTTTTGAATGGGACAATTATGTTCATAACTTATGTGCTACAGGAGTTCAACTTAATGCTGCAGATGATAAAATTTTCTAGACAGATGATGAGAAATATGGCATGGTGACAGCAAAAGCAGCTTATTTTAGAATTCTTCAAAACAAATTTATATTCCCGCAGAACTAGTGGTTTAAAAAATTTGGAAATGGGATTTTCCTTTGAAAATCATGTGTTTCCTTTGGCAGGCACTACAAGGAACACTAAACACTTGGGACATTCTATTAAGACGTGGCTGGATTGGCCCCAACTGGTGCATCCTCTGCAAACAAGACTTGGAATCTGTCAGTCATCTTTTTGTTGATTGTCGTTTTGGGAAGGAAATATGGAAAATTGTTTGTGCAGATGTGCATATAAATGATGTTTGGGATGTTGGTGAGTTTGGTTCATGTTTACTTAATTGGCACAGGAATGCAAAGTCTCATTTCCTACTACCAATCTTTATGGCATGGGTTATATGGTATGCTAGAAATTGTGCTACTTTCCAAGGTAGAGTTCTTGAGGTTACGACTTGTGGGGTAACTGTTCTGAAGATGGAACAAATCTATAATAATGAAAAGATAAATCTTGGTACTGATCGGATCAGTCTGTTCTCCTTCACTGTTAATCAGCCAGTTCTTTTTTTTGATGGGGCAGCTCAGCATGGCTTGTGTGCAGCAAGTGGTGTAATTGATTTAAACAAAGACCACTATTTTACACTTCTCCTTAATTGTGGAACTGTGACAAGCATGAAGGCGGAATTGATGGCTTTGTGATGTGTATTGAAGACTGCAAATATATTTGGACTTGTGGACTTAATCGTTTATGGGGACTCCCAGGTTACAATTAAGTGGGATACTGGGGAATACAGCTTACATGCACTGGCACTTCGACATTGGTGCTTACGCACTAGGGTGGAGATTGACAAATGTGGGAAGATCACTTTTGAACATATTTATAGAGACCACAATGATTTAGAAGACAAGTTATCTAAGCAAGCCTTTGATGGAATCAAAGGACAACTTATTTGGGAGGAATGGTATGAGAAAAATGTTCTGGAAAATGGGGCCCATTACTTTTTTGGGGATTATTGAGAATGATTAGTCTTATTTTGATGGATGAAAGTTAAATCACTGAACTAGTGTCTGGATCCTTTGTTATTTTGTACGAGCCTGCATGCTTTGGTTGTGATGGAAAGTCTTGAGAATATGAGACTTGTTATATCTTTGTACTATTTGATTATGAGAATAGCAATAGTACATTTTTTTTTCCTCTAAACCATAACAATATATTGCAATCACCATTATAATGTAAATTATAGTTACATATGTTTTTAATAATATTTTATATAAAAATTATCACATATTATTTACTCACATTTATGAGATGTGTATCATTAACCTTCTCATACATCAAACCAAGTTGATGACAAATAACATTTTTCTCTTCCTTGCCATTCATACATCCAAATATATGTGATTAAAATGTGATAATGTGGAGAAAAGGTAAGTTAATATAAAAGACAAAGTTCCAATGATTATAAAAAATTCCTACATATATAAATATTCTTTTAAAACTAACGGTCATGGGGTCACACTTTCTGTAAAGTTAGTAATAATTAGAAAAAGGAATTGGCATTTTGGAATATGAGATCATGCTCGGTATAATGTCACTCATAGTTATAATAAAATAGAAAGCACTTTAGTGATAGTTATAATCAAATAGAAGGCAATTTAGAATATGTGGATATGATTTTTTTTATTTATTTATATTTTTTAATTAATTTAAAAGAATGTTTAATTTTTTTATAAAATTTTTATCATAATAGTGAGAGGTTTCATTGAAATAATTGTGTTATGTATATTTAGAAATAAAGATTGAATATATGGTTAATATTTTTTAAAACAAAATACTTATAATTTATATTAAAATGGATTGTAATCAATAGAGATAGAAAGAATTAAAATTAGAACATATATAGGTTCAAAAAACTCTACTTTAACTTAACAGCAAAGTACAATTTATATGTTTCTATAACATTATTTACAATACTTAACAAAGGGTTGATAGTAGAGTAAACTTAAAAAAAGACTCCTAAAAATAAAACATATTTGTAATACATAGACAATTACATATTTGTGAGAAAGCACATTTGATCATGGCATCTAGGTGTGATTCATGCTTTTCAACTTCCATATCCTCTCGTAATTGATGAACTATTTCTTATTCTTTGAATTTTACAGTGAAGGAGCCCACTGAAATGTTCAAGTTTGAAGCCAGGGAAGATGAACCTTTGTTGAGTGTTATAACCATGGCTTTCAACCTTGCATGTTCCTCCTCTAAGTCCCGAATTTGTCTTTTATCTTCAACCAAAATATATATTATGATTGCATTATGTGAAACCTATTGACGTTCTAGTTCATGAGATTTGGTTGTGACAGATAAAATTGAAGTTTTGTTCCCATTGATAAGATCCTCTTGATGTCAAATAAACCTACAAATATCTTGTATATCTCTTTTATAGGAGGGGAAGTGGTGATTGTGCATTTTCCTCAGTAGAGGTGGGGTCAAAGTCATATAAAAAATGTATCCTACACATCAATGAAAACCTCAATTATTTTCAAAGAAGAGCCCTTGTCCTTGGGGGCTTTTCCACAACCAAGTGTTGAAGTTCGAATTTTGGAGATGTGCATGCTTAGAACCTAATTCCCTTGTCCCAATTTCCTTTTCCTGGAGACATAGGTTCCCATGGATGGGTATCACGAGGTTTTCTAACCATATCCCAAAGTTACCAAGGTGCCAATTGATGGAGTTCTAGCCTTGAGAATGCTCTATACATCTAGACCTAGTGGTTGTTTCCTTTTTGGAATTTGGCATTGGCAAGAATTGCCATTACTAAGTGCTCAGAAACATGACATGATCCTCTATTTGACCTAGCATTTGTAGAATTGGAGTTTTTAAGGCTAAACAGCTCAATATGTAGCATATTCTTCTAATGTAGGCACTTGGAGATGGTTCCTTGCATGTCTGATTTTGTGTTATACAGTGTGCACCCTGATAAACCAAACTAATATGACATTTTGTTTGTACAACTAAATGCAGGTTTTAAAATGACTCATGAAAACTTTGAAACTCCCATATATTGCTTTTACATTTTGTTTATAACTTCTAAATTTTCTTTGTTGAAAGTTTGAGATTCCTTTGTCCAGCTATCAAAATGACAATCAAAGTTTAATTGAAAACTTAAAATTAGAAATCTAGTCTTGGATACACAATCAGATCGTGTTACTGTACATAGACAGTTGTTAAGCTCACACAGGCTAATACTTATATTCCAGAATTGGAGTTTTTGAGGCTAAACAACTCAATGTGTAGCATATTCTTCTAATGTAGGCACTTGGAGATGGTTCCTTGCATGTCTGATTTTGTGTTATACAGTGTGCACCATGATAAACCAAACTAACAGGACATTTTGTTTGTATAGCTAAATGCAGGTTTTAAAATGACTCATGAAAACTTTGAAACTCCCATATATTGCTTTTACATTTTTTTTATAAGTTCTAATTTTTCTTTGTTGAAAGTTTGGGATTCCTTTGTCTAGCTATCAAAATGATAATCAAAGTTTAATTGCAAAATTAAAATTAGAAATCTGGTCTTGGATACACAATTAGATCGTGTTACTGTACATAGATAGTTGTTAAGCTCACATAGGCTAATACTTATCTTCTAGGTTGGTATACTTATCTGTCAAGTTGGTACACCTTATTTTCCCAGTTGGCATACCATCAAATTATGAGTTGGGCTTCTCCCACTTTGTTATAAATAGTAAATACTGGCAATCTCATGTATTTCAAGTACTTAACAATATGTAGATTCAGATTCTTGCTATTCTATTATTTGTTTCTTGTGTAGGTATCAATTAAAAAGCATGGAGACAAGGTATCAATTAAATATGGTATAAAGGTATTGCAAAACTTGAGATGCAAATATCAATTTTTTGAACATTGAGATTCTAAGTGCGGAAAAGATTGAAATTGGTACGAGTCTCAAGTTTTTTTATACCTCTCAACTTTGAATGTATCATAAACATATAAAGTAAGGATGAGTCGATTCAAATGGGAGGGACGAATATCCTCCTATATTCGTGAGAACTTGACATGTAATGGCTGGGATGGTAACAATTTGAATTGATTTGAAGATGCCATATTATGTTTTGCTGGTAATTTATAGATGTTAAAATATAGATTCTCATTTGTATATGGTTTGTTCATATCCATATTCATGAGAACTTGACATGTAATAGTTGGGATGATAACAATTTGAATTGATTTGAAGATGCCATATTATGTTTAGCTGACAATTTATAGATGTTGAAATATAGATTCTCATTGATCATATTTTTATGATAATGTGCAAGAATAATTTGAATACTATTTTTGCCACACACAATTATTTGTACTTATCTTTTTTTTTTCACACCGAAAATACCACCTTCCTGCTATTTCGAAGAAATCAAAGAAAACTAACACACTACTATTCTTTTTTCAAACGATATTTCAACATAATAGACTTATCTACTTTTACATACTTTTACTTCTGGTCATCCAAACCAGAAAATATCTCAACAAAATGAACTTATCTACTTTAACATATGTTTACATCCCCAGCCAACTATTTTATTTTTGTCGCTACCGTGCAAAGCTTTACTTCTCAAAGTATTCACCTTGAGAAAATGTTTACAATTCCATATCTTCATGCAATGAACAAAGACATGCATATACACTTAATTTTTATGAATGAAATAGGATCGATCTAGTATTCATTTCAAGCTGCGGATTTAATGAAACGGGAAGCGTACTCTATGAGTTTTTTTGAGTTCTGTTGATCCATTTTGAAGAGGGCGAAGCCATGATCTTCCTCCTCAAACACCATAATTTCAATACTTTGGTTACCCCACAGTTTCTTCAGAAGCTGACAGTACTCCATTTGTTTGTCCTTTAGAATTTCACGTCCTCCAATCACCATAATAGTCGGGGGAAACGGCCCTGCAAGGGACCAAACATCCAGCGATATTCCAGCGTGGGGGGCGAGCGGGTTGCAGAAATGGTGGTCTCTGTTGCTTCCCACAGGGAGTGACAACCTCCACAGCATATCTGAGTCTTTCACTGTAAGGACTCTCTCTTTATATGCCACCTCGGATGCAGTCCGTCGCTCTCCTCCGAAATAGGGATAAAGCAAAATCAATCCTCTGATTCTCATATCTCCACCCCACTTCTGCCCAACAGACCACAATCCTAAGCGATGTACAATGTTCCCTCCTGAGCTGTCGCCCATGAGGAATACCTTGGAGAAGTCGGCGTGAGAATCGAACCATGGATCGCCGCCTCCTACTCCGCGTCTGGTTTTGATTGACTGAGAATGGAGCCATTGGAGTGCAGAGATGGAATCGTGATAAGCGGCGGGGAGGCGATGCTCGGGAGCTAGTCTGTATTGGACGGAGACGATGAGGGCGCCTACGTCGGCTGCCCACTTCACGCAGAAACGGTGGATATAGGGACTCTGTGGGGTAAGAAAACAGAAGCCGCCGCCATGAAAGTAGAGGATTACAGGCAGGCGTGTGGTGGTGGTGGTGGCGGCGGAATGGGGAGGAGGGAGATAGAGGCGCACCAACAGGCCAAGAGTGTGATCAAACACAATGTCTTTGTGTAAGACCTGCTCATAACTTTTGTTCAGTGGAGGAAGGTGGAGTACAGATGGTTCGTCTGCACGAACAACGGATCCGTCGCTGTAGAGTTTAATGACGCCTTCCAAGTTTTCTACTAATGAAAATGAAGACCTACTGTCACACATGGTTATTTCCTCTCCTCCTCCAGGCATGATTTTCTCCTTATAAAAGCCTTTGGAACGGAAATTCACAATTCACATGGCAGGCAAGTTTGTTTATGTAGAGTTCGCAATGAAGCCAAGTTCATAACGAGTGATTGCTTTCCATTGATCGTACGGCTCATATCCTTTTTACAATGATCAGACTGTTTTGATCATCAAAGTTTGCTTTTTCCAAGTCCAGTTAAATCTTGTGGAGGGTTTAACCATTTGCTGCTGTAGTAATTGCACGAGAATATTGTGATTCGATCAAATTTGAAGGGTGGGGTTCCATTTCACTTTTAAGGGCTTTAAGGGCTATGAGATATGAGATATTGAACCCTTCAATTCTGCCATGTAAAAATAAGTTATTCTTTTCATTTGAAAATGTATTAGTACATCAAAATTTCAATGTTTACTTAAGTAGTAAAGTGGAGAGGCTTTATTTTGCATTGGATATAGCAGCACTGAACGTTATACTGGGTCTCTAGGCCACTATGCCACCTTTTCCATCTTAGTAGTTTTCCAAATTGATCTTGCCTCTTAAATTTTTAACGAGTATATACAATTAACTTGCTAACCCCATTCCAATCCAACTTTCATCCTTACATCCAAAATTAATACTATTTTACTCTTTCATGATCTGCTTGAACATGAGGAATTTATTAGTGAAACATAACTTAGGAGACACATAGAAAATCCACTTTCCAATGTTCACTGCGAATTGTCAACTAAATTCATAGATCTTTTTTTTC
Organism: Larix kaempferi; assembly: GCA_027924585.1. Classification (NCBI taxonomy): domain Eukaryota; kingdom Viridiplantae; phylum Streptophyta; class Pinopsida; order Pinales; family Pinaceae; genus Larix; species Larix kaempferi. The sequence goes on along the minus strand of BSBM01000922.1, from coordinate 12,988,164 downwards.
TGCATCAGCTACAGTTAGCTTGCTAGCCCAATTCCAATCCAACTTTTAATCAGTATAATAATATTTAATACCTCTTAAAATGGGTTCCTAGGCTGCTTCAAACACTACAAACTCGATGAAGAATTGGGTTATTCAACTCTTCTAAAAACAACATGATGCTTATTCTTGGAAAAGTTCAATCTTTGTGAATCAGTACGTTCTTCAAACTAATATAAATTCTAGCCTACTTAACAATGGAAAAAATGATAATGTAAGAAAAAAAAGGAAGAAATTGTTTTATAAGTCAAAAACATTGGAGGTTGAGTTTGGTCTCTATCTGTTACTAAATTAGTGAACAATAGAGATGTATGCAGAAAAGCCGTAAAAAAGGTGAAGGGAAAGAATTTGAATGGTAACTTTTTTTTACTTTATTGAATTGAGGACCATAAATTTTCACTTTCATGCACCTCTATCAAACAACTTTGTTTCCATTTATAATCCTCCTTCACCCATGTATATTAGAGAGAACACTTCAACAAAGAAGTTGCATTGGATTGAAAACTAATAGCAAGTTTCTTTGTCACTCTAATTGTGTACCCTATGGCATAATTGAATGCCAATGCAAATGACAACAATATATGTTTTAATTTTTCATTCAACACTATGAATGCCACACGTACTTGGGATAGAATAAGTTTAAGCACTCCTTACATGTTACATGCTATGTTATGGTTTGAGCAAAGAGAACTATCCAACTCCAGGAAACTTTTGTTCTCAATAGCTGATTAAGGACCCTGGATGCTTCTTCTCTATAGCCCTCCCCCTAGATCTTGTTATACATACTAAATCTATGGTATGATGGAGTATAGGATGGGTTGTAACTTGTGAAGCATAAGTAAAACGTAGGCAGACCAAGTAGAGAGGAGATGCATAGATGGTTGAAATTCTTGTTATATGGTTGAAGTTCTTGTTTTATTCCAGACCAGCCGATAAGGGTAACAAACTCAAAAGGTAAAGTAGCAATGTCGTTCTAAAAATCAAGATTACAAAAAAAAAAATTTCCCAGTTCGTACAATCAAACGCGGATTGTAAGTGTAGTAGCATCGGTGGTCTTCATATTAATAAATACCAAGAATATTAAACTGTTTACTAGAGGACGATGTCAATTCAACGAATGAGCAGTTGGGGAAAATGGCTCATGTAATACAGTTTTAGATACAAAGTCTGGATTCTTGATCTAACTCATTAACTATATGCATGGAGGTTGGCAGAGTGGGAACTTCCCCAAATCCCCAGGATTTTTGGTAAAGCTGGGGGGTGCACTACGCACACCTGTTTCCCATAGGGATGCAACAGTGACTAGTGGAAGCTGAATGGGGAAGAACTCGGTTTCAAAGTGAAAACAGTGGTCTTCCTCGTCCCCTCCATTTCAGGAAAGTTAAAGGCTAGCTAAATTCTCAAGAGCTTTGATCGAGCGACAATGGAAAATAGGGCAAGGCAAGGAGCACGTGAAATCATATGCATATACATAGGACATATGAAGAAAGAATCAATTGTTGTTGTTGCTACAGTTGGGAATTGATAAATGTCATTCTAAACAGCCTTTGACAGATATTTGTGACAAACCCACTCTCGAGTCGAGGCTTTATATTTGAAGCCTTCAAGGCCCATTTAAAGTAACAAAATTTCAGTCAAATAATAATATTGTGTTTGAACTTTGAAGTAATCAAATAACAAAATTTGTAAATAATTCATGGGATCATGAATGGATAAAATGATGTACATACTTGTAAATTCATACGATGTCGGCAATCTAGTCAGCCTTGAAGTTGAGCTCCTCAAAGAAAACAAATTTCTTTATATATGCTTATGGCAGGCTGGCATTTGTAGCTTCGTTCCACAAACTCTCCTGGAGGACTGGAGGAGATAGGGTAGGTGGAACTTGGAAGTAGCTCGACCACAGTGGAGTAGGGGTATAAGAAAAAAATTGTTTGTATTCCTGTAATATTATATATTGATGGTCAGAGCCATGGAAGCATGGAATTCGAGCATTGACTTGATACAACAAAGAAAACACAAGGTGTGAGGATGGGAACCGTAGACGGTAGGATTAACTTGATACAACAAATCAAATGTAGGGTTGTGGGTAGGGGCCACGGGCAAGAGCAGTAGCTTGCAACATTACAAGAAGTTTCTGGATTGTGTATTTTGTCTGAAATGCCAAATTCGGGGCACATTAACATAATATATTATACATTGAATACTAATTAACTCACTGAGTCAGAATTCACGAATTGGTATGTGATAACTGGTAACCTGGTAACTTGGTAAGCCCACTGCCAACAACACGTATGATCCACCAACTAGGTTTACTAAATTTGTTGCTTCCATTAAATGTGTTAAACATGTAAGCACTCACTGCAAACATGAGAACTTAGAAGTGTTCAAGCCATGGGCTGCTCAGTGTAAGCCCGTCAATGTAAGTTGGTCAATGATATTATTAGAGGCCCAATGGCCCATGATCCATGGATGATCGAACACGTGGATATTGGAGAGTAACCGAGTCCCACTCCCAAGTCACCTAGCTAGTAGCCACATTCCCAATTTCCCACTGAAAACTGTCGATGGGTGAAATTTGAAGCTACCCTTCTGTTGCAATTTTAAACAGTAGTGATTAATTTAATTATTGAAGGGCTTACCATGAAATTGAATTCTTTTTGCATGGTAAAATTTGAAGTGGCCTTCTATGACATGTAAAATGGCCTCTGAAGAGCCCTAAAGGCTTCAAATTTGAAGCATGATTGTGAACACATAGAATGATTGTATTGAGAGGTGTTTACAATTAATTATATTATTAAGATGCTAAATACAATGATTTTTCACTAGTTTTGTCATTCAAAGTTTGCAATATTGACTTGTATGTGTCTTTATTAATAATATGTTACAGACCAGCCAAGATTTGATCAGTCCAAATCGAAAGCTCCCAACAGGTCACTTTTGAAATTTGATGGTGACTTTACAAGTCAATACAAATGCCTCCACTGGCCACTAGGAAATTTCTAGATAAGCATGGCCATGATACTAAATTTAATAATAAGAAGTTCAACTAAAAAATCAAGAACGTCTCAATTGGAGTAAACTAGTAAAAACAATCATTTAAGAATATAATTATTAAATCGTGAGTGTAATTAGAAGAGGTTCATTTGAATTATATTTTGGTTTATTTTTCAATAATGGAAAGTCGAGCAAATAAGCATATTCGCTTTCACTTTCACTTTATTTAAGAACATAATTGTTAAATCATGACTGATAATGGTTATTGGTAATTTGAAGTTGTTCATTTGCGTTTACTTTTTAATAATGAAAATTCGGACAAATAAACATATTCATCGGTACACATTTAAAAAAAAAATGCTTAGCTAGATATTTATATGACTTTAAAAGCAAAGAGAGATTCAAAGTACAATACTGACTTGTCCTCCAAATTGGAACCTTTAATCCTCCAAATTGTAACCTTTAAGAGAAGAATATGACCGAGCTATCCTTTCTATTTGACATGTTTCAAAGTACAATGCTGACTTGTCCTCCAAATTGGAACCTTTAATCCTCCAAATTGGAACCTTTAAGAGAAGAATATGACCGAGCTATCTTTTCTATTTGACACGTTTCTCATACCCATACTACATCCTGGCAGATATGCCGAACCAGGTTCCACCTTATATGCTTTACTACGTGAAGAAACTTGCGTTGCAATTAAAGTGCACGACCTCCATTATTTCAACGAATACATGGATCACATCAAACTATTATGAACTCCATGGTTGGGAGGTGAAGATAATAATGTAACTTATCAAGTTATGCATGCTTCAAAAATGTCTATGGCAAAAAGTTGATTTCTTAAGGTTCTTTTCCTACACAACTCATTGAATATTTGCTTCCATATGGGAATGTCCAAAATACCAAGTTTTCAATTAAAGAAAAGGGGAATATCAAACACTTGAATTGTAAAATCACAACAATAAATAACAGATTTTAAAAAAAAAACTATGAAGTAAAATGAATTTGGTGATGTATATATAATAAACTATTTGGAATTACAAAATATTAATAATCAAATCTTAAAATTTGTATTTAGTGTATACCAATAAATTTGTATTCAGTGTAGTGGAAGTTAAGAAGCACATTACAATAAGAACTTGGATCATCAACATTTTTCCTTCATCTAATTTCCATTTGTATGTCTTTTTGATAGCTTTGTTTTTTATGTCAAATACACATAAGTTCATTTGGGCTCTTCTTCTTAGAGTAAGAAGTTTCATTTGTTCTACACAGCAAGGTAAATGACCACTGTGACCATTGTTTTCGTTGTCATGTTAGATCTTTTATCAATGTGCTTTCAACATTATGCTCAATCACTACGTTAATGTTATTATATTCTTTTGACCTAGCATCTATATTGGTTGTTGATCTTATAATTGTAATAACCTATTTATCTTCTTAATGTGGAGACCCTTGGATTAAATCATTTGAAGAGGATGTTTTAACTTTATTGAGGGCATTTGATCTTGATATGTTGGCAAACTCAAAAACCTATATTAGTATTGGTGTTGTAAGGGCTTCTATCATTTGTTTCTAATTTTTTTTGTTATTAACACACTTCCCTCTAGTTTGATAATTTGCTCGGGAGTAACTTCAAAAATTGGGAAATTATATTTGGAGTTGATTATTTCTTGGTTGATTTTTTTGTGCTTTTTCCTTCTATCATCAACCTCTTTACAATTTAGAACTTGTTTGAATAGCTCATCTTCCCCTTGATATATTTACCATACACCCATTTAAGATTGATGGATTTGAAATGGGATCAAGCACTTTGAAAGCTCTCCCATAAAAGAGATACTATGTGAGTTTATTGGCCCGTATCCCCAATGTGCTTCAACTATGTTAGAAAGTAAGCATCTATAGTAATGGGGAAAGAAGGCCACAATTACCCTATTCTTTCGGTTGTGTTGTGGCTCCATGCAAAACAAACCAATATGAAATCTCTTTGATGACTAATTTTATGGCCACATATTCAGGAAACATGTATGTATATTTGGAACTCTCTACACATGAATGAAATTGGATATTTCCTTTACTTACCAAATTTTAATAGGGTTCAAGGATTTTATAGCTTCACTTGTGAATTAGGGATACTGTGTAAAATTATATTTGATAAATAAGCACAAGAAGGTTGCATATAGAATGAAATACCTTGGCACGTATTTAGACCTATAGAGTATGAAATAATGGATGTTAATGGGAGGTAACTCTGGGGTCCATGTAGTATTCAAGTTTAGGAAATCACATGAAGCACATACAAAAACCAAGAAAGATGAGGACATGAAAAATTTGGGTCATTAATTTGGCTTGGCATCCACAACCTTTTGTAATGCACTAACAACACTGTTGGAGATGGTCTCCGCCACTTTGCAAAGCACCTAATATTTTAGTGCTTAATAGATAATCAACACATCATGCATTAAAACAAAATTGGCATTATGTTCTCCATCCAACTGGGACATTAAGAGTGCCATGCTTATATTTTTTCCTTCAATTTCTATATTTGAAATATTACTATTTGTATTCTCTTAAAAGGTGTTGATCCATTCCACCACACTCTTACAAATTCATCTAGATAACAAATTGGTTACAAATGCATCATCCCATGATGATAAATCTTCACATGGGAAAGCGGTATTTTATAAATCCTTTGATTGATGTGAGCATTAAATAAACCTACCACATCTACTCGCAATGATTTTATATGCTTATATTTGATCTAGGCTTGCACAACTAGGCACTTAAAAACATCACAACCTAGTTGTTGACTCATAAATACATGATATTTTCACTTTTTAGTATGTGTCTATCTCCACATTGTTAAGTCCCACTCAAGGGTCCTCCTACCATTTGAATCTTCACTTTGTTATTGTGTTACATAAGATAAAACCACCCCCAAAATGTATCCTCAATAAAAAATTGATTAAAAATTAATTAAAAGTTAGTTAACACCACTAATAAAGTATTTAGTCAAACCCCTATTTCCCCTGAAATTTTTTCCAGTTGCACAAGAAACAATGTGGAGTTTGGCACACGTTACGATGTGGGGTTAATTCAAAATTTTCGAAACTGGGTATCAATGGAAAAATCCCCCCAATTCCATATTTTTTTATTTGCCCCAAAATATCCGGTTTACCCAAACCCAAAATATGTTCTAAAACCAAATATGAGTCTATATTGAATCTACCCTGCTTGAACAAAATCCATGTGCCTGTCAACACACTCGGTCTATGATCAAACTAAAACAGATCATGTTGAAGCCATCTGAAGAGAAGTTATTCTATCGTGATCGATTGGTAAGAGTATGTTTTTTCCATTTTTTGGTGCCCTAGGTTGTATATTTTCGAAGATTTTTTTTCATAGCCTACCATAAGTAAAGAGGAACATTCTATTTCTTACAGAATATGCATTGCAGAGGAACCATATATTGTTTCAAAAATTACTGATTTTATTTTATATCTTACCCTGATCTAAATATTCGAACTCGCTCCTTTTCTTAGATCTAACCCTGTTGGAACTGTTAATGAACTAGCTCTCTGATCAATCTAAATCGTACCACGTTGATATCCTCTAAGAAAAATCGATTGTGTGATGATACGACTCGTAAGTATTTTTGTTTTTCAGTTTTTGTTTGCTTAAATTTTTTTACATTCTTACCCTGCTTGAACAAAATATATGAATGCATCAACAAGTCTGCGATCAAACCAAATTTGATTGCATTGAAATCTAATGAAAAAATTGATGGTTTAGTGACCGAGTGACAATACTTTTTTTTACTTTTTCTGTTGCTCGACCGGTGTAGTGATGGTCTTATTATCGGCCAATTGATTAAACCCGTCAGCTATTTGATCAAACCAAATTGGACAACGTTGAAATAGTCTGAGCAAAATCGATGGTGTAGTGAGATGACTGGTAAGACTATTTTTTTTAGTTTCTTGTGCTTAAAATAATTTACATTGTTACCATGCAATTTTTGTATTTAAGCATTTTATAAAATGCTTTATCAGATACTGTGTATGTAGAGAAATTAAATTCACCCTTTATTATTTGATGCAGATATCAGTTTGGACCATCTGGATGCAAATCTAAAATCTTGGTTGGAAGGGGAAAAGAAATCGAAGGTTTTTACCAAAGGTTAGAATTTATGTAGTATTAATATTATGCCTTTATAAATACTTTGTTTTTTCACTCTTGCTTTCCAATTAAGAGATCACGTGTAACCTATGTAGGCCATTTTGGCTCCCTGTTGTGTTTGCAGAATTTTACTTCTTATAAATTTGATCATGTTCAATACAGACCCTTATCCATTGCCACATAAAGAACGAAAGTCATTTCCTCTAGAGGTTTTGGAAGAAGCTTTTCGAATACTTGCTGAAGAGGATGTTGAACAATAAAAGAGACGAAAAATGAAGCGACAATTGTCTATACAGCGACAAAAGTCACATAAATTATATAGACTTGCAAACACTGATTGTTGGAGTGACGATGATGTATCTAGTGGTAATGATGTTGAGAACCAACCTAATGATAGGGATATGCCTTATCAACTCCAATGCTATTCAACTTAGTAGTATGTTAAAAGAAAGGCTCCAAACTTTGATACAATTGCTATTCTTAAAGGAGAAAATGGTTTAGAATAAATACTTATCTACAAAGTTATAGATGAGTCACATACAATAAATGTAGAGTTGACAATGTTGGATCCTTGTGGTGATGATCCAATTAATTACACTGATAGTAGAAATGACACATCGACACATGCTATGGATGATGTTCTGCCTGTTCAAATGGTGTATGCAGATGAAACTAGCAAGCTTATGTTGCGGCATCCTTCAATTTCCGAATTAAAATCAGAATTATCTTCAAGTGGGCTAGATGAAAATCATAAAAATCATTCCATTGCAGTCATCAAGTGAGGGTTTTATATGGGATCTTGTTGATATGTGACTCCCCTATTGACTCAAAATGGTCGTTTAGTGAAGATTGGTAGACATAAATTCATTCAAATGGATGGGCTATTGGTGCACAACAAAAATCCATTTGATTTTACCATAAAGGAAAGCATGTATGTCCGTATTTATTATGAAAAATTGCCTGGTATGTCTGAAGAGGAGTCTTTGAAAATTCCATATCCTGTAGAAGTGTTGGATTGTCTGGTAGATGTTTCAACTGGTGGAACATTTTTTTGGGTAAGAATATTTAAAAATCATGTAGATGTTTTTGGTAGAGGCCACTATATTCCTGAAGGTGTGAATTTGCATCCACGTGAGGTGTTTTACACAAAACAAGCTTTGTTGATACCCACTTAAATAATTCATGGTGAGTATGCATGTGTATCTTTTAATATATATTCTTCAACTCATGTATGGAAAATTTATTTATAGTATCTAATGTTATATTATGTTGTGTTGTAGGCATTGTTGATGTTTTCTTTACTATGAACTCTATTAAAAGGTGAGGCACTAGCAATCGAAAAGGAGAATATTTTTTTTGTCCATTTATTGCTACAAATGATGATAAGCACACCAGTTTTCAACTTCTTGCAACAAAGGGTGACAATGAACTTGTGACTTCTAGATTAGCTGCATCCACAGAATATGGAACACACAATACATTGCCATCATATATCGGAGTATTGCAGCCCAATCGAGTACATCGCCACAATATTCATCTTCTTTCCTACAAATTTTTCAATCACATAAGGTCTCGACAGATTATACGCACTAAATCTTATGTGGAAATTCCTTGTTCAGATGAAATTTTCATGGTTACTTTTGAACTAATTGCAATGCATTATGTACCTCTCGGGATTGTAAAGAAGAATAATTCACTAGAGTTCAACATAGAAGGCTATGAGAATATTAAGGAGGCAGTTTTCTATACATGGCCAACATTTCTTGATAGATATCAGCCAACTTTAGGCTCAAGTGATCAGACTTAGCCTTTGAAGGAACTAAAGTTCCCACTAATAGAATAACAAGTACAAGTAACGTAAGAAAGCCATAAATGGCTAAGTAGTAATGTAAAATGGAATGTATGATAGATGATTAATAGTTACATAGGTTTGGGCTTTATATAAGCCCGTCATGCACCTTTTCGTAAAAGGGCATGACTATTGACTTAAATAGTCTTTAATTAATAATAAATTAATATTAATATTATTTTATTAATTTATTTTTTCGTAAAAGGGCATGACTATTGACTTAAATAGTCTTTAATTAATAATAAATTAATATTAATATTAATTTATTATTTTATTGTTACATTGCCTTCCCCTTAAGGGAAGCTTTGTCCTCAAAGCTTCAATGACAACAATGTCTGATTTTGTTTGAAATGTCATCTTTGGAATCCTTTGCGACACTTGATTAAATAAGACAATACGAGTTCAGGATTCCCTAGGAGAATTGTCGCATCGTATCTGATGTGGTCCATCCTAGATCTATTTTAAATGGACCTCTGAGATCGTTTTGGGGAATGGGTCATCTCAATTGTTGCTTAGTATGTCTAATTATTTGCTTATCAATATAACTCTCTTGTGAATGCTCATTTTGAACTTGTCGTTGGTCAAAATGACGATTATAATTGGGATGTCTGTAAGGCATATGTGTTGTTTTTTTTTCTTTATTTTGAACTGCAACGAAGACTGCCTTCACTTCTTTGACTTGATTCTCGGATGCATCTTCTTGGATTTGCACTTCCTGGTTCTCCAGTAAATTGTTATGATTCTTAATCTTTTTTATTCTTTCATCTTGCGACTTTTTGTCAATTTCTGACTTCTTGATGTGATTCTCTAATTCCCGATTATGATTATTTAGACACTGATTTTCTTCTTGCTTTTCAAGTATTCTTCCTTCGAGGTATTCACCGGATTGTCCTCTCTTGCTACTGTTTTTCAATTTTTTGATCTTTGTAATCAGTGTTTTGTTATGATTTTGTAGTCGAAAAATTTCTTCGGTATTGCTTGATAACACCTTGTTGACTAGTTCCAACTTATGTGTCTTCTTACTGTTTTCATACTGCTGCTGGAGTTTTTCTTTTTGTTGTTGATGATGACATAACTCTGTTTCCTAATTTTTAACTTTTCATGTACTTGCGCCAATTTGTCTTCTTTGTCCATGATGATTTTGTTAAGACAACTAATTTCCTCTTTTAAGTCGACACTATTTCCATACGGATATTTTTTGACTTTGTTTGGTGTTTTTATCTGGTCTTAATGTTTTTGAATGATACCTTCTAGATGTGAAATTTTTTCATCCTTATCTGATAATTTTTTTGTGAGTTTTTCTCTACTGTCTTTCAATGATCGAATTTGTAATTCTGAGGTAATAATTTGTTCTTTTTTAAAACCATTAATTTGTTCCTGATTGTTGAACCGGAGTTGTAGAACATTATTAGCTAGTTCACACTTTTCTAGCTGGGCCAAAACTATTCGTAATTGTGATTGCGATTGTGAGTGAACTAGATCATCCCTCATAATAAAACGTTTATCACATATTGGATAGGGTCGATCATAATTTTTAAAGGCTCTCGGATATTGGAATTCCATTTTGCAATAAGGACACTAAGTCCAAAATTTGAATTTATATATGTCTTCCATAATTCTTCCACAATTGACGTAAGTAACTACTTTAATATCTTCTGAGACTTTGATTTTTTTTTTGACTCGTTCGAAGGTGAAAGGTCTTGACTTCCGATGATACTTGGTCTTCCTTTGATGTTTGAATCTTCGATGATTCCCGATTTTCCTTGATTTTTGGCTTCCTTCCCCTTTTTATAAAATAATTGTAATTAATTACAATTATTTAATAATATTAATTATTACTAACAATAATAATAAATATTATAATTTTTTGTAAATGGAAGGGGTATAGAGTTTTGAAACAATACAATATATATTATTATAAATAATAATAATAATATTGTAATTTTTGTTTGACTAAAAATAATAAGTATTATATTGAAATACTTTAATTATAAAGGTGGAGTAATAAGTTTTTAATAAAATTAAAATATTACATAATAATATTAATATTATTATAATAATATATAAAACTAAGAGTTGGTTTGATAAAACCAAGGAACGGTTTATAAAACCAAGGGCTCACAAAACCATGTGCATTGTCATAAAACCATGTGCGGTTTCATGAATATGATTTTACTTCTTGTTCTTACTTATTTTCTCTTCTTCTTCTTTTTTATCCTTTTTTATTTTTACTTCTTTTTTTCACTATATTCTTTTCTTTTTCTTTTTATTTTATTTTCTTCTTTTTATTTTTATTTTTATTCTTTTACTTTTGTCTTTTTCTTTCTTCTCTTTTGTTTTTTTACTTTTTTGGAGTTGGAGAATGGATTTTTTGCTAAGGGCCACTCTATGGTCAAAAACCAATTGACGGGAGAAATTCCCAATAACAGCCAATGGCTAGAATTGCCCAAGAAAGGGCTCTGATACAATACAGGTAATGTAAGAAAGCCATAAATGGCCAAGTAGTAATATAAAATAGAATGTATGATAGATGAGTAAGAGTTCTATAGGTTTGGGCTTTATATAAGCCCATCATGCACCTTTTCGTAAAAGGGCATGACTATTGACTTAAATAGTCTTTAATTAATAATAAATTAATATTATTATTATTATTCTATTTTTCGTAAAAGGGCATGACTATTGACTTAAATAGTCTTTAATTAATAATAAATTAATATTAATATTGATTTATTATTTTATTGTTACATTTTCCTATTATAGTGAATATGGCTGGTATATTTTTTATTTGTCTATTCTTTGTTGATAAAATGAAACTATTTGTATATTATTGTTACAGTATGTTCTACCTCTCTCTATCCCAGACAACTTTGACAACAATGTCAAGCAAATAATATATAGTCTCGGGAAATACATGAGGTAAGTGGTGATTTTTTCCATGCACTTAGTATTTGTTTAATTCAACATAGAACTTATATTTGATTTCCATTCTGTAATTCATGATGTTATGTAATATATTTTTTTTTCTATAATCTCTTGATTTGGTTGTCATGTCACTTGTAGATGGTTGTCATCTAAAGAATTCCATAAATAAGACAAAGTATTGGAGGAGAGAAATTCCTCGTCTCATGTGTGAAATGCAGAAGCATCTACCTTCGGCATTTTTCAATGCAAAAGAACACTACCTCATACACCAAGTTGAGGAGATTGAACTGTGTGGACCTATGCACTCAAGCTCCATGTGGCTGGCTGAGAGGCACTTGAAATTTATGAAGGGTTTGGTCAGAAAATGAGAATATGCTGAGGGTTCTATGATGGAGGGATATATGGTATACCAAACCGTGCTGTATATTAGTGGATATCTTCCTAAATTAGCAGAAAAGCTCAATTTACGTCACTTTTGTGACCCAAAATCCAATAAGAGTTTTGAAGGGGAGTACCCAAAGGGGAAAGGTAGATTGAGGAAGGTGAAAGGTAATATAACACAGTCTTATATTCAGTATTTTGCATAAATTTATACTGTAATATACTTTGTTAAGTTACTATATTACATTTGTATTGAATTTTAATTTTATTATCATGAAACAGTTGGTCGAGAGTGGGATGCAATTCATTTATGCATCGCAAACAATCTTGATTGGATGAAGGTATGGATCGAACGATGTGAACAATCTGGTCATGGAATATCATGCAAAGGTGTGGCTTCATTGGTTAAAGCTGCACATCGCAATGGAGACTATAAAATTAGTCACAGTAGATCTAATGAACAAGTAAATCAATCACAATAGATGGACATAGAAAATATGGTGTAAAACTGTGTAAAGCATGCATCAGTGCTCAATATCCCAATGAGGGTGAATAATTACAATACAATACAGTTACAATGAGTGAGCAATTCGAATTGACTAAGAAGGTCATTCGAATTACTGAATGGTGTAGCTTGGCTCCAACTAGGAGTCCTCATCATCAATTAGTGGTCGTCATCAATGCACAAGAACCAGTCATCCAGGTGTCAATCTGAGTCTAACTGAGTGTAACATGTGTAACTGAAGTGTGTAGCACTGATATAGGGAAGGAGACTCAGTGGAGGGCACATGGGAGGCTTAACTGAAGTTAGAACAAGTCATCTAGTCAATCTGGAGGTCCAACGGAGTGAAACAGTCAATCAAGAGTGAAACTAGCCTCAAATCAGGGAGAATTGGAGCTAACTGAGTGTAAACTGAGGTGGTAGGTGAAGAAGTGCGCACTTCTCTGGTAGTAGGTGAGAAGTGGGTGCCTTCATGACTAGGAGGGCTAAAGAACTGATGTACGAAGCTCCCGGGTGCTAGAATAAGGTGGGCAATGTGCTGGAGGCATCAACCTGGTGACTCGGATGCATGCAAACCCTAATTGCATGAAAGGTCCTAAAAATGATGATGTGGATATCCGAACACCCCCCCTCAAGCTAGACTATGATGTGCAAAAAATAATGTGGGGCCGTGGTAACTAAGACCAAATGTCACCTCAAAACAATAATCCAAAAAAAAAATGCTAAAAAATAAGCTAAGTGAGGAAAGAGGGAAAACCCAGTGGGAAGAAAGCCCCCCCTCAAGCTAAGAACATAATAATGGATCAATATGTCTCCACCATGATGGAACTCACCCCCAACAGTGAACGGAGGTAAGAGAACTTCTTCTCAGTGAAGCTCTTGGTGAAGATGTTTTCAATTTGCTCATCATTAGGGCAATATTGTAGAATGATGGTGCGATCATGCACCAACTGTCGAATGTAGTGCATATGAATCTCAATGTGTTTGGTCCTCTACCGCTGAATTGGATATGTGGAGATCTTGATAGCACTTTGATTGTCACAAAAGAGGATAGTCGAAGTAGTGCCACCAAAACCAAAATCGGAAAGAATACCCTGCAACCAAACTGCCTAAATGCAAGCATTGAATGCCCCTCGATACTCTGCCTCTGCTGAAGAAAGTGCAATGGCTGCCTGCTTTTTGCTGCACCAGCAAATAGGGCCATGACCAATCATGAAAACATAACCGAAAGTGGACTTCTGATCAATGCTATCACCTACCCAATCTGAATCAGTAAAACCAATGAAATCAAGCTCAGAATCTGCAGCATAATGTATGCCAAAATGTTTCATACCTTGCACATATTGCAAGATCCGCTTGGATCCCCGCAAATGAATCTCATGGAGATGCTACATATATCTTGAAACGGCACTCACAACATATGAAATGTTAGGTCTTGAGTGTGTCAAGTAAAGTAGTGAACCAATCAACTGTCGATACATAGAGTAATCTACAAGCGGTGTAGAATTTTCCTCCTCAAGACTGATTCCTGAGAGGAATGGGAATGGATTTGCCTTACATTCAGCCATATTAAAATTCAATAACAAGTCGAAAGCATATTTTTGCTGAGAGATAGTGATCCCATCAAAATTTTGAGCTATCTCCAAGCCCAAAAAGTGACTCAGCAAGCCTAAATCGCTCATGTCAAAAGCTAGATTTAAGGCAGTTTTAGCTTGTTTATTGAAATAAGAGTGCTACCAGTAATGAGATAATCATCAACATAAAGTACAATAACCAACAAATTACCTTTAAATTGCTGAAGATACACATTCGGATCAGATTTTCATCTTTTGAAATTCTGAGAAAGAAGGAAGGAGTTCATCTTTGCATACCAAGCTCTTGGGGCCTGTTTTACCCATACAAAGATTTCTTCAATCTGCAAACTAATGATGGATCTGATGTGTAGCCTTCTGGCTGCTGCATATATACCTCTTCAGAAAGGTCTCCATGTGGAAAAGCACTCTTCACATCCATGTGGTGCACTTCCTAGTGCTTGGATGCGGAAATTTCCAAAACAAGGCAGATGGAATCCATCTTTGCAACCGGTGCAAAGGTCTCAGTGTAGTCCACTCCTTGGACTTGGGAGAAACCTTTTTCCACCAACCTTGCTTTGTATTTGCTGATAGATCCATTAGCAACAACTTTCATGTGGTAGACCCATTTACATTTGACTAATTTTCTTCCAGGTGGAAGAGAAACTAGCTCTCATGTATTGTTCTTTTGAAGAGAACTATACTCTTTATCCAAGGCATTTTGCCATCTTGGATCTCGGTGGGCATGATAGTATGTTGTGGGATCTGATCTAGTTATCAAATAACAAATCTCATGAAGTAATGGATCAGAAATATAAAGAGCCATACCTACTCTTTGAAAGTCTGCTCTTGTTCATCTCAGATCAGCAGGATTTCCAAGGTTCGAACCAGCAGATTGAAGAGTGTTTTGGGCCCACTTCTGTAATGGAGGAGGATCATAATGGTTGGATTATGAACCTGATATGTCATGATAATCATGTGCTGCTAAAATATCAAAAATATTAGAACTCATACCTTCATTATCGCTGCACGGATCTTCTTCTGGTGAAGACGGTGAAACGACAGTTTCTTCCTCGACTAGTTGCAAATCTTGAAGCGGTTTTTCAAATAGCACACTGCGCTCTATGAATATCTTTTTGGATATGATATCCATGAGTTTATATGCTTTTGATTCTTCCCCATATTCTATCATTATGAACTCAATACTTTGTGGATCCAAAGCTCGTCTCTTCTTGGAAGGAATTCTAGCCCATGCAGTAGAGCCAAAAACTCTCAAATTTGACACATCCGGTTTGTGAGAAAAGAATGCTTCGAAAGGAGTCATACCTTTCACGGATTAATGTAGAAATTGGTTCTGAATGTATGCAACAACATTGATTTCTTCAGCCCAAATATTTGAAGCCAAACCTTTTGATTCAATCATGCAAGTAGCCATCTCTTTCAGTGATCGATTTTTCCTTTCCACTACATAGTTCTGCTGGGGTGTGTAAGGAACTGTATGTTGGATCTGAATTCCACTTTGGCCACAAAGTTGAAGCAAATCGGCCTTGATATATTCTCCACCATTATCAAATCTAAGAGCTTTGATCTTTCTCTTAGTGGAGGTCTCAACAGAAGCCTTAAAATCCTTGAATTTGCCCAGCACTTCTGACTTGTTTTTGAGAAAAAATACCCATGTAAAGCGGGAAAAATCATCAATAAATGTCAAAACATACCTTGAACCATTTAATGACATGTGGGGTAGCATACCATTGATATCAGAACATATCACCCCCAAAATTGTAGAAGCTCCGCTAGCTTTGCCGGAGTCGAACCTGTGCTCGGGGTGCTTCCCAATAATGCAACCAATGCATATTCCCTTCGAGGAACGGAGTTGTGGAAGACCATCTACCATGGATTTGTTTGATAGAAGAAGCAAATACTTATAATTAAGATGTCCAAATCTTTCATACCAAATCCTACTAACCTCATTACCATGTGTGCGAAGAGCAGTGGGCTTTGCAAGCGGAATAAAGTGAGAAAACTCATAGCATTTTGCAGTGTGGTTCGCCTTTCTGACTGCAACAAGTATTCCACTTTTGATATCATAAATTTCAACTGTATCAGGGTTGAATGTAACTTGCTTCGGTTCACCAGTGTGTGTCATTTGATATACAGAAAGAATATTTGAAGCTAAGGAAGGCACATAGAGAACATTCGGAAAGCTTCCATGGTCAACATGGATTGTGCCTTTGCCCTTTGAAGAAATTTTTGAGTCTTCCATTTTATATATTGAATACAGTCGGATCGGTTCATATAAATTGGCTTTCTAAGAATAGTACATCCGAGATCTAATGATCTCCCAAATGGATGGGGATGGAGATGTTTGGATCAAATGAAGAAAAAGAATCAATATTTGCAGCCATATGATTCGAGGCACCCAAATCTATCAAAAGAGTAGTGGGCTTCGAAACAGTTGCCATGAGTGCTTTTCCTCTTTCATGATCATCATTCCTATGCTTCTTCCTTGCACCGTCAGGAAGAGTTATGTTATTCTTTTCCAAAAGGAGGGCCATTTGATCTATAGTCTTCTTCATGCATGAACTTTCGGGATGAATGGCACAGTTGCAATAAGTACATTTAGATTTTTCCTTACCCTCTTTGCCCTTTTGCTTGAACTTCGAATTGGATGGTGCATCTGTCTTCTTGTCTTTCTCTCTTTGCTTGTGAGGTTAGAATTTGGGCTTCTCTTTCTTTTGGTTTCCTTTACCATTCGAATTCTTGGGTCCTTGAAAAAATAGGGTTGAATCTTTGAATTTTATGGACTCCATTTGAATCAACTTATCATGCTCTTTTGTGATGGACTCAATGAAGGAATTCAAGGTAGGCATCTTCCAATTCGGGGTAGTTAGCTTATCGGAATTGAAAGTAGAGAAAAACACCGAATTGTCTTTACCAAGCTTGGTGAGAATAGAGAGGATCAATTGCTTATCCTCTTTGATAACTCCACTGTTCTTCAACTGCAATGTCAAGTGCTTGAATTTTGTGAAAAACTCATTGATGGTCTCGAAATTCTCAGGACCGAGAGCAATCAATTCATTCTCTAATTGAAAATCCCTAAGCTCATCTTGCTTTCCAAATAATGTTTCAAGTTGCTCCCATATAGCTTTCGGAGTCTTCAATCTGCTGAGATGGAAGTGAAGATCTTTGGAGATGGAGAGACAAAGAAGACCATAAGCTTCATCAAGCTTGTTGTAGTGTTTGGCTCTTTCTGACAATGTGCTTGGCTCCAATTCGAGGCCAATGGTGGCTCTATAAAACCCTTTTGAACGTAACATGATCTCCATATCTTCTTTCCAATCAAAATAATTGAAAGGGGTGAGGATAGGCTTTGAAGAAGAGTATTCCATTGCTATGAGCGAGTGCACTTTGATGTAGAAAGACGTGCCAAAGCAAGATAGCAAGTGCAATTGGAAGAGACAATAACCTGCAAATGACAATGAAAACAATCACTGTAAGGTCGAACAATCCACCCTTTTAGAGTTGCATCACACCTGGGATTGGAGATCAAGCAATGTTGAATGGGTCCAATGTATAAAATACAGGATTTATGTGGAAACTCAAGCTTCTGGAGTGGTATTGGAAGTATTTTTAAGCTTTGCATGCACAGGAGCGAATTCTCTTGAGATCTTTCATGCCAAACTTTTTGCAATTTTGAGCAAATTCACTCAAATCTCCTTGTAGAACACCTGTAGAAAAGAGATATTGTCCCTACAATGGCTTTGATACCACGTAAAATTAGTCACAGCATATCTAATGAACAAGTAAAACAGTCACAATAGATGAACACAAAAAATATGGTGTAAAACTGTGCAAAGCATGCATTAGTGCTCAATATCCCAATGAGGGTGAATAATTACAATACAATACAGTTACAATGAGCGAGCAATTCGAATTGACTAAGAAGGTCATTCGAATTATTGAATGGTGTATCTTGGATCCAACTAGGATTCCTCATCATCAATCAGTGGTGGTCATCAATGCACAAGAACAAGTCATCCAGGTGTCAATCTGAGTCTAACTGAGTGTAACATGTGTAACTGAAGTGTGTAGCACTGATATAGGGAAGGAGACTCAGTGGAAGGTGCATAGGAGGCTTAACTGAAGTCATAACAAGTCATCTAGTCAATCTGGAGGTCCAACGGAGTGAAACAGTCAGTCGGGAGTGAAACTAGCCTCAAATCAGGGAGAATCGGAGATAACTGAGTGTAAACTGAGGTGGTAGGTGAAGAAGTGCGCCCTTCTCTGGTTGTAGGTGAGAAGTGGGCACCTTCATGACTAGGAGGGCTAAATAACTGATGTAAGAAGCTCCCAGGTGCTAGAATAAGGTGGATAAGGTGTTGGAGGCATCAACCTGGTGACTGGGATGCATGCAAACCCTAGAGTTTGCATGAAAACCCTAATTGCATGCAAGGTCCTGAAAATGATGATGTGGATATCCGAACAGAGACACCAATCTAACACAAAGGGAAATCAATTTAGCAAGAGGTTTAAAAGGTAAGAAGGTAAGAGACATGTTTTATAAGGCTAAAAGGTTTTAGAAGAATTGTGTTCTCGGTCCAAATAATACTATTTGGACTATTCACCCTACTTTGAAGCTTACTATGAATAAAATATATGAGTTTGAGAAATAGTAGTTTGATAACTTTTTCCGAAATGACCCCCATGGGATGTGGGTTATGACCCGAATTACCAAAAAAATACTATCTCGATTAGAAACAAGCCCTATTTCAATACTAGCAAAATCTCTATCAAAGCTTAACATCACCAGATATAATAATTAGAATAGAAACCTAGTGACTGGCAACTGGGGTTTTGTTCTTGGCTAACTGAGGAACATCCTTCTAATAGGTCGAAGGAAAGCAATGAAAACCAACTACAAGGCCAAGGTATTTGCTGAAGGAGTGCAGTTGAAATTTTTCCCCTTCAATTCTATTTCTAGAGCATTCGATCTGGAATTAATTATTTCATATGCTATTAGTGTGGTTATGTGTTAGTGACTAACCATTGGAGCATCAAAAACCATACCTATAGATTAAATAATGTGATACACGGGGCCAACATTGAAATTTTTTAAATATGTGTTGGGTTGGACTGAAATTTGGCATGGTTAGTCTAGACACATGCATTGATGGTGTGGGAGGCTTTCTAGACTCAAACATGGCTGGCAATAACCATTCCAGCATCAAAAACCATATCTATAGATTAAATAATGTGATACATGGGGCCAATGTTGAAATTTTTTAAATATGTGTTGGCTTGGACTAAAATTTGGCATGGTTAGTCTAGACGCATGCATTGACGATGTGGGATGGTTTCTAGACTCAAACTTGGCTGACACTCACCATTCCAACTTCAAAAACCATACCTATAGATTAAATAATGTATCTTTTTTCTACTATAGGGTTTATCATTTGTTATTTCTCTTGTATCGTTTTTGCACTATCTTCATTTAAATCTCAATTGCTATCAAATTAGATAACACAAATTTTGGTCTCTTCATTAATAAATATGGTAACATCATTGATGGAACTTATTTATTTGCTTTTCCATTCATGTTTACATCAAAATACCAAAATCAACCATTATGTCATAGAAGACCTTTCTGTTGCAGTATGGAGCATACACATTAAGTATATTAAGGGGTCTCTCCAACCCCCTAATACGACCTTCGAGTTTGATACTTGCAATTGTGTGAAATGGAGAGAAATCAACATGTAGCGAGTTCCAAATCACTAACAAACCTTTTGACATACCATTGGCATCCACACCACAACACTTCCAAGTGGGATTTAGTTTAAGAAAAAATTTACATGCATTATTTTTTTATTGTATAAATTACACTATGTTATGGTAGCTCCCGTTATAATATTGAATATAGCCCTCTATACTCTCTATGGAAGCTCTCGGTGTTATATTTCCAGCCCCCAAGATAAAGACCCAACGATCACCAGAGCTAGCACACCAAATTTATAAGGTACTAAGCTAACAAAGCCTAGATTGGGTAGTGGGAATATTGGTTGTGATACTCTCCACCCAAGTTCAAATCTAGTTCACGACATGTTATGGTGGACATTGGGGATACCCTTATTCTTCGCAAATCGCAGGTGTCTATTATTTCCATGGATGTGGTCTGTAACGCCAATAAACCACAATTAAAAAAAAATTCTAAACCGTAAGGTACTAAGCAAATCCATCCCACTCTTTGAAACTCCAAAGTTAGCTTTAAAAAATAAGCAACCTGGTTTCCATGAACAATTTAAAACCATGCACAATTTAAATAGTATTAAAGGAGTCTCAAACAACAATAGAATCTGCAATGATTTTTTTGATGGTACGAGTCATTTCCTTGTGAGGGATTTGAGAGTATTTATAAAATCACTTTCTATAACAATGGAATGGGAATTAAGGTCTCTACCCAACTTCAAACCGGTAAAAAGGGCTTTAGATTTAGTAGCATAATTGGTTTGGTGTCCTCCTTCTCTATAAAGGATGCAACTAACTTTCTCTGATCATCTCTTATTAGACCTGTCCATCAACTCCTGGGTTTCCCAACACCTTGAAAAGTTCTTCTTAGTCCAATTAAGAAAGGGCTTATACCAACAGTTTTGTTCTTCTAATTCTTCTTATCAAAAGATATAATGCAATTCAAAGGCCCCAATTAATCCAATTCTTCTTATCAAAAGTTCTCATGCAATTCAAAGGCCCCAATTATGGTGTTAGAGAATATATGAATATTCTCTGGTTTGAAAAGCCTTTTCATCTTACTTTGTAACAAACTCATCTCTTCTTTAATGAATTCAATGTGACAAAGATATTGGAAAAAGTTGAATATGTTTTAACTCTATCCACTCCCATCAAATGTCTTGAGTCTTGTTATTTTTCTAGTTTCTACACATTTGCGTTTGAATGGGTTGAAAATTGATAATAAAAAAACTTAATATAAAAAAAACTTAATATAAAACAACTTAATATAAAACAATATAAAATATAAAACACTATATAATATAAAACAATACAAAATAAAATATTATATAATAAAAAAATAAGGAAAAAAATAAAATAAAAATAAACTATATATAATACAAAAAAAACACTTACCATTTCACTTTGGATTCAACGTGCGGCCATTTCACCACGCCCCCATTTCGCTTTCAATTCGACACCAGGAGGAAGGAGGAGCTCTGCAACTCTATGAAACCCGAAACGGAGAGCTGGAGGAGAGCATGATTTGATACCCCATTTCAATTCAACGCGTGCGATCAAGAGAGGTGCTCTGCAAAATCAATTTTCAAACCCTAAACGATTTCAATGCGACACAAAGGAGCTCGAGAAGGCAGATATGTCCTTGGTAGGCCTATGAATTATATGTTTAATGCATAATCCTCTTGTCATATACAATGATATCTTTTCCAGGATTGCTTTCCTGTCTGCCTTTAGCACAATACCACACTGAGCTGTGACCTTTATTAGGCTGTTATGCGCCTGCTAGCACTGGACCATGACTTTTAGGGCTACGTTGTGACTTGTCTGAGATTGTAGAAGGTTGTCGTGACTTGCTTGAGCTTGTAGAAGGTTGTCGAGACTAGTGTTGAGCCTATTAGGGCTGGTCCGTGACTATTGATGATTCTTCTTGGGCTGCCATAAGCTAATTTTGTTGGGTCATGACCATGTTGACCCTGTAAGGGATGCAGTGACTGTCGTGTGCTTTTCTGTCCTTACTGGTACCTATCATGACTATTTCAAGGCTTGTTCAATGGGTTGTGTCCTTGCTTGTGCTTACAGTGACCCTTGTTGAGTATGTCGTGACCATTGAAAGAGTGCCCTTGCACATTCTCAACTCTTCTAGGTTGCTACTGCTATGTATCAAGGTGCCATTGTCTGAGGGTGTATGGTTTAATGCTTCCTCGTTGTTATTTGATTGCTATATGACTGTCCTAAAGAGTGTTAAAGTTGAAAGAGATGAAAATTATGTTTAAATTTATCTTACCTTGTCACAACTGTACTTATTTTGTTTCTAGCATTGATTTAGGAATTTATTTATGCATTAAAGTATAAATATTTCAATTTTTTGCTCCAAACCCTAACCTAACCCAATTTTCAACTCATACAACAAGCTGTAGCCTCTCTTGAGTAGACCTTAGTCCCAAAACAGTCCCGAAGTAGTACTTTTTGTAAACAAAAACCATCATACTTTGAACTTTCCTCAAGTCTTAGCATGGAAGCAACCTCCATCTCCGATTTTGAAATGAATGCCTCAGCCTCCACCAAATTAAATGAATGCCAGAAAAAGTTGTTGTGAATTGGAGGGATGTTAAGTTAACCAACTAAACTGTGAATGTAAAAAGAAAGACCCTCATGTTAGGTGGGTACATGCCTATAGACGATGATAGGATGGCATGATCCCCACTATCCGTTTATCTGTGCATTTAGCCCTTATTCCCGTCAAATAGACACAATATATATATCAATTTGGAGTAAATCCGGACCTTCCATACTTTGCATAGTTTCTCTCACTTTCTACTAAACCTGAGACCTTCTCTTTTAAATAACTTCGCAACTTTCATTTAATTGCTGGAGAATCTAAATCCTACCACTCTAGGCTTTCCTTATATATTTTTTCCTAGCATTTGATGGGAGGTTTTCCTTCTGTCTTTTATAATTACATAATATGCACCTTTAGATTTGTTTGCAATAACCCCCAATCTATTACTTCATTTTATACATTGTATCCCTTGAGGCTGCCACTCAGTAGTATCCCTTTGCTTCTTAGGTTATTGCAAAGTTTTACTTTATTTATTATTTTGACTTTGTTTTACTTTTTGGCTTATCAGAGTATTAATGTCTTCTTGGATGTCTCGTTCCTTCACCATGCTGGCAGAATTGGAACTACACACATGGGTTCAATGAGTTTATCTATAATGTGGGCCTCTTCATTGTAACCAACTCCTTCTTTTTTTGCCTCATATTAAAGTAAATTACTAGCATATTGGATATAAATCACGTGATATTTAAACACCTTTAGGGCCATACCCAGGATAAGCCTTAGCTTCATTGAAATGAAAGGAGTATAAATCCTCAGCCAATTCCTCTAAGCGTAAATTTTTTTTATAGCGATTCCCACATATGTAAAAGGAAACTACAATAAAAGCTTCTTCTTACCATGGATAAATTTTATCTTTATATATAGGATTTAGTAGCTAAGATACGTAACATACCTGAGCATTATAGTTGGGGATTCCTGTCCAAAAATTCTACCATATAACCACGTCATTTCCTTGTAGGGGCCAGTGAATTCATATAATTTTACCTGGTACACCTGTGGTATTTCAAATTTCGGATATACCACTTATTTATAATGAAAAATCCTCAAGCATATGCTTCAAGGAAAGCATCTCTTCTGACATTAAAAACACTTAGTAGGCTCTTACAACTTCAACATTTATCTTAAAGTAATTGTGTCAAGGAACCTACACCTTCTCTGATTCATCCAATCTCACTATACGGTACTTTGGGTCCCAACGTTTTGCCCACCAATACCCTCTTTCTTGAAACTTCAAAACTTCAACCACACAACCAGTGTTCACCAGGACAAAGATCCAAGCTTTTCCCTCTCTCTATTTTGAAACAGATAGCTCTATGTACCATTTGTACGTAATAGACCGATGGACAGGTATATAAACTTGAACTAAGGAGTTTTTACTATCGCCAATGAGAGCTTGGGATGCATCCTTATTTCTGCTACAACTTCGTAAAATGTAAACTAAATTTTGAGCACTTAGATAAACCCTAATGCAATAATTTACTCAATCTGCAACTTCATGCCCGGGATATGTACCCAATTATCACTTATTCCATACTTACTCTTATTGAAAACATGTATGGAGATATATCAAACTTCATTTTAACTTGAGGAATTTATTGGTCAAAGGCACTATGGTTGAATGTTTACGTGAGTTATTTTCTTTTCATGATCTTAGAGGCCACATATTGACCCACTATTTGATTTGTTGGGGAGTTTGGTTGCTTCAAAATGCTTGCATTCTAGAACAAAAGTGAATCCCCACATTCAGTTTTTCAACTCCAGTGGTAGCTCCATTTAAATTATATTCCCTGATTGTATTTTTGAAGGTTTGGTGTGTTATTAGTGAAGTAGTAGTGAATCCAGATATGACTTGGATTTTTCTTCATGGGGCCTTTCAAGGCCCCATACAGTAGTGCAAGATCAGGTTTTCTCTATATATCTCACATAGCCATTTCTTCATAGATAAATCCTCCTTGGTGTCTAGGAAAAACAATATGGGTGAGTTCAATTTGCTCTTCTATATTTTGAAATTTGTTGTAGAATTGGGTCTCACCCAGATTCAAGTCATATGGCCTGCATGTTAAATAACTTAGCAACAAATTAAAGATCAATCTGGTATGGATGTCAACCAAATCATCATCCTCTTTAAATTGCCTTGTCTCTATAAATTAGATTTCCCTGATATGCGAACTAGGATTAGGTTGATAACTATACTATGGATAAAAATAGCCTTGACTATAAATTAAATTGCTTTGTCTATAAATTGACATATCATTCCATGTAGATTATAAAAATTGCAATTAGGTCAAGTTCTCCTTACATGGTTTGGATAAAATTGAAAGATTCGATTGTCGTACAATTAGAAAAGTTTGAGCAATGTAGAATGTGAGGAATGAGAATGTATCAATCATTGCCACCATATGAGTTTTGACAGTAAGATTAATTGGCCCCATCCCATTATGAAGTAGAACCATGTGAGATATATTCTATAACACCATTAGCATCATGATATAAGCAAAATTGAAGTTCTGTTTTCCGTCGAGGCTGCTTGAAGATGATAATCGCCAGAAAGTGGCCCAGGGTACAAAGTAACGAAACATTTGATTGATTGGAAACGTATATATATAAAAGGAACATAATTATATAGGCCTAAAATTGTGGTTGGTGCCATTGCGGTCAAATTTAAATCAATTTGTAAGCCGCTTCGACGGAAAACAAAACTTCGATTTTGCTTACCCATTTTTGTTGTTCTGGTTTAGGAAATATTTCAGGCTATTATGGTTTGTTTTAAAGTCTTCATCTTCTTAAAATTTGATTTCATTGTATCATTCATCAGGTTTAGTAAATTCATAAAAGGTAAGCATGCATCATCATACTTCAGACTTCAATCAAACCATCATGACTTGGATTGTGGCAATTTTAGTCTTCAACTAGGGTAGTACTGTAGCAGCTTTCACACTTAGAATATAGTAGCTTCAAATTTGGACTGTGGTGGCTTCATAAAAAAACAAGTTGTGGTATAGCTTCCCCAGTTTTGGTTACTATTTTTTTATTAAGCTCATGGAGATTTATATGCAGTTTATTGTTTCTATTATCCCTATGTTTTTGTGAAGAATGATTGAAGAATGTTATAAGTGTTCCTAGAGAATTATGAACATGGATATGTAAAATTCGTTATTTTTATTATCACTTTGTTTTATGTGATGAATTCATTTGCATGACTAGAGTATATCTGAAGCTCTCCTTGAGGTCCCATGAATGAACTTGAACACTTGTTGCATTCATTTAATTTGAAAGAGTAGTTATAGTTTGAAAGAACTCTCTCCTTACCTTAGCTAGCATTCATTGAAAGGAAAGGATTATTTTATTCATATGAATTTGCATGGTTTGATTCAGTCATCACACCACGAGTTGCACTTCCATCACCCAACTGAGTAATACAACCATTAAAATTTAACTCGTTAACTCAACACACTTTAACCTCGCTTGAGGATAAAAAAATTTGTTAGCTAGGTAGGACACCAGGGATAGGCATCCAAATAATTCCCCCTTGTCATTATCATCCGAGACATAGTTGTTGTCCTCTAGGGTGCTAAAATCCTCTTGTACTTGTTGAAACGATCATCGACCAGTTTGTGGAGGGGCCTCCTGTTGTTTCAGGGGTTAAACCGCCACGAGATCGAGAACCGGATGGACTCTGTGAAATGCCGCACTCCACTTAGCCCTAAGGAAACATCGATCATTGTATTCCTTGTATTCTCCGGCCACCGTACTGGTGATACAAGGGTGATACGACAGAAGCACTGAAAACTGTTTCCAATGTGTTATGAATGAGGTAGCTTAGTGACTTTTCTACTAGGGCTCTTTTACCCAACATCCCTTTTGGTAGAGGGATATCCTTCCATTATTGGTCTCTAATTTTGTTTTGTTCAACTTGGATTTCATCACCTTACGAAGGATACAACTTGTTGAGGTCTCCAGCTCTTAGTTAGGAGGTTTTGCTTGCTATTTCACCTTTTTAGAGGATCTTTTTTCTTTTTAGTGTTGCTTGTTGGCATTTTGGCCACTTTTGTTTTAGCTCGCTTACTATGATACCAGTCCTAGTATAGTTTTTTGAGCTTATATGATGATGTGTGATGTCCTCTTCTCCTAGGTCTTCGAGATGGTTGAGTTAGATGGTCTTCTCAAGGGACTTAACACCTCTTGATGGCGCCACTGATGCTTGACCTTAGGATTAGTCTAGAGGACCATGTGATCACATCATCCATGTGGATTTTTCCGCTTACTGTGATGATGCTCTTTCAGGTTATATGGAAGAATGGTACATTTGAGAGAGAGATGATTGGTACATTGTACCCCACCTTGGTTGACTGTCTTATGGTCCTTCCATTTTGTTAATAATATTTGTGTGTTACCTTTCCTTTCACCTTTTGGGTCTTTTACTCATCTTGGTATATCTTTTGATTTGTACCACCTTTTATGTTTTTGGTCTTGAGGGTACTACGGTAGTTTTTACACATTTGAGGTACACACCCTAATTTGTCCAAGTTGTTATGAGTCTTTATACCTTTTGGTGGTCCTATTTGAGTTACAAGAGGTAGTTACAAGGAGCTATTGTATATAAGAGGTAGTTACAAGGAGCTATTGCATATATTTGACATTATTTGACCTTCCATCTTTTTGGCATGTCAAATAACAGGTAGTTACAAGGAGCTATTGCATATAAGAGGTAGTTACAAGGAGCTATTGCATATATTTGGCATTATTTGACCTTCCATCTCTTTGGCATGTCAAATAACAGGTAGTTACAAGGAGCTATTGCAATATATATTTGACCTTATTTGTGCCTTCCCCACAATGATTGATTTACTTTTGGACCTTACACCCTTTTGTTTATTGGTCTTGTGGTAGCTTGTCGTTTAATTTTGGTCCTTTCATTTTTTTGTGGTACCTTGCCTCTCACCTTTTGGGTCTTTTACTGATCTTGAGTTATCTTTTGAATTGTACTGCCTTTTTTGTTTTTGGTCTTGTGGATATAACTATGGTAGATTGTCCACATTTGAGGTACTACACCCCCTTAGTCCCAAGGGTTATGAGTCTAATTTATACCCACTCTTTTCTCTTTTACTTATACCTTACTGGTTGGTCCTTTTACCCTTTGGTTGGTCCTTCTACCTTACTGGGGGCCATGCGTCTCTTTGGCCTTAGTCTGCTGGCTGTCAGCTAATCTTTATTGTGATTGTATTGAGCCTTTTGACTGTCATTGACTTTCTTTGATTGACCATACCAATATATCCATTCATCTCTCTCTCTTTTGTTTGTACTAACCCTATAATAGGGTCACTTGGTTCCTAGAGTTGATTGGCCTCTAAGACGCACAGTCATTTCTGAAAGTAACTCTTCTGAGTATATTACAAGAAAAGTCTACACCCAGGTAATTAAATATGTGTTGGTTATAAGACTTAATTAGTAATCAAAGTGTTGGTAATCAAATACGTGGTAAATAATTTGAATTAAGTAGTTAAGGCTTGTCCTGTCATACAAAATTGCTGGTAATCAAATTATATTTGTTGGTAAAGAATTTTAAGAGTGGTGGAACTCGACCTCGACTGAACTTGTGAGGAAAATTATCTTGGATAATAAGTGTCCTGACAAAAAACTGAGTAGAACTATGACTTTATTTCTTGAACCATGACCTTATCATAACTATAACAGATTGTTCCAAACTTCCATTTATGAGCTAAACAACAGATTAAAATTTGTAACAACAAAATGAAAGTTTGCAAGATGGGAAGCATTGTTCTGATGTTATAACTGTATTGTTCATGAGCACATTTCTGGGAAAGCAAAAACCATTCCTGACTTTATAACAAGAGAATATTTGACATAGAAGTGTGCTGTTAATTTTTAAGAAGTGGGCCTAAAGCAAGCGATCCTGAAACAAGTGATCCTGGTGCAAGAAAGCACGAGGCAAGCGAGAGTAGAAGTTCAAAGCGGAATCCAGGGGGCCCATAACCCACAAGTAAACATGAAAATCTCTGCTTGGACCAGAGGAAAAAATCATATCTATACTATCAATGATAATATGAGCTGGTTGGATTATATGCAAGACTGGAAACCTAGGTGGGAGTTGAGACATGCTGAAGTATTAGATGCTAACTTATAAGGATCTGATGCTTTTATTAGACTAGTGCCAGAACTCATAAGAATTCCTATGGGATCTAGTATTGACGTACCAGAGATGATTTACAACAAATCCTTCAGAAAAGAAACTAATGCAAGGAATTGCCTAACTCACCTATACCATGATCTTAACCTAATCTCGACGGAGGGCTCTACACCTCACCTCGGGTTACGACTAGAACAACAATACTACTATGTTAACTAGATACGTTCTTTGGAAGCATGGCCACATCAAGATGATAGTCTCTAGTTTTCAAGTACTACACACACTTATGAAAAATATAAAAAATTATGGTCGAAATTCTTGAGAAAAGTAAATAAAGATAGAACATATTATACCATGCTAAAGTTTGGACCTCAAATGACACATATCCATGAGTATCCTGCATGGGTCGTCCCTGATTGGGCTAGAGACTGGTGGCGGTCATTCAGCATCAACCTGACAGCATTAGATCTAGGTGCTATTTATAATCTAAAATGGGAAGTTGGAGAATCTCTCGAACAGGTCAAATATATTTTGCAGACAAAGCTTACTGAGGCTCAAATCCTTCGGTACTACGTTAAAAATGAACGACAATGGCTTGTCAAAACCCACATAGACGTCCACATGCATCAGAATAGACACGCGGTCTTGAGGTCTGTTTATTCAAAGGCATGGGTTGTTGAATCCAACGTCTTTCAAGAATTGTATGGTCCCCCATACTCTTATGAGTTTTAAATATCTCAAAATTATTTGGCTATGAGTGGGGCCTGTCCATTCAAATTGTCAAAAAGATTGAAAAGAAAATATTTGTAACTATGTCATGATAATATAAAGAAAGCCCTACTTTTCTCTCTGTCAATATGATTGAAAATCTATGTTATGTATTAAACACCCTAAGTCAATATTACAAGTAATTGTCAAAAGGAAACATTAGTTGGGAGTATGACTGAAAGCTACCATTTTTCAAAACAACTTACATGTTTACGGTTCTGTTTTTGCTTGATTCAATTACTTTCAGTCATCTAAGAAGACCATGATTGAATAAGATTATACAAGTTCCACAACAATGTATAAAATATTGTTTTTGAATATTTGTGAACACTTATTAACCACTTAAAAGATATTACTTTTGAAAGTCTTAAAAACTTTTAGACATTTTCCATAATGGTTAGTGATCTTTATTTTATATTATTATTGTTGAATATAAATATCTTACTAAATGTGACTGGACTTCAATTACTGAGTTGATGAACACAAACTGATGGGATGAGAGAGACTTTAGGGAAATGACAACACATCTGATAATTGGATGGTTTGATATGGGAGTCAAGACCCAAAGGAGCAATAAAAGAAAGCTCATAATTGCGTGAATTTGTAATCATAAGAAAGATAAAGTGATCGTCTTCCTCATCGCTTGAATGCCTACATGTTGAGATAGGGAATGAGGATAAAGTAACATTATAAAGGCGTGGCACGTCACCTTTTAAGAGGCGCTATGCCTTGCGGTCATATCTAAACTTTTTTCCCATGTTGCAGGTAGAACCAAACAAGTATTTGTCAGATCTGTATTTCTCGAGCGAGGGGAGTTTAGGAAGGCTAGAGGAAAGTGAGACATCCAATAGGTCTAGAAGAGTTGTATATTCAACTTGATGTCAAAAGACCAGAAGAAAATTCGAGAAACGCAATGAATTTTTTCATGGTCAAGGGGGGTCATCTTCCTATGGTGATGAGACAAAAGACAACCTTGAGGTGCCCTTGAGGTACATACATTTAGTGAAACAATGGGTACCCAAGGATCTTCCTCAACTGAACACAGATTTTTGTGTGAACGACAGGATATATCGAATAGCACCGTCATCAATACATGGTTTCGGGTTGTTCAGCATGGATGGCATAAGGGTCCCTTACAACACATGTACAGAATTGATGGAGTATGTTGGACCCTATTACAGCTACAAAGATTGGATGCGCCTGGTCCAATTTACAAAAAGTATGCATAGCTATGGATTGTCAACAAACTATTTATAGTTGAAAGACAAAAATCAAAATAAAGGAGCAACATTGCACATGGACGGAAGGCCAAAGGACATAGGGAATATTGTGGGGTTTATAAACAGTACACAACCAGGGTCTACAATTAAGCAACCAAACTGCGAATTTGAGGGGCGTGAAGGAAACCGGGTTTTTGTAGTTGCCATTAAATCAATATCTGCAGGGGAAGAGTTGCTTATTAATTACAATTTGAACTGAGTAGATACAAAAAAGGTTACTATGGGAGTGGTACATATAACAATTTACCCAACCTTTTATTAATGAATTTAACATATTAAGGATTTTTTCGTTAGTTTATTTCGTTTAAATTTTCCCCATTTACTTCGCAGGCTAGTGATCGGGATAAAGCACCACCAGCAGATGGTTGGAGGAGTACATATTCCTCGAGGGATTAGGTATACATCTTTGTAATAGTGCAAATATAATAAGAAAAAATAGTTGACTTTCACTATGTTTAGGTGACTTTCACTATGTTTTTTATTTAGGTTTCTCTAAGGGGCAACTCCCAGTTATTAGCAGATCGGGGCAAGTCACGTATGAGCATCGATCCGAGGAGTGGATCACAATCCTCTACATTGTAGGTATAATCCATTGGAATTGTTCATATAATTTTAGGAATCTATCATGATATAACTCAATAGTCTTTTATATTTTTTGTTGCAGCCCGATGAATCGATGTATGAAACAGCATCAAAAGAATGTCCAGTAGATCCTGAAGTGGCTGAGATCCTTAAAGATGATACACAAACTAGTGAAGCCACAAACTGGTTTACGATGATAGACAAATTCTTGGAAAAATATACTGTAGAACTCATTTCTCTGCTTATCAAGTTTCCGTAGACAAGCGAGAACTTGGCAAGGATTGAATTGTTGGAACGGAAATCTGAATCCTTGGAAGTAAGTTGAGGAATCTTGATTCATAAAATAATTCATTCATAACTTTATAATTTTCTCTTTTATATTATAGTATTGAACGTGTAAGACG
Organism: Larix kaempferi; assembly: GCA_027924585.1. Lineage (NCBI taxonomy): Eukaryota > Viridiplantae > Streptophyta > Pinopsida > Pinales > Pinaceae > Larix > Larix kaempferi. The sequence continues at coordinate 12,956,180 of BSBM01000922.1, read as the reverse complement.
TGGTTTGTATTTATAGAATTATCGTAAAACACACAATAGTGGTGGAGGATATGTTGGCCGTAGTGAGGCTCGTGGAGAGACGTGGCATCATGAGCAAACCACTCCATGTACTACATCGAATCCTTCACCATTGTTGTCGACTGAATAGTCGGCAACACATTTTGACACACCACAGACCCCAATTGTGAGCGCACTGGTCATTGGTGACCGACGCACACTGGATCGTCCACTGGAAGAGGTTGACAATGAGAACCTTGGTAATATTGATATCGACCTAGTTGCATTTCTAGTATCTTCCCATGTCACTAACATGGGAAAAATGGAGGTAACATTTTTGGTCGACGCTGATCTCGTCCCAATAAAGATCGATAAGGTCCTATGTAATTAATATACGTTGATCAAGCTACTATTTATAACTTCATTGTAATATACCGATAAAACGTTTTCTTTCAACTAATTATGAACATGGCATGATCGTTTTGCAGGAAATGACATTTTCTATAAAAAAATGAATGACGCATTCTTGGAGATCTTCGGGCCCACCATCCGAGAAAGGTGGCATAAACAACGGAAATGTTTAAAAGATGAACTCATGCATCGATTGGTTGGCCTGTTCGGCGACAAAACCTTTAATAAAGTCAAGGTCATGAAAAGGCTTGTCAACATGTGAAGGTTGTCCGAGACCAATATAGGACACACCTTGAAAAAAATCCTAACTATAAGCGCCCTCCAATGATTTCACCAATGGAGTGGAGAGCTCTAGTGGATGATGGAAGGGAGAGGGCTCAGAGAAGAGAAGGAAAGATAACACCAGGCACAGGGAGGTATGAAATACTTTCCGCAATGTAATTCAAAACCTTATTATTATTGAATATTTCTATATCGAACTTGGAACATCTAACATATTTCAATACTTGCATAGGTTTCCAGATACATCAAAGGCCACAAAGGAAAGAGTTGAAAAAATAGGTCAGCACAAGCTTGGGCCTGGTGGTTATTCCAATTTCGCAGCACGATTTGTAAGTTTCGAAAAGCCAATAATGCATGCAAATAATAAATTGCAATTTTTGTTTTGTTTTATTGCACCGGAAAATGTTAATTAACGACGTTATGCAAATATGCAGGCCGAACGATTCAATGAACATCCCACGGAGGAAGACATGAAGCTTGGATTCAAGGAAGGCTTTGGAGCTATTGTTGAACACGAAAAAACTTTCCTGGCCAAACACGTCTTCTGGTACCAATCCATCCGGTGTACAGGTAAATAGAATCTATATACTTTATTGAATATTAACCGCTTGTGCAATCTATTCGTTATAAATACTTGAAAAACAATATTGACTCTGTTTTGAGTAGGAAAGCAATGATCCCCCTAATGTCGAGGAGGGAGAACAATAAAACGAAGATCATGCTTCTAATCCTGAAAATGAATTTATTCATATGCTAAAATTTTATGTGTAGCATTGCAAATGGTGAACATTAATTGTAGTTCACCATATTTCAACTGCAGAGCATGTAGAGGGTGAAACTGTACAGGTTGAGGTTGGACAAGAACATGAACTACATGATGTGGCCACACCAGGTAAAAAAACACCTTTGTAATATTTTTTTTAAAATGAAATACTTGTCATTACAATATCAAAATACAATGATGTAACATTTTCACATTGTTGCAGCAAATCCGAACCCCTTGCCGCAGACATCACCACAAGCGCCTGATGAAGAACCAAGAACTGGAACAAAATGTCTAGGGGTAGATGCTCCTCTTAGAGATTATTTACCATTTATAAAGAGAAGAAAATATGCTAGTAAAAAGAAGTGACTTGAAAAATGTACTCATCTAATTATTTTTTATAACAATATATCGTCCATACTTTTTGGCCTAATGAATGAATGAATGGTTTAATGGTTTAATGATTCAATGTAGTAAACTATTACCTTTATTGAATGCCAGTTTTTATTGAATCAATGTGTTGACTGAATGACCGAATTAATGAATGGTTTATTGAATGTTATTTTTTATTGTATGAATGTGTTGACTGAATGAAACAATGGTTTAATGAATGTTAGGCTTTATTGAATGAATGGTAGATGAAATTTCATGATGAAATATGGATGAATTTGCACGTATTTGTTTTTTTCAAGTTGATGCATTGGGTATGGGGAATTGAGAGTGATATGAGGGGGGGGAGGGGCCATAAGAGCTTCCACCTTCACGTGGTTGGCCCTGTTCAGTAGAGAATATTAATTTATTCTCGAAACAGAGAGGAGCTCAATGAATGGCTATGATGTTGGCTTTCTACAACCCACTAGCGTGTCATCTAAATTTTGACAATTTCTTGGAGCTTGTTGTGATGTTTGGTTGCTCATCATAACCAATTTCGAGTTTCCACAACTTTAAAGGCTGAGTAAATGATGCACTAGAATCAATATCCTGAACCTTCTCTTTAATTTCATTGGAATCAATATCCTTAACGTTCTCTTTAGTTTCATTGGAATCAATATCCTTAACCTCACATTGAACCCTTCCAAAATGGTCTATTTACCATTGAAGCCTGGATTCTGAAGCATGATATTTGCAACTAATCTAGCATACACCGACAACAATTAGAAACATGCTACCTGTAGTCAATGTTCATCATTTTTTATGGCTGCAACTTAATTGAGGATATTCGAACCTGCGGCCTATGTCTAGTCCCAAGGCTAACACCTTCAAGCTTGAAGTGAAATTGACAATGGGAGACCAGCTTCAAGCAGCTTGATTCATTTTGCATGCATTTCATAGTGGGAGACGATGGGCTACCACCTTTCTTTATTCATTATACATGCATTTCACTATGCAACAGTCTCAAATCCCCTCTGCGCTTTCCCTAAATTAGTTTCTCGATTCAGCATGACCCACACATGCTGTTCGAAGAGTGTTTCTAGTGGTCTAGAGTTTCATCCTGGAAACGGTGATGATTCATGGTATTATGTTTCCCTTTGGCTGCAATATGACCAACTCAAAGCTCTCATATGAAGGTTTGTTTGACAAATGTGATGGTTTCGGTTTCTCGATTCATCATGACCCAAACAGTCACATTTGTCAGAAAAACCTTCGCAATGGACTATGAGTTTTCCATATTGCAGCTGAAGGGAAACATAATACCATGAATGGTCACCGTTGCCAGGATGAAACTCAAGACCGTTGGAAACACTCCTTGGACGGCGGGCATGGGTCATATTGAATTGAGACACTAATTCAGGAAAAACGTAGTGAATCTGAGACTATTGCATAGTGAAACACATGCAGAATGAATGAAGAGTACTGGGTGTCGAGAGAAATGGTTGTGGGACTTCGTACAAGAGTAAATGGCGATGGGAATTGATTGACAAGGTCAGGCTTGAAGTTGGTAGCCTCGGGACTAGACTTAGGTCACAGGTTCGAATCTCCTCAGTTTTGTTACGTATCCTTTTATGTGTTTTCTTTATTTTCCTTTTTTAACATTATGTATCCCCTTTTGATAATTAGAATTGTTAATATCAATTCACTCGAGAATGAATGTAAAGGGGACTTCCACGGAAATCTGTTCCATCCAAACCTATCAAGTGTACTTTTAGGTCAAAAATATTCTTGTAACAAAGCGATGAAAGATCTTAGAAGCGAATGTAACAAAGCCCCGAATCCTTCATTTTATCCACTATGTTTTCTTTTGTTGCACTTTCAAATTCATCTACAATGATATCAACACACTACACATTATGGGAATAAGACGTTCACATTTGCATCTTCCACTACTACATCCAATTAAATATCATCTCCTTGGAACTCCACCATTGTAACACCACTCTCTTCTATAGTGTCATCTTCTACAACAATACCACTCACTACTGCAACATATATCCATTAAAAAATTTCCATTGTTTATTGAGTTTCTTGTACAAGCTCGACTATTACCCCCAATCTTTTCCTTATTGTATTTTGCTACAATCAATTCTTCTACACCTTTACTTGACTTGATAGCTTGAATATTAAATAATGCTAAGTATGGTTTTAGCTTGGAGTGAACACTTAGAGTTGTCATTCCAAGTTTGATAATAAAAGCCACCTTTCAAATAATGGACTATTATAATAATTAGAAAATATTTTCAACTTTATTATAAAGGTAAAGTTAAATTATTATATTAAAATCATATATAGTTTATAAATTATTTTATAATAATAATTTAAACTTATTTGGCTTTGAACAAGAATGAGGCATGGTACAACTTGGCATTTGCAATGAAGTAGGAAGGATATAATAGACCTTAATTTGGACAATGAAAGGAAATGGTCACTTAAACACGACTTCACAAATTTCAAGACTCCGAGGGTGTACTAGAAAAGAAAAAGAGGAATTGTAGCAACATACACTTCCAAACAATATTGTTTTTTTATTTTTATTTTCCATAGGTGTCGAATAACCGACGACCATGGCAAAGAAAACCAACGATTTCGCCATAGATCCGACATCCAACGACGTCGGTGCTCAGTCATTTTCAAGTGGGATAGGCATCGGTTTTCCGACCTCCACAGTGCACAAAATCGATGACTTTGCCATAGCTTCGACGTCAAAAGACGTTGGTGCTCAACCATTTTCAGTTCTGAGAGCCGTCGGTTTTTCGACCTCCACAGTGAAAAATACCGACGACTATGCCATAGATCCGATGGCAAAAGACGTCGGATCCAAGCCATTTTTAGTTGTGAGGGGCATCGGTTTTTCGACCACCACAATGAAAAATACCGATGACTATGCTATAGATCCGATGACCAAAGACGTTGGATCCAAGCCCTTTTCAATTGTGAGGGGCGTCGATTATCCAACCACCAGAAGTGTCGAATAATGAACGAAGACCAAGCCATCAGTTTTAATCCGAAATTGGACCGACGTTAAAAAATTACTAAGGTTGTCGGATATTCGACCACAAAATTTCAAAAATCCGACTTTTTGGCCATCGGATTTTGGGTCCAAAAAACCTAGGGAAATTTACCAAGGCCACTTGGACCAATTTTCCAACACTTAGCCATTTTTCAGAATTTGGACCTCTTTTATTTCTTTTGTTCTTAATATGAAAAAAATAAATTTCCTACTTTGGAAGGTTAATTTATTGCACATGTGACTATCAGGAAGTAACTGAAACCATCACTGGATATATACTTCAAGAAGGAACAAGTTCATGTCAACTGATGAATTTATCCCCACAAGGACAGTTCTCGGTGGGCATTTCCAAATAGCCCCTTAACCTTGTGATCTTAACACCTAGCCTAATTTCACTTGTTCTTAATATGTAAAACAAGTTTTTGACGCAAGTTGCCTTACCTGAAATAAGGTTCTTGCTTAACAATACACACGACACAGACCACAATGCTCACACAAACAAGGTGTAGAACAAGATGCCTGAATCAACTTATATTACTTCTCTAAAACGGTTACAATATAAGAATAACTATAAGCAAATAACTAAATACAATCGGCCTCAGTCGTTACAACTTAGAAGTAACTATGGTGTGTTCTCCCTGTGTGTCCACCTCACCCTCCCTGGTTCTCTACGGAACTCTGAGCTATGGTTCGATCTCAACAGTCTGCACTCGGCCAGTGTGACTCTTCACAACTCTCTCGGCTCTGTGCTCTGCTCTGCTGCTCTACCAACAATCTAACCCCTCTAGATTGAAGACCTTCTCCTCCTCTTCTACTCCATGGGTGATGTTTCCAACATTATTACAATCCCGAGACACGCGTTCCCTCCATTCATCGATCCTGTCCAAATCCTGTGAATCTGCACTGTCAGCTTCTATCCGTGCTACATAGCCTCTGTCCATGATGTCCTCTGTCACGTCCTTCACCAACTCACAATAACTGTCATAACTTCCTCAGTAACCCCGAACAACTACTAAGTACAGTTCATTGACTTTCCTGTCCTTCCAACCCTGCTATAGTAGTTAGTCACATCTCAACTGTTCTGTCGGCTCACTCCTTCCCATTACACTTGGCTTCACCAACCCTGTCGTGCCGTAGTTCAACCACTAGTCGACTACCCAACCTCTTACATCACTCGTCATCTGTCGACCATTTCTTGTTGATTCTCGACTTCTCGCGACATCTGCTGATCCTTCAGTCGGTCGCACCCTGAATGCTTCTGCTCGACTTGCTGACTTCAACAAGTCAACTTGCTCCCCGCACTAGTGGTCATCGGCACTCCCACTGGTCAGCTCCCTTCAGTCGATCAACTTCAACTGATCTGCCTAGGCCCTGATGCTCTTGCATCAGTCTCCCTGGGTGAAAAAGAATTTGACTGCTCCGTCAGTGTCCTGAACTCCTCTTCGAAAATCCATGTCGCTTCTTGCAACTCATCATTGGTCCATCGCACCAAGTATTCTTTCATGCGCAATCTACGAGTACGCCCCACTTCAGGCTCATCGATTACTTCTGCGATCCCTTCTTTATGTCGGTCTGGAATCTGTTCCATCCAGTCGATACTTGTTCCTTCCCCTTTATTGTTGTTTGACCCTTCTTCAAATTTATATAGGTTTGAGACATTGAACATTGCGGAAATGTTCAAGTCTTCCGGTAATTCCCACATAGGCATTGTCCGAAATCTTCTTCAAAATCCTGCATGGTCCTATCTTCTTCAATTTCGGCTTGTTGTATGTTCTTGTCGGAAATCGCTCCTTCCACAAATATGCATAGACTAAGTCCCCTTCTTGGAATGACAATAGTCTCTTCCTCTAGTCGGATCTCAACTTGTAGGCCGCATTACTCTTCTCGATGCACTTCCGCACATTTTCATGAACTTCATGCATATTGTTCGGAACCTATGTCAACCCTTCTCTTTACTATGTTAGTATATTGTTGTTGGTAGCATATGCTTTGTAAGTCGTCCCATAGTATTTGTTGATCCGTAGTTTAGATTAGCCCATAGTATTGACCCATAGTATTGGACGCATATGCTTTGTAAGTCGTCCTGTAGTATTATGTGTCCCATGGTTTTGACTCATAGTATTGGGCATAGACTTATTATATAAGTGTGTGTTGAGGTCATTGAATACACCGTGAAGTTAATTGTATTGAGCTTGCTAAAAGGAGGTTGTCCCCTCGAAGTGGACCATGATCAATATAAAAGTGATTCTAAGTTCTATTATTTATGATACCTCGTGTATTTGCATTAATTAATTATTGCAGGTTCATCACATCTGGTATCCGAGCACTTTCTTAGGCTCATTGGGTGGAATTTCTGCTAAATTGTTTTTTCGCATTTGTTGCAGCTTCGGATTTGGAAATAATCCCTATCTGCTTAACTATGGGAAGTACTTGGGCATAAGCCCTAAAACTCATTGTGAGGAGTACGACAGGAACCCCAAAGTAGCTAACCCATTAAGAGGACCTGCCAGCAAAAATGGCAACGACCCCTACCTGATTGACTAGTTCCCACCCGTGAGGTAAACCAAGAGCTATCATTTGTGGCAAAGCGGTTATCATTTTTACCTGAGTCGTGGAGTGAGGGGTACTGCCCCAATACACAAACCGTCAAACAGCATTGGTGGCCGAGTGAAACACCTGAACTGTTAGGAAGGCATACATACCTGGGGTCCATATCTATTTTCAGTTGAACTGTTGCCGATCACTTCGGCTCCAGATCCAGCCATTTCAGATCTATTCTAAAATTCATTCCAGATCCAGTCGCTGTTTCAGATCCAGCCATTTTCGATCCCTTCCGCACCATTGCAGATCCATCTATTGCGAATCCCTTCCGTGCTGCTACCGATCCATTTCTCCATATCTCACTTGTTTTCACTCTATTTCCCTTGAAATTTTAAGGGAACCCCTTCCATTCCATTTTGCATCTTTCATTCCTGAGGACCCTATCCCCAATTCCCCTTCCCAAAGCTCGAAATCCCACATTTGTCTATTTTTAGGGTTTGCCATAACTTCCTCAGATTTCACCCAATCACCTTCAAATTTTACCACAGAGTTCCTTTCTGAATTCTGCTTCTTTGTCCCTCTCTGCCAAATTTTCTCATTCTATCACCCCACTTCTGAAATCTCCATTTTTGCTTTCTTGTCCTTTTGATAGTGTCCAAAATCTAGTCAAACCCCAATTACCCATCAGATTGTTTCCCCAATCCAAATTTCCCTTTACTAAATCAGCTTTTGTTTGTGTTTTTCTACCCATTCCACCCAAAAAAAAAACATGGTTATGGTTGTCACCCGTGCAGGAGCACACACCATGGAGGAAGCACTTGTAGCCATCCAAACCAAACTCCAAGATCTGGATGAAAAATTTCTCAGCCTCCATCTTCAACATTCAGCCATGAACAATACCAGACAACCAGAATCTTTTGCAGCCACCAGGTTCTCTTCTTCCAACAATTTTTGTGGGTCGAAGCTTGATTTTCCTCGCTTCAATGGTACTGATTCAACTGGATGGATATATCGAGCAGAACAATATTTCAGTCTGCATAATACTTCTGATGCCCAAAAAGTTCCACTTGCATCCTTTCATTTGGAACAGGAAGCCCTTCAATGGTACCGTTGGTACATCAAAGCTCATCCCGAGACAAACTGGACAGATTTTTTCCAACTCATTTTGCCACGATTTGGTCCTAGTGCTTTTGATGATTTCACAGGAGCACTCACTAAACTTCACCAAATTGGCACAGTGAGAGAGTATTAGACAGAATTTGAGAAATTGGCCAATCACACAGAAGGATTGCCTAATCAATTCTATAGGATTTGTTTTATCAGTGGTCTCAAGGATGAAATCCACTCAGAGGTCAAAATGTTTTGTCCCAACATAATGATGGAAGTCCTAGGTTTGGTTAAGCTGGCCGAGGACAAGATCACAGCTCAACAACGCTCCAAACCCACCTTTGTTTCCTTCAGAAATATGGGTTCCCAACGACCTCCCATCACGCTTTCTCCTCAACCAACTCCTACCAAGCATTTGTCTAAAATAGAAATGTAGGCACACCGAGAAAAAGGGCTTTGCTATAATTGTGATGAGAAATTCACTCGGGGACATAGATGTGTTCAACAAAAGCTCTATCTCTTGGATGTGGATTCTCCGCTTGCCTTAGAACTTGGTGAAGAAGCTACAGATACAATAGATGATCAGGTCGACATTCAACACCTGCCTGTTGACACCCTATCTCAGGATGACCCACCCGAGATCTCTCTCCATGCTGTAACTGGCGTCACCACCCCACAAACAATGTGGGTCAGGGGATACTTCAAGAAGCTCCCTCTTACCATACTCATTGATTATGGTAGCACTCATAACTTCATTGACCCTCAAATTGCCAAACAGGGTGATTGTTTTGTCCATCCTTTCTCCAACTTTGAAGTCATGGTTGCCAATGGGGGAACCTTACCTTGCAAGGGGAAGTGTCACAATGTGCGTATCTCTATGGAAGATTATAACCTACGCTCTGACATGTTTTCCTTGTCCTTAGGCGGATGTGATGTGGTTTTGGGCGTTCAATGGTTACGCACACTTGGCCCCATCTTATGGGATTTTGCTGAACTTTGGATGTAGTTTAAAGTCAATGGGGCACAACAAAAATTTATGGGCTTACAACCAGGGTCTCTCTGCATCATCAGTTCACATCGCCTGGAAAAAATCCTTAAGAGGAATTCACATGGTGTCATCTCTCAGCTCAATTCCATTCAAATGCACCCATCAACAGTCTCCACTACTTCCTTGTATAGATATGCAGGTATCTTTGCTGAACCAATGCGCTTGCTGCCTTCAAGAGACCTTTCCGGTAAGAATTTAGCCACATCTACCTCTCAGCAGGAAATGGTGTCTATTTTGCATGCAGTATAGAAGTGACAACCATACTTATTAGGGAATTATTTCTGCATCAAGACTGATCTCCAGAGTCTGGAAAATTTTCTGGAACAATGGGTCTCCTCCCCAACACACCTGAAATTGGTTATCCAACTCATGGGTTATCCCTATGTGATCACTTACAAGAAGGGTAAGGACAATATGGTGGAAGATGCTCCTTCTCACACAATTGATGACCCAGTATCTCTTACAACTCTTTCTCTACTTGTTCTAAATTGGTTGCAATAGGTTCAATAGGGCTCTCTCTTCTATGAACTCCATGCTTCTTCATCAACAGGGCACTCTGGGTTCTGCAAAATGTATAACCAGGAACAATGTAACTTCTTTTGGCAGGGACTAAAAATGACAATTCAACAGATGGTGGCTGACGATGATACTTTCCAAGCCAATAAGGGTGAAATGACACTCCTTTCGGGTTTGCTCAAACCCTTTCCTATCCCTACATAGCTTTGTCCAACTATTTCTATGGATTTCCTAGCAGCGCTCTGGTGGTACAATGCCACATCTCAAAGGACACCATATGAAGAAGTCTATGGAAAAACACCGCCAGTTCTTCTTCCATACACCCTTAGCAACTCCCCACTTTAGGAAATTGACTCAGTTCTTCACAACCGCGATCAGATTCTTCTCATTCTGCAGGACATCTTCACATGGCCAGAATTCGCCTGAAACAACAAGCCGATCAACACCATTTTGAGCGCATTTTCCACGCAGCTGACAGGTTCCTTCTTCATCTACAGCCTTCCAAGCAATCCTCCTTGACACTCCAAAGGCATCAGTGGCCCGAAATGCAACCCGAGGATGATACCGGGGAACCACTCCTTCAGATTCTGCAGCAATTTCTCCAACCAAAGCTTTGAGGACAAAGCTTTTTCTAAGGGAGAGGGGATGTTAGGAACCTATGTCAACCCTTCTCTTTACTATGTTAGTATATTGTTGTTGGACGTATATGCTTTGTAAGTCGTCCCGTAGTATTTGTTGATCCGTAGTTTATATTAGCCCATAGTATTGACCCATAGTATTGGATGCATATGCTTTGTAAGTCATCCCGTAGTATTATATGTCCCATGGTTTTGACTCATAGTATTGGGCATAGACTTAGTATATAAGTGTGTGTTGAGGTCATTGAAGACACCGTGAAGTTAATTGTATTGAGCTTGCTCAAAGGAGGTTGCCCCCTCGAAGTGGCCCAGGATCAATATAAAAGTTATTCTGAGTTCTATTATTTTTTATATCTCATGTATTTGCATTAATTAATTATTGCAGGTTCATCACACATATGCTTTGCGAATGATTCTGCATCCGCGGTCTTCCTAGTTTCTGTCGGCAATTCGACCAAATCTGCCACTACATGTGGACTCCTCCCTTGAACAACCTAGAATGGACTCAATCCTATTGATCGATTCACATAATTGTTATACGCAAAATCTGCTTGTGGCAACACATTTTCCCACTGCTTGGGTCTGTTGGCTACTAAACATCTCAGAAGGTTTCCCAAACTTTTGTTTACAACCTCGGTTTGTCCATCTATCTGCGGATGATATGCCGAACTAAACTCTAACTTCATGTCGAGTTTCTTCCACAAGGTCCTCTAGAAACGCCCCATGAATTTAGTATCCCTATCCGACGTGATACTCTTTGTCAACCCATGCAACCTAACTATTTCCTTAAAGAATAGCATAGTGATCCCTGTGGCATCACTTGTTTTCTTACATGGTAGGAAATGTGTCATCTTCGAAAATCTATCAACTACACAAAATATTGAGTCATTCCCCTACTGTTTCCTTGGCAATCCTAACACAAAATCCATGCTAAGATGCTCCCATGGGTTTTCCGGTACTGGCAATGGTGTATACAACCCTGTAATCTGACTCTTTCCCTTTGCCAACTGGCAAACTTGACATTGTCTAACCCATTTTCTGACATCTGTCGACATCCTTGGCCAGAAATACTTTTCGTCGATTAGTGCTTTGGTCTTGTCGATCCCAAAGTGCCTTGCTAAGCTGCCATTGTGAAATTCTTGAATTAGGTTCTCTCTCACTGATCCTCTGGGAATACATAGCTGACTTCCCCTGAACAGGTAACATTCCTGAATGAGGTAACTCAAGTATTTAGTCCTGTCGGTGCTCCAAGGTTCATGACACGCCTTCCACATCTTCACAAAATCTTCGTCAGCTTCATACTCCATCTTTATCGACTCTATCCCTGTTGCCTGGACAGTCATCGTGCTCAATAGCGCAACTCTCCTGCCCAATGTGTTGGCAACTTTGTTTGACTTTCCCGACCTATGTCGCAACACGAACATATATCTTAGGAGTAGCTCCACCCACTTCATGTGTCTCTGATCCAACTTTGACTGAGTATTCAGATACCTCAGCGCTTGATGATCGGTGTATAACACAAATTCCTGTGGCAACAAATAATGCCTCCATTCTTCAATGGTTGTATGATAGCATAGAATTCCTAGTCGTAGACCGAATATTTCTGCTTCGCTCCACTCATATTTTCACTGAAGAATGCAATTGGTTAGCCTTCCTGGCTCAACACTGCTCCAATTGTTGTTCCACTCACATCACAATCGACCTGGAAAACTTTGTCAAATTCTAGGAGCGCCAACACTGGGATCTCAGTGACCTTTTCCTTCAATTTGTCGAAAGCTTCCTAGGCCTTACTCGTCCACTTGAACTCGACCTTTCTCATGCATTCTGTCAATGGTGCACAAATCCAACTGAATCCCCTAATGAACTTCTGGTAGAAACTAGCAAGTCCATGGAAACTTCTCACTACAGTCGTACATGTCATTTCTGGCCAATCTACTATTTCCTTCACCTTCTCGGGGTCCATATCCAACCCTTTACCTGAAATTACAAATCCCAAGTACACCAATTCCTTCTTCATGAAGAAACATTTTTGCAGGTTAATCATCAGCTTCTCTCCCTGCAATTTCTACAATACTTGTCGAACGTGCTCCAAATGTTCTGACTTGGTCTGACTGAAAATCAGAATGTCGTCTAGATAGACTACGGAAAAATTTCCCAAGAATGGTTTCAACACTTCATTCATCAATCTCATGAATGTACTGGGTGCATTAGTCAAACCGAATGGCATGACTAACCACTCATATAACCCTTCTATTGTCTTGAATGTTGTCTTCCATTCATCTCCTTTTCTGACCCTAATCTAATGATATCCACTCTTCAGGTCTAACTTTGTGAAGTATGCCGCTCCACTCAGAAAATCCATCAAGTCATCCATCCTTGGCAATGGAAATTAATACTTGATTGTGATCCTGTTTATGGCTCTGGAGTCAGTACACATCCTCCATTCCCCTCCTTTCTTGGGTGTCAATACCATTGGTACTGCACACGGGCTCAAGCTTTCTCGAATCAATCCCCTGTCCAACAACTCTTGGACCTGTCAGTTGATTCTTGTCCCTTTGCTGAACTCATCCTATATGGTGCTTTGTTTGGCAGACTCGACCCTAGAATTAAGTTGATCTAATGGGATATACTCCTTTCCGGTAGTAATCCCGTTGGTTTCTCATCAGCCATTATGTCCCTAAACTATTCGAGCAACTCCTCGACTTCGACCAGAATGCTCTCCATCTCAGTCGTTCCTTTGACATATGGTCCCTATGGAATGATTGCATAAAATCCCGACTACTTTTCCTCCTCTATGAGGAATTCCTTAGCGGTGCTCATCAACACTCACTTTTCCCAAAGGTTGCTCTCGCCGTCCTTGCTGTCGGCTGGCTCTCCTCGCCTCGGCGTAAGAGTCCTTTTCATGCCATTCTTCCACACTGTGACTGTGTTAGCTCGACTGTCATAGATCATATTACGATCATATTGCCATGGCCTCCCTAACAATAGATGGCATGCATCCATGGGAACTACATCACACAGTACGTTGTCCTCTAATCCTTCAACTCTGAAGTTGATCAGGCACTATCTAGTCACCTTAACATGGTGTCCTCTCTGCAACCATGAGATCTTGTAAGGGTGTGGGTGTTCATGACACTTCAACCCGATCTTGTCGATGACTTCTGTCGACACAAGATTCTATGTACTCCCACCATCAACTATGGTCTTGCAACGCCATTCCCCGATCCACACCTTCATTTGAAAAATTGCCTTCCATTGTGCTAGTTCCATCGGGTCCCGTTGATCTTCTTGGATCAAATCTCTCTGAACTGTCAGATTTTGGTTCTTCTTTTTCTCACCTCCACTACTATCTGATGTTGATTCTTCCCTCTCATCGACCTGCTCATCCTTTCGATGTTTGGGTTTCAACTCTTCTGTAGCATGTAGGTTTTCTGGGCGTTCATATGCCTTATGGCCCATTCCCCGACATTTGTAACAGATTATGGCTGGTCTGTTAACTCCCTTCTTGTCGGATGGACCACTTCGACTATACGTGCCTCGACCACGGTTCTCACGACCATCGCGTCGGTTCTCTTGCACTCTTTCTTTCATCGATGTCCCTTCTGTGCATCGACTATCTTCGACACCTCCTCTCTTGTAGCCACTACCTTGAACTTTCACGGAGACAGTCTTTCCACCCCGACTAGTTATCCTACCTCTGGTCGTTGCGGAATTTCTCGACAGTTTTTCTTCCGTCTTCAGAGCTAGCTGATAGGCTTCTCCAACTGCTCTGAATCTCGACATGTTGAGCTCATCCTAAACAACATACTTCAGGTCGTTTACATATATGGTGACATCTTCTTCTCCTTCATCAGTTTCTCTTGACCGAATCGACAATTGGTAGAACTCCTCCTTGTACTCTTTCACGGTCATCTCTTTTTGTCGAAAGTTTTGTAACTTCTTGAAAAAGGAAATCACATAGTCATTTGGAAAGAACTTCCCCTTCAACTTGGCAACCATCCTGTCCCAAGATTTGATTTTCTCCTTGCCTTTCTTGAGTCTGTCAGCCTGTACATTGTCCCACCACAACGAGGCATGACCTTTCAACCTTAGACATGCAGTCTTAACCCTTTTAGGATCCTCGATCTGCTCCACATCGAAGTATTTCTCCATCTCTCTGAACCAGTCGATCAAGTCTTCTGGGTCTAGGCTTCCCGAGTACGTACGCACATCTATCTTTGCCTGACCTCTCATTTCTGTCAGAACATTGATGAGTTTTTCCTCTAGTTCTTCTGTTGTGGCTTCTTAAGCTTCCACCTCCTTTAATTCCTTGTCGTTGTGGTCTAGTGTTTCAGGAATGCAACCACGCCTCTACATTGTTTGGATGCATTCGTCGAACATCTCATGATCCACTGTGACGGCTATTGCACCATGTGCTATTTGTCCTCAGACATTAACGCCTCTGTGAGCCATCTTCAACCTCTGCTGAAAATTCTCACACCTTGAACACTGACGCAAGTCAGGTTGGTATGGTCTTCTCTTCTCCAACCGGACTTTCCTCCGGGATCTGATACCAACTGACGCAAGTTAGGTTTGTATGGTCTTCTCTTCTCCAACCGGACTTGCCTTCGGGCTCTGATACCAACTGACACAAGTCGCCTTACTTGAAATAAGGTTCTTGCTTAACAATACACATGACACAAACCACAGTGCTCACACAAACAAGGTGTAGAACAAGATGCCTGAATTGGCTTATATTACTTCTCTGAAATGGTTACAATATAAGAATAACTATAAGGAAATAACTAACTACAATCGGCCTCAGCAGTTACAACTTAGAAGTAACTATGGTGTTTTCTCCCTATGTGTCGACCTCACCCTCCCCTGGTTCTCTACGGAACTCTGAGCTATGGTTCGATCTCAATAGTCTGCACTCAGCCAGTGTGACTCTTCACAACTCTCTCGGCTCTGCTCTACTGCTCTGCCAATAGTCTAACCCCTCTAGACTGAAGGCCTTCTCCTCCTCTTCTACTCTACGGGTGATGTTTCCAAGATTATTACAATCTTGAGACACGCGTTCCCTCCATTCACCAATCATGTCCAAATCCTGCGAATCTACACTGTCAGCTTCTACCCATGCTGCATAGCCTCTGTCCATGATGTCCTTTGTCATGTCCTTCACCAACTCGCATTAACTGTCATAACTTCCTCAACAACCCCGAACAGCTACTAAGTATAGTTCATTGACTTTCCTGTCCTTTCGACCCTACTACAACAGTTAGTCAAATCTTGACTGTTTTTTTGGCTCACTCCTTCCCATTACACTTGGCTTCACCAACCCTATCGTGTCGTAGTTCGACCACTAGTCGACTACCCGACCTCTTACATCGCACGTCATTTGTTGACCATTTTCTGTCGATTCTCAACCTCTCGCGACATCTGCTGATCCTTTAGTCGGTCACACCACGAATTCTTTTGCTCAACTTGCTAACTTCGACAAGTCGACCTACTCCCCACACTAGTGGTCATCGACACTCCCGCTAGTCGGCTCCCTTCACTCGATCAACTTCGACTGATCTGCCTATGCCCCGATGCTCCTGCATCAATGTTTTGTCACTTTGGTAGGTTAATTTCTTGCACATGTGACCATCATAAGGAAAACGGGAAGCGTGGATGGATAACCACTACAACAAGGAACAAATATATGTCACCCTTTAAAATTTTTTATACACACACATCATCTGGCGGGCATTTGAAACTAGCTTTTTAAACTACTAATTCAACACTTGGACAAAAAATTGTCAAACCCTAGGGTAACATAAGATTTTTGTATTTTCATCAACTTGGAAGTATGAGATTCCCAATGGATAGAGGCGAATAAGGTGATTCCATCTAGACCAATTTCATCCTTTGAGACCTCTTTCTCTCTCCTCGACGGGTGTTTTTTTGGAGCAGTGAAAATCAAGCTAAGAAGCACGTTTGGTAGATCAATATCTTCAACTATAGATACTTTTTGGACAAACCAATGATATGATTGGATGCACCAATTAAGAGTCTAGAGACCCATATCCTCAAAATACTTTAAGACATCAACCACAGGAAATCGCGGGAATTTTACTAAGGTCACTCAGGAATTTTTACCAGTAATTTTATACTTGGATAATTTTTGCATTTTCCTAGACTAGAGCAATTTGCCTGAAACACTATTTTCGAAGACCCATAACTTCCTTTTCAGACAATCTCAAGACAAGTTGAGACCATGGTCAGGTAGACAAATCAACAAGCTACAACCTGACACTATGGGGCAGGCATTTACCTTAACCTATGAATTATGGCGGGCATTTTCCTGAGGCCACTTGGGCAGTTTTACTACCATTGATGCAAAAACATCCCAGAACCATGTTTTGGTAGGCCTTTAACTTTGTCATCAAACACCCTCTTTGAGAACTGAGACCATGGTAAGATAGCCTCTTACACAATATATAACATTATAGTTTTAGATAAGTTTTATCATTCTCCTATGAGGTACGGTGGGCAATTTCCCAACGCCACTTGGACCAATTTTCCAACACTTAGCCATTTATCATAATTTGGACCTCTTTTGTTTCTTTTGTTCTTAATATGCAAAACAATATTTTCGCTACTTTGGCAGGTTGATTCCTTGCACATGTGACTATCAGTAAGTAAACTAAAACCATGATTGGATAGCTACTTCAACAAGGAACAAGTTCATGTCAACTGATGAATTTATCCCCACAAGGCCAGTTCCTGGCGTGCATTTCCAAATAGCCCCTTAACCTTGTTATTTTAACACCTAGCCTAATTTCACTTGTTCTTAATATGCAAAACACGTTTTTTTTCACTTTGGCAAGTTAATTTCTTGCATATGTGACCATCATAAGGAAAATTGAAAGCGTGGATGGATAACCACTTCAATAAAGAAAAAATAAATGCCACCCTTTAAATTTGTTGATGCACACAAATCATCTGGTGGGAATTTGAAGCTAGCTTTTTAAATTACTAATTCAACACTAGGACAAAAAATTGTCAAATCCTAGGGTAATCTGAGATTTTTTTTCATCAAATTGGAAGTGTGAGACACCCAATGGATATAGACCAACAAGGTGATTCTATCTAGACCAATGCACCTGATTATAGTCTCATTCTTGGAAAATAGGCTCTGGTAAATAATATATTGGCCTGCTATGATGATTTTTGCACTTGACCATCGACTCATTCGTGATAAAAATTCATTTTCCAAGAAGACACCGGCCGTCCAAAACAACCAATCAACCTAATTTGCACCATGTCAGAACATGCTCCCCTTTGGAAAAAATGGCCAAGTACTGAAAAGTGATAGCTTATGTTTATGTGCTTTTTTATGTCAATGTACAACGAGTTTATAAAATTCCAAGTACAACCCATTTATAAAAAATGAAAGCTTATTTTTGTGCACTTTTTATGTTAAAGTACAACCAATTTATAAAATTCCCTCTGGTTATAAGGCCTGATGTCAGCATAGGGAAAAGTGCATACCCAAGTCATGGATTATTACCTGGAAATACACTCAAGAAAAATGTTTTGTTGTTGAAATACTCTTTGAGGGCATAAATTGTGAGCCTGAAATACAGTATACAGGCATAATTTGTGAGCCTGAAATACAGTCTGCGTGCATCACCTCACCTCCGCTTCAAACCTAGATAACCATGCCCGAAATTCAAACAGGGGCATTCTCTACCACGAGCACATTTGAAACACGGGAATACTCCTTTGCAACCCCAATTGAAACACAGTCATCCACAAACGATAGGATAATAGTAAAAAAATTCTAGGAGTATTTTGATGCATGGAGAGATGCAAAGATGTGGCCACCAGGTATGGAAACTATACTGAGGAAAGTAGAAGTTTTCAACTTTTTGTTTGGAATTTTCAATTAGGTTGATGAGGAGATAGATGAGGCAATTTCAAAATATAATGTTGGGAATACAAAACTCATAATTTTTGGGAAGTGGGTATACCTCTAATCTGATTTGGTTTCCCGAGCTACAAATATTCTATGCAGATGGGGAGCGATTTTAAGCTCTTGGAAAAGTCCTAGACAGGAGAAGAATCAGATGGCCAGTAAAATTTGTGGGTGAGAAGTACATGTTTTGAGGAATGGTTTAAGAATGCAATATGTCCCTCCCGGAATATATAAAACATTGACTCAGATTGTCCTTGGGACAATTTTGAATCATCACATGTAGGACATTTCTGGTGAATGTATGCGGGTAGTGATACATTGGGCGGAAGATATACTTGTAGATATTCCTTATCTATTGGCTAAGAAAGTCTACTCTGACCTGCAAGAGAGCCAATTAAGGAAGGATAAATTTAGTTTCCCTGGAACACTTAAAAAAATTATTGATTTATGTTGACCCCATGCTACTGAAACAGAGATTGGTGATATCAACTAGCATGAAAATATATCTATTCGAAAACCACATGTTCATAAAACATACATTAGGAAATGTAATAGCAGAGAACATAATGAGGAATTGTCAGTACAGTATCGTCATCAGAACGAGCAATTAGTACAATCTCCTGAGAACCATGGAGAATTACCATTACACCCTCCTGAACAGAACGAGGAATCGCTAGTACAAAGTCCTGACCACCATGGCGAATTACAAGTACAATCTCCCGATTTTGTCACAAATGATGTAGGTCATGCTGCCACAAGTTTGAAAGAGTTACATGGACATGTAGATAGAGTTAATTGAGAGGAGGTGACAAGAAATCAAATGGAACAAACTACTGCTCACTTTTCCATTCCTCAAGATGTTTTTGATAGAATTCCTCCTAAACACTTGGAAATTGAGTATGATTGTTCTTCCAAATCTAAATCAAGGGCTTCCTCTATGCATTTAGACATTCCATCATATAATTTTCATAGTAGTTACGTGTTCATCCTATATTATAAAATGGATCATGTCAAGGAACAAGCTTCCTATATATGCAATTGTGCGAAAGAGGGCTTGAGAAAATATAATAATATTTTAGAATTCCTCAAAGAGATAGCAGTGTTGCAAAAGAGAGTTGTGGATAATGAATTCAAAGCAAACAAAATTATAAAATGGAAAGAAGAAATGGTTGAATTATTATCCAAAGAAGTAGAAAAAATCAATGATGATGCTGAAAATTAAATTGAGTTAGTGAGGGTCGTGTATCAAGAGGCTTTGGAAAAAGATAATTCTGAAGTGAGTGAACTCAAAGAAGAGTAGAAAAAAGATCCCATGTTCTCAATGTACCACCAATAAGGATAGAAATGGCTCCTTTATAGGTATTGGAGAAGAAAATTAAAGAAAATGAATAGGTAATACAAGGATATCAATTGAAGATGAAAGATTCAGAAGGAAGCCATGGAAAAAAAGTTGTAGAATTAGAATCAATAATTTCCAGTTTGAGAAAAAAAATTTCTAAGCAAGATGATAAGCTGAGAGGAAAAAGGTTAGAAAGGATCTCTCAATCTCTGGAACTTAAAAACCAAAGTAGAGGAAAAAAAATTTCCATTCAAGAAGGTGGTGAGGTTGAAGGTAAGGGTACCAAAGGAGATGAGGGTAAGGGTAGAAGGAAAAAAACACCTACATGTACAATGTCATTAGAAGAGCGAGGTAATTCCTTGGCAAATCAAGAGAAGATGCTACAAGAATGCTTCTCAACGAGTATTTCAATAGATGATTTGTTTGGATCATCACCGTTATATAAAGAAATGAAAGAGAAGATGGTTGGGAAAGGTGCAAAAATAAGGGATCTGGAATAAAAACTCTTTGATGACTGAAAAGTTCAGAACTTGGGATGTGATATGGAAATTCAAAAACTTAAATCCACAATTGCTAATTTGGCAAAGGAATTACAAGGTCGAGCTACTGCGATGATGGAAATTCCTGTCGTTCCCAATGAGACAGGGTCGAGGGAAAAAAAGAACGAGAAAGAGATACAAAATCTGAAATGTGAATTGATTGAAGCTAAAGATCAGTTGAAAAATACTAGACAACAAATCGAGGTCAAGGAAAAATAGGAATCAACGAAGTATAAGAAAAATGTGGGAATGTTGAACAAACTAATGGAGGAAAAAAATGTTTTGCTTGGAAATTTAAAAAAAGTTTCACAGAGAGTTAAAGAGCTTGAAAACAAATTGAAAAAATTGCCTTGCACAACTCCAGAACAATTACAGTCTTCTACGAAAGGCAAGAGAGACCATTCAGATTTGTCTTCTGGTCAAGAGGAGGGATTGCAGCCGTCTCAGAAACATGCTAGACATATATAAATCAATGTATATATGTATTTATCAACAGGTAATGATTAATTTTTGTATGATGGAGTTTTGTATTTATTGGCATATAATGAAAAATGCTTTTTAGTTGTCTTAATTTTCATGTCCAAAAGTTAGTGGTTCTACAGTCAATGCTTATGAAGTATGGTATTCATGTTTATTCAGCCCTCATTTGTATGGTATTCATGTTTATGAAGTCCTAATTTTTTTATTGAGATCTTCTTAATGTCTAGGAGTTAGTGTTTATATAGTCAATGCTTTGGTTTTTACTTTATTCTGATGTGAGGCATGATTCTCAACAATTGCATAGTGACATTTTTACACCTATGACCACTTATTTTCGTGGATCTAAGTGCTTCCTCACCTTCTTTGATGGATTTTATATGCACAGATCGATAGAATTTGTCCCACTATTTTCCATAGATGAATCTACAGATAATTCCCAACATATTTCAGTGGATTCCCAACATGATTCCCACTATGAGTGTTGATTTAAGGGCATAAAAGGGATATTGAGCAACATTTTCTCAAATCTGGGCACACTATGGGTTTTAAAATCAATTCTCAGACCTATTCCTAACCTCCTAATAGCATTGAGAGGCATTTATGGGTTAATTTTGGGCAATCTATGCATGATTCAGACCTTAAAGAAGCAGTAAACCTCATTGTTTATAAATTAGGGTTAATTCTGGGAAATCTATGCACGATTTTGGAGTTTTCTCTTCGATTTTGGATTCTAAAAGCACCCAATAGCCATGGCAGCCCCAATATCCTCCAACCTGTGCATGTTTGAGCCTTCTAAAAGCCTAATAATAGAATGAATTCAGAACTATATCCAACAATAATAGGTCTCTTAATACAATCCGTGAGATGTAGAACAGTTGGTTGCGGGATATGGTTAAGACACCCTCTAAGCAGAAAGGTAACCGGTTCTAATCTTATGGATACCAAAAAATCCAACCATGTTAAGGTTGGTGCAGTCCAGGCCGGGTGTGATCCCCGGGTGATTTTGATGGCTTAGATGCCCTTGGTTCGTGGTAACTTAGCCAAAGGCAAACTTGCTAGTGAAGGAGGTTCCACCACTTTGCCAACAAAAAACAAAATAGGTCTCTTAATACATTAAGACCATATGAATGCCATTTCATTACGAATGTTATGTTCTTCACCACTTTGCATACAATGTTGCTTTATGATCATTTTGGACTTTTCATCATAACAGGTCTCTTAAGACATTAAGGCCATAAATATCACCAAAATATCAACAAAATAGGTCTCTTAATATATTAAGACCATATGAATTTCATTTCATTATGAATGTTATGTTCTTCACCACTTTGCATACAATGTTGCTTTATGATCATTTTGGACTTTTCAACAAAACATATCTCTTAATACATTAAGGCCATTAATATCACCAAAATATCAACAAAATAGGTCTCATAATATATTAAAACCATATGAATGACATTTCATTACGAATGTTATGTTCTTCACCACTTTGCATACAATGTTGCTTTATGATCCTTCTGGACCTTTCAACAAAACATATCTCTTAATACATTAAGGCCATACATATCAACAAAATCGGTCTCTTAATATATTAAGACCATATGAATGCCATTTCATTACAGATGTTATGTTCTTCACCACTTTGCATACAATGTTGCTTTATGATCACTTGGGACTTTTCTCTTTTTTGGTTGTCTCATACTTGGTTTATCAAGACCAGTTTTCATTTGATTGTTAGCTTCCAATACTTGGATGCCAAGAGCTGTCCCTTGAATTTCTTGTTCATCAGCACTCTGCACTGCCCCATTTATTGAGGATTAAAGACACCTTCTATTGTGAATCCTAGATTCCGTCAATGGCATATCAACAGTAGTTTCTCCATTCAATTATTTTATTTGAATGGTCTCCAATGCCTCTATTGTCGATGATGAAAGACCCAAATTTTTATTGTTATTGTCATCATCCATCACTAGGGTATCAGAACCAAGTGCCCCTTGAATTTGTTGTGTTTTATCACAGTGAACTGGCTCATTTGCACTGATTGGCAATGTGGACAAAGTTAGAGTTCGAGCAAAAGTTATAACTTCAACCACAAATCAACTAGATTGATAAATACACACTGATATGTAATGAATTGAACTAATATAATACTCACTATTGGAGGGAAAGACATGATGTTGTTTTTTTGTTTTAACACCATTTTTTTCCGTGTTCTTTCCAAAGCAATGTGATTCACGATAAGCCTCTTCTCCATATTTGCTGATTGGTTTTGATCTCGGAAGACGATTATTGACCTGGGAGGACATATTAATAATTAAACACACACATTATGAATCCTCACACTATAAAGTTAAAATCGAACCAGATAACATATAAAATTAGGAAAAACTTATTGTTGGTGTTGCAATCAATGATTTCTTAGAATTTTTTTCCCATGATTTAAATAGTTGTTCAACTTGTTGACAAGTGACATCAGGGAAACATAATGCCAATTGTGCTGCAGTTTCCTTATACGATTGATTCCTTTACTTATCATATTCATTATGAAGTTGACTTCTAATATTTGAAGGCAAGAATCTTCTTTGTCTAAACTTTTGGAAGTGCCTTATGATCTCATAACAAGCTTGAAAAATTGTGCTCTCATCTCCTTTACAAGACACATTCTATCATGTTCAAATGTGCCTCTATTATCCTTATGGGCTCCTCTTCCTCCTCCTTGGTTTCTATACAAATATTTTATTTCTCTATGCTTACACTCCATTACTTCATTCCTTAAACGTCCCAATGTATAACGAAGAATAGAATGTGTCATATGAAGAGCATGGGTCCCTTGGACATGCATATAAGGAACCATATCATCTCCTAAAAAACAAGAAGACAACCACAACAACTCACTTGTAAGGAAGCCAATCCTGCAATGACAGTGGATAAAACTGTTTGTCATGAATGAAATAATACCACCATTCAAACTACATAATATGATGAAACTGACATACCTTTTCTCATATGCATATACATCATCCCCCCTACACCCTTGCAGTTGAAACATGTGGAATTCTTTATAACACTTCCACATCCTAGCCAACTTTTTATTCTTCTCTTCATCTGGAAGGCCTTCAATAACCTAGAAACAATACATAAGTTTCAATGCATATGAATAAATAATAATTTTTATTTGTTGACTCTAGTTTTCATTGATGTCAAAGGAGTTCAGTAATGACAAAGAAATAAAGGAAAAGGATATGATGATATGAAATATATGGTGATATCATTTTTACAATTTGGCCTAGTTATATAGAGATTTGTTAGTTTGGAGAAATTCTGAAAAGGAAGTGATGACATGTCATGTATGATAATGTGGCATGTGTAATGGGGCTGGAAAGACACATGATGGTGTTCTACTGCTATCATGAAGTTAGTGTTGAAATTTGACATCATTCTAGGAAAGCTGGCAATTTTGTGAAACTTTAGAAAATGACTAAGTATGGAAAAATTAGTCCAAACTACTATAAGAAAATGCCCGCCATAATTCATAGGTTAAAGTAAATTCCATCCCATGCTGTCAGGATATAGGTTTTTGAAGCGGCTATCTGACCATAGTCTCATTTCTCCAAAAGAGTGCTTCATGTCAAAATTATA
The DNA here is from genome assembly GCA_027924585.1 of Larix kaempferi. Taxonomy (NCBI): domain Eukaryota; kingdom Viridiplantae; phylum Streptophyta; class Pinopsida; order Pinales; family Pinaceae; genus Larix; species Larix kaempferi. The sequence goes on along the minus strand of BSBM01000922.1, from coordinate 12,931,490 downwards.
GGTCTGCAAAAACAAGGGTCCAAGAAGTTTTAAGAAATTATGGAAATTGACTAAGTGTTGGAAAATTGGTCCAAGTGGCCTCATGAAAATTCCCTCCGTACATCATAATAGAATGATAAAAGGTATATGAAAATATCAGGCTATACCTTGTTGAATAGGTTTTCTGACCATGGTATCATTTCTCCAAACGAGTGTTCTATGACAAAGTTATAAGTCTACCAAAACAGGGTTTTCAGTAGTTTGCACTAGTCTAGTAAAATGCCTTCCTAGGTCAAAGAAGGATGAGTTTGAAGGTGAAATCAATATGGTTGTGTTCAGTAAGATGTATTACATCATTTGGTGTCATTGGTTCAGTATTTTGGTGAAATCAAAAAAATCCACCCTGTAGATTGCACAAATTGTCCAAGTATAAAAATACTGGTAGAAATGCCTAAGTGACCCCAGTAAAATGTCCTCCATTTCCTATGGGTTATGTATTAAATTATTTTGAGGGTATGGGTCTCTAGACTGTTGATTTGTGCATCCAAACATATCACTGGTTTGTCAAAAGAGTCTCTGTAGGTGAAAATATTGATTTCCCAATAATGCTTCCATGCTTGATTTACACTGCTCCAGAAAAATGCCTGTCAAGGAGAGAGAAAGAGGTCTCAGAGGATGAAATTGGTCTGGATGAAAAAATTTGTCTTTCTGTCTAATTTAAGGTTGAGAGGCATTTGGAAATGTCATCCATAAATTGTCCTTGTACTGGTAAATAAGGGTAACATAATTTTCAACATAAATAATTGTCCCAACATTATTTTCAAAGTAAATAACATTGAGATCCATTTAGCAATAGTCAAAACATAATAACAACATAATTTATTGTTAGTCAAGGCCCACATAAAAAATAATTGATATGTTGACATAATTATTAAACCTTTAAAATTCCCTCATGTCAAATGAGGATCTTGTTTGATGTTGATCCATTTGATTTCCCATAGTTAAGATCATTGTATTGTTGGATTTTATGATGGTATGGTTCTCCTAGCTTACATGGAACACCAATTTTCTCCATCTCCTCCCAAATTTGAACAAATTTTGTTTTCTCCACGCCTCTAGTTGGATGTACATTGTCATAATCTTGTGCAATTCTTTGAATTTCACGAAACATCTTCAAAATTGTTCTGATCCCAGCATGGAGAGAACAATATACAAGCTTGGCCATTGAGCTAGGAGTCAACTGTAATTGGCACCAACAATTTTTGAGGTTAGGGATTATTGAAATACTAAGAAGCTTAATTTCTAGTAAATATCCAATCATGAAAGTGTGTACCTTTTCATCATTTCTTCTGTCAATGGGATAGTTCTTCACAATAATAATCTTTCCACCAGATAAGGTTGCTTTAATGCTTGTAATATGCTCATCTAAATTTCCTTCCCATCCTTTTCTTGGTTCCAAAGAGGGATTCAACTCCTACAGTAAAGTTCAAGAACATAGTTAGATTAGGAATGTTTTGGCAAGATATAAACATTAATCTCAAAACTTGTAATAAATTTGCATAGCTTAGAAGGAGCACTTATGTTGACATTCCATAACATTCGAAACACTATGGATAGTATCTCCTTCCGCAATGTTGATTTCATCTGTAACCATGTGTATCGCTTTTTTATGGCATGTGCACCAAGGACAAAAATTATTTTCCATTGGAGAAACACTATTATTGCATACTAAACTACATATGGCCACTAGATCATGACACTCAAACAAATTAATTTTCACAACCCTTCAATCTACCATATTGATGCCATCTTCTGAAAGCTTATTTATCTGTTTCATTAAGTTCTCCTCATTTTCAAGATCAACAACATGTGCTAAAACTTGTCTATATTCTTCTTTTCCATCCCATTTTCCAAGGCTTACATAAGACATCAAGCCATTGTCTTCTAGTAACTCGAATACTATCTCACACACCTTCCCACCTCGATCATAATGTACGCAAGAATCAATACCAAGTTTGAAAGAAACTTCATTGACTATGGTTCCAGACCGCTTTTCAAACGATTCAACCATAAAGGAGGCATATGACTTTACTTGCTTGACCCTAACTCCATATGTGAAACCATCAGTTCTCTCTCGTCCCATATAAATATCCTGGGCTTCTTTGCTCCACTTTTTCATTTCTCTATAAACTAATGTTGGATTAACCCTCTTTAGTACACCATGAGCATAAATAATCTTAAGACATTGCAAAGCCTTATGAGTCATGCTTGATTTGATAAATGTTGAAGCCATGTTCCTCGACATAAAATCCTTACGAATCTTTACCACATAAATTGATCGAAGTTTATCAAGGAATCAATGTAAATGTTCAAGAAAATCCTCAATTTTAGATTCTTCCTTATATTTTTTGCTCATGAAGTAGCCGATTCCAACAATAATGTCATTCTCATCTACATCTTCAAGCAATTTTCTAGAAAACCATCTCCCAATTTATTTAAGTTTTGTCTTCCCCTCCTTTAGTTTGTGGTTATACCATATCAACTGCTTTTTAAGATGCAATAAGGATGTCCTTGAGCGGTTTCCTACTGACATTCTCCTAACATTCTTAGTTTCATTTGCTGCAAACCCTTCTGGAATTTCTGCTACAGCTTGACCAATTGTAGAATTTTTATTTTCTGTAGTTTCATTTCTATCCATTTGTTCATGAAATGCAATTATTTCATTTGTTTCATGTCTTCCACTTGCATCCAAGTTCATAAGAGGTTCATTTTCAAATTGATTCCCATTGGGCTCTACACTTTGATTCCCTTCATCGTTATGCAAAACTAGGTTCATTCTTTGGTACATATTTTTATTTTGCAACTCAGCGTTCAATGAAATGGAAGCATGTAATGGGACCCTCAGATTCTCTTGAACAAGTTTAATTCTTTCATAAATATTTCCACTTTGTGCATTAACATTCCCTTCAACTGCAATTGGAGACAATGGTTGCCTCTGTTGTCCAGCAACATTGTTGTTTGTCAATGAAATGGAAGCATGTAATGGGACCCTCACATTCTTTGGAACATAGTTCATTCTTTCATAAATATTTCAACTTAGTGCATTAACATTCCCTTCAACTTCATTTGGAGACAAATGTTTCCTCTATTGTCCAGCGACATTGTTGTTTATCAATGAAATGGTAGCATGTAATGGGACCCTCATAGTATCTATAACATAGTTCATTCTTTCACAAATATTTCCACTTTGTGCATTAACATTCCTTTCAAATGCAATTGGGGACAAAGTTTTCCTCTGTTGTCCAACAACATTGTTGGCAGTCATTGGTTGCTTACATTGAGGACATTGAGTTTGCAGAATGGTTGGATCAATGCTTGATGTTTGAGGGAAACTTGTGGACTCATTCTATGGTATGGAGTTCTAATTTTGAAATCCTTGACATTGTCCATAAGCAACAAATTGCATTGCCATTTTGCCTCTACCATAATTGAATTGAAGGACAATTTTACGTGGTTCCAAAGTTGGAAGTTTTGAGTAATCTAGACCCTTACGTCGACCTCTTTTTGGAGGAATATTTTGTTGAGATGGCTCATTTGAATGATCCATTGATGAGATACTCTACAAAATAAAATAAAAACAATCAATATTGGCATTATATTTCAGAGATAATTTCTCTATTTAAAAAAATTTGAAATATATCATAAATGTAATTTTACACTAAGAGGCGGACATGGCTTTGAGCATATGGCAGATAAAGGAAAATATCAATGGCGAAGTTAAGGAATTTTACCAAAGACCGTTCATAGAATGACCAGATTTGACCAAGGCTCTTCAACAACTTCAGGATCTTTCCTTTCTTTCCCTTTCTATTATTTCACATAAACTTGTCTCACCCAATTTTTGGCTCTTTTTTCAGAACTCAGAGTCCTTCTTAGAGGAAAATTTTGTCATAATATGTTATTATGCCTGTTAAACAAGTAGATAGTGTTTTCAAAGATCAATATCATAAATGAAAAATCTAAATGGATCATAAGAATAAAATAATACTACAAGTCTATCCTAAAGGAAAGCAATATTAGAAATACACTTCTTACAAAGTTTAGCTACATAATGTAATTTTGTTCTCATCAGATGAAATAAAATTACATTTTTTCCCATGAAAAAAAATGTAATTTTACATTTAGCGTTAACTTGTAATTTAACACTGTAATTTTACACTCAAAATTTACTTGTAATTTTACACTCTAAGTAATGTAATGTTTTGCAAAAAAAAATCAAATTTATGTCATTTCTCAAAGGCTAATTCTGAAAAATGGCTTAGTGTTGGAAAATTGGTCCAAATGGCCTTGGTAAATTGTCCGTCGTACCTCATCGGAAAGTGATAAAAATTATATAAAAATATAATGTTATAGATTGTGGAAGATTCTATCTTACCATGGTCTCAGTTATCAAAGATTTTGTTTGATGACAAAATTAAAGGCCTTCCAAAATAGGGTTCTAGGTTGTTTTTGCACCAATGGTAGTAAAATTGCCCAAGTGGCCTCATGAAAATGCTTGCCATAAGTCATAGGTTAAGGTAAATGCCCACCCCATAATGTCAGGACCTACCTTGTTGATTTTTCTACTTGACCATGGTCTCAGATTGTCTTGAGAGTTTATAAAAAGGAAGTTATGGGTCTTCCAAACCAATGGTTTCAGGCCGATTGCTCCAGCCGAGGAAAATGCAAAAATTGTCTAAGTATAAAATTACTGGTAAAAATTCCTAAGTGACCTCAGTAAAATGCTTTCCATTTCCTGTGGTTGATGTCTTAAATATTTTGATGGTATGGGTATCTAGACTATTGATTGGTGCATCCAAACGTATCATTGGTTTTTCCAAATGGTCTTTGTAGGTGAAGATATTGATCTGCCAAAAGTGCCTCCTAGCTTGATTTGCACTGCTCTAGAAAAATGCCCGCCAAGGAGAGAGAAAGAATTTTCAAAGGATGAAATTGGTATGGATGGAATCACCTTGTTGGCCTATATCCATTGGGTGTCTCACACTTCCAATTTGATGAAAACCAAAATCTCAGGTTACCCTAGGGTTTGACATTTTTTTGTCCAAGTGTTGAATTAGGAGTTTAAAAAGGTAGTTTCAAATGCCTGCAAGATGATGTCTATGTATCAAAAATTTTAAAGGGTGGCATTGATATGTTCCTTGTTGAAGTGGTTATCCATCCATGCTTTCATTTTTCCTTATTATGGTCGCATGTGCAAGAAATTAACTAGCCAAAGTGAGGAAAAACGTGTTTTGCATATTAAGAACAAGTGTAATTTGGGTAAGTGTTAAAATCACAAGGTTAAGGGGCTATTTGGAAATGCCCTCCAAAAACTGGCCTTGTGGGGATAAATTCATCAGTTGACATGAACTTGTTCCTTGTTGAAGTAGCTATCTAGTCATGGTTTCAGTTTACTTACTGATAGTTACATGTGGAATAAATCAACCTGCCAATGTAGGAAAAATATTGTTTTGCATATTAAGAAAAAAAGAAACAAAAGAGGTCCAAGTGGCTTTGGGAAATTGCTTGCCATAACTCATAGGAGAATGATAAAAATTATCTAAAACTATAATGCTATATCTTGTGGAAGAGGCTATCTTACCATGGTCTTATTTTTCAAAGAGGGTGTTTGATGACAATGTTAAAGGCCTGCAAAAACATGGTTCCAGGATGTTTTTGCACCAGTGGGAGTAAAACTGCCTAATTGGCATAAGGAAAATGCTCGCCATAATTCATAGGTTAAGGTAAATGCCCACCCCATAGTGTCAAGCTGTATCTTGTTGATTTGTATACCTATCCATTGTCTCATATTGTCTTGAGATTGTCTTAAAAGGAAGTTATGGGACTGCGAAAACAGTGTTTCAGGAAGATTGCTCTAGTCTAGGAAAATGCAAAAATTGTCCAAGTATAAAATTACTGGTAATAATTCATGAGTGACCTCAGTAAAATGCCTGCCATTTCCTAGGGTTGATGTCTTAAAGTATTTTGAGGATATGGGTCTCTATATTGTTGATTGGTGCATCCAACCATATCATTGTTTTGTCCAAAAAGTCTATGTGGATGAAGATATTGATCTACCAAACGTGCTTCTTAGCTTGATTTGCACTGGTCCAGAAAAATGCTCGCCGACGAGAGAGAAAGAGGTATCAAAGGATGAAATTGGTCTGGATGAAATCACCTTGTTGGCCTCTATCCATTGGGTGTCTCATACTTCCAAGTTGATTAAAATAAAAATCTCAGGTTACCCTAGGGCTTAACAATTTTTTGTCGAAGTGTTGAATTAGTATTTTAAAAAGCTAGTTTCAAATGCTTTCCAGATGATGTGTTTGTATCAATAAATTTAAAGTTTAACATGTATGTGTTCCTTGTTGATGTGGTTATCCATCCATGTTTTCAGTTTTCCTTATGATGGTCACATGTGCAAGAAATTAACCTGCCAAAGTGAGAAAAAACTTGTTTTGCATATTAAGAACAAGTGAAATTAGGCTAGGTGTTAAAATCACAAGGTTGAGGGGATATTTGGAAATGCCTGCAGGGAACTATCCTTGTGGTGATAAATTCATTAGTTGACATGAACTTGTTCCTGGTTGAAGTAGATATCCAGTGATGGTTTCAGTTTACTTCCTGATAGTCACATATGCAAGAAATCAACCTTCCAAAGTAGGAAAAATATTGTTTCGCATATTAAGAACAAAAGAAACAAAAGAGGTCGAAATTCTGAAAAATGGCTAACTGTTGGAAAATTGGTCCAAGTGGACTTGGGAAATTGCCCGCCGTACCTCATAGGAGAATGATAAAAATGATCTAAAACTATAATGCTATATCTTGTGGAAGATGTTGTCTTACCATGGTCTCAGTTCTCAAATAGGGTGGTTTATAACAAAGTTAAAGGCTTGTGAAAACATGGTTCCAGGTTGTTTTTGCACTAGTGGTAGTAAAATTGCCGAAGTGGCCTCACAAAAATTTCTGACATTACTCATAGGTTAAGGTAAATCCTGCCCCTAGTGTCAAGCTATAGCTTGTTGATTTTTCTACCTGAACATGGTCTCATCTTGTCTCGAGATTGTCTGAAAATGAAGTTATGGGTCTGCCAAAACATTGTTTCAGGTAGATTGTTCCATTCTAGGAAAATGCAAAAAAGTCCAAGTATAAAATTACTGGTAAAAATTCCTGAGTGACCTCAGTAAAATTCCTGCCATTTCCTGTGGTTGATGTCTTAAAATATTTTTAGGGTATGGGTCTCTAGAATGTTTATTTGTGCATCCAACAATATGATTGGTTTGTCCAAAGAGTTTCTGTAGGTGAATATATTGATCTGCCAATAGTGCCTCTAGGATTGATTTGCACTGCTCCAGAAAAATTCCCACCAATGAGAGAGAAAGAAGTTTCAAAGGATGAAATTGGTCTGGATGGAATCACCATGTTGGCTTTTATCCACTAGGTGTCTCACACTTCCAATTTGATGAAAATAAAAATCTCATGTTATCCTAAGGTTTGACAATTTTTTGTCTAAGTGTTTAAAAAGCTAGTTTCAAATGCCTGCGAGAAGATGTGTGTGTATTAAAAAATTTAAAGGGTGACATGTATTTGTTCCTTGTTCAAGTGGTTATCCATCCATGCTTTCAGTTTTCCTTATGATGGTCATATATGCAAGAAATTAACCAGCCAAAGTGAGGAAAAAATTGTTTTGCATATTAAGAACAAGTGAAATTTGGGTAAGTGTTAAAATCACAAGGTTAAGGGGCTATTTGGAAATGCTCGCCAGGAACTGTACTTGTGGGAATAAATTCATCAGTTGACATGAACTTGTTCTTTGTTGAAGTAGCTATCCAATGATGGTTTCAGTTTACTTCCTGATAGTCACATGTGCATGAAATTCTCTCGTAAAGGAGATATTTTCCTGCCAAAACAACCATTTTGCTTGTTTCGCACCCTAAAAGAAACATGTTCGCCATAGGAAAAATTGGTTAAGTGTTGAAAAAAAGGGCTTAAGTAACCAACAGCTCATTGCATTTGATAAAAACATCATTTCCAAAAATTTAGAGAGTCAGCCAATCATTTTATACGATCACTATTAAATTCAGAATTCATATGAATTTTCTAGCTTGCATGATATACCTTCAACCCAATGAAATTTTCAAAAGAAGTTTTTGCTTGAATGAATTTTCAGGAATTTTCTTTGTTGTGAGTTGTCTTGATGGCCAAAGGTAAGGAAAGATACAATGGCATGTTTTCATTATTTCATCACCATGACAAATATCACCACCAAAAACAATGATTTTTGAAAAACATTCCCAATAATATTTCTTCCATGATTTTTTTTTAAATGAATATCGATTTAATTTCTTCCCTGGATTATTTTTCAGTTCCCCGCCAAATGGGTGATCGAGACATTCCCAATATTATTTCTTCCATGATTTTTTTTAAATCGTTATCGGTTTAATTTCTTCCATGGATTATTTTTTCGGTTCCCCGCCAAATGGGTGCTCGGGTGTGAATGCGGATAAGTTTCTCAGTTTTTACCAGTTAGATCATGCTCAGGAATGTATACTCCACCACTCCTATCACATACATGCGGAACAATTTTATTAAATACTTAGAAATTAAAAACTATTGTACTTCTAGGTTTCACTTATGGATTACACTAGTTATTGAATGCGATTTACAGATTAAAGACTCTTACACCCACCTTCATAGCTACCTAACTCATGTTCAACCTGCATTAAATCTTCTATTTGCTAGATAATGTCTCAATTTGCCGGGAAATGGTGCCCATTAAAATGTTTTTGGCCAAATACTTTTGCGATTAGTTGACTCACTCACCTTCTTCACAATAAAAGATATTATTTCATCAACCATGTGGAGAATTTTAACCAATCAAAAAAAGAATCGTTTTATAAAGAAAGCATCTTTTGGCATTTTTACTAATGAAATAGGATACACGCTAGTTATGGGTAGAATGTTATGATATATGAACTAGTAGTCGGTAGGAGTCTTAATGAGAATGTGTTCACTTCTTCCACCTCACTATTACTCGTAGTTAACAATCCAACAATAAATTCCTTTGCTTGAGCATGAAACAAAGTTGTGTGGAGGTAAGAATTTCCATACAAGCGATACAAGGCTTCAAATGCACATCTCTGCATAATCCTGGAGATGGATTTTTCAAGTTGCCTAATTAGTAGGATCTCTAATTCAACTACATTAACTCAATCTACAGATACTGGATCGTTAAACAACTTAAATGTGTAATCCAAAGCACCAATTATATCACTAACGTGAACATCATTATTACAACTTCTAATGCTTTCTCCAAGACTATGCACTAAATGAGACATACCACTAGAAATATTAGCAAAAGAATCTAGAGCATTTTCCTACAAAGCTTGGATAGGTGTTCCATAGGAAAATGCCTTTGAAGGAGTTGAAGTTGTACTAATGAAAACAAGAATTCCACCTACATCCACCAAATATCCTATAGTGCACCAGCTGCCTCAACATAGACAAATAAGTCATTTTCAAGACCCAAAGGATAATATAAGATGCACTAGCTTCAGCAACTAGACTCCCAAAAAAGATTAATCTCTCTACCAGCTTCAAAAGTTGCTTGCAGGACACCTTCATCATTGCTATACAAATTTCTCAGTGCCTGAGTAAAAAAAACACAAATTAACTTGTGTTGGAAGTTGGTGCGAAGTTGGTCCCGTAGATAGGGCACAACACACTCAGTAACAAATATATTGCTCCCAACATGATCTATCAGAACACCACGTGATACTACATAGATGGTGTTTGCAGCTGCTTTATATGCTTCTACTAATCCAACCCTTAACAATCAAGCAAATGAGGCATGAAACCTCCAAGCAGTTCTTTGATCCTGATTTCTTCTTCCTTACACAGGACCTAGAAAGTATTTTCAATACTCAAAATTTGTTCTATGACCAGCTAGGCTTGCTCAATATATTACAAATGTACAATTACAAGTAGACCTACATATGTAATGTGCCAGAAGTATTCTACAAATCAATTCTCTATTGCTTGCATAATGCCTCCTGACCAACATCCCTCCCCTACATTAAGCTTTCTTGGATGAGTAACTTAATTATTTGAACAAACATCACCATCAATTTTGTGATTTCACAAATAGTATTGCTTTTTCTCTACTTTGACAACTTAGATAAGACAAGATAAGATAAGATAATTTTATTAATGTCCAACAAATGACCATGTAATATCCCACCCAAGAATTGACCAGAATACAAGCTCCAACTTCCAAATTGATCAAGATTTTAACTAGTAATTTTTAAACAATTTCATTATAATGTGCAGGGTGTAAGTGAGGAGTAATGGCTCACTGATCGAGGATGGTAGGGATGAATTTTGATTATGCTTTTTATATGGAAAATGTGCAGCAGAAATATAATTTGGGGACAAACAATGAGTCCTATGCACAAGGTACTAGAGACTTTCACTTTTCAATAACATACAAGTTTGTTGCCTACTTCAAGGCTTAATGGGCTTCCAGCATATCCATACTAGACTGGGATTTTATTCTGGATGGAATTAAGGGTTATAATAGTCATTATATTCAGTAAAACATGTTGGTGTATTTTTCATATGAATTTGGGAGGTTACAGGTCGATTTGGAGGAAAACTAGTCAAGGGCGCTACTGGCGATTGCATAGGTAGGAGATTTCCTGGCCTTTCCAAATAGGATGGAATGCACCTAAAAAATCAGGAACATAGAATGGGAGTCATCAAAGATGTTATAAGGACATCATAGAACCATACTATCGTTAATTTGCAGCTTAGGGAAATCATACAGTAAGATATTTTAAAACTAGCTAGTTAAAAGTGCTTATTCAACTAGTCTCTAATTCTGAAGGGCAAAAACTCAGTAAAACAATATAATACTCTATTATGCAATTATTAATGGATCTGATATGACTTATTAATGTTCATAAGGTATAATTTGAATATTTTAAGAATATATTTCAAATTGATTACTTTCTTCCTTCAATAAACCTCTCCAAAGCTAGTAGTTGAGCTAGTTTTAACACTGATGAAGACAGAAGTCAGATATTGTTATAAATATCATAAATTAAAGTGTGGAATGATCTGATATACATCATTATTCAATTACAGGTAGAAATTAAAAGTTTATAGAATATTTTATTTTCATTTTCACTCTTAGTGATCCAGAGGACCTCCAGAAGGTAGATTCCCCCGCAATGGGAAGAGATTGACTGGAGATTGAGAAGAATGGTCTGCATATTAGTATGGTACTAATATAAAGCTAATACAGGTCAGAAGAACAGATTATGTGGTGCAATGGCCTCTTTGAGATGTTCTGATCTTCTCCTTCCGAAGTGAGAGCCTCCTTCTGCAGTGATCTTCCAATGTCTTCTTCACAAGCTCTTCTGGATGGTGATGTATTCTCTCAAAGTTGGATGAACTTTGAATGGTGGATGATATGGATCTGATCAGAATAAAATCACCAATATGGATCTGATCTGTGGACTGAAACCTGTTAAACCTTAGGGCACATCTCCCAAGAAGTGTTGAGGCACATCACTCAACAGGTGAGTAACTCAGATCTCTCAAGACAATTCACAAATGGTCAAAATATGTGAAATGGAGTTGGAATCCTTCTTTTATAGAATTGAAGGTGACATGTTGATCAAGTTGAAGAGTTTGGTGACATGTGAGAATAGGTCACCCATGAGTGGACATACTTTCATTTCTTTTTCCTTACAAGCTTTTCTCCTTTAGAAATTGTGCCCCCCTTTGTCTCCATATGTTTTATGCTTTGTAAAAGTTGCTTGATTGGTAAATTGGCCTCCTTTTTGGAAACTATGCCCTCTTTCTACTTTTTCTAGTTGTTTCCATTTTCTTATTTTTAGCAACTCTTACACCTTTCCTTCTTTTGTTCTTTTTCTTAATCCACAAATTGCTTTAGCCATCTTTCTATTTTCTAACCTCCTGTTCCAATTTAGCAACATTATCCTCAAGGGGGCGCTCTCTTGGCCCACTTGCACGCATATTGGAAATTCTAATTACAAATATTAATTAAAATTAAATAATCCAACACTCTAGGGACTAACATTGCATGTCCATCCCAAGCATACTTATGAATGTTATTCCTCTCATCATATGTATGACCATAGTAGTCACCCACTCTGTGCACCACAACATAAATCATCAGAATCATGGGTCTCATCATTTTAATGGAATTGAAACATATGCTCTCTCAAGCATGCTCCAACAATTCCATGTATCTATAAACTCCCCACTTAAATATGAGAGGGTCCATCATGTTGTTGTTGCTCAACTCTGATCATAAGTTGCTCATGTATTCCCGAAGAGTCTGGTCCATCATACAATTCCCCATGCAAGGAACTAAACCACCTTTTAATATATACTTTTAATAAATGTAGGTTGGCTTGCCATCGTGGATCACATTTCCTGTGGTGATTTTTTCAAAGCTCAAATGTCATCAAGAATAAACTTTCAACCCAAGTAATTCTAGGATCCCATGGATTTTACAACATTCTTCCAAACAGTGTGGCATTCTGAAGGATACCAGGATCCCAATACCAAGTTGGAATCTCTCCATTTCTCCTTCTCATGAAAAATTTTATTATACATTTGTACACTTGAAACTTGTGTGAATATGTACTGGAGGTATCTAATGGTTTCAAAATATGTCTCTGCTGCTGCTTGCAAATCGTAGAAAAATCAACTAAATTAAAAACAATTTCCTTGCAGAAAGATAAGAAACTTTTACCTTCCATATTTTTCTTTTCGGTGATGCCTCTATCCATCCCTTCAGTGAATGAATAATAAATATTGCTTGCTGATTTATATGAGTTATAATCAGCCATATCTTCTACAATAGGATCTATCTCCCATAGGGATAGAACATGACCCTCATGTTGTACATGTGGCATCAACCAGAAAAAACTTTTCACCCAATGTTCATTCCTCATTGATGTGGCTAAATCTAGGTCATGTGGGAAAGAACTGTGAACCTTCTTTGTATGTCTGCAACTTTTAGTAACCAAACTTATGGCTTCAACTTATTCATTATTGACTAGTCCAAATGGGGTCATCTCATCCCACTTCTCCATGGACGAGTGACTCTCTTCAAGGAACAGCTCAAGTTCCCTCAGGTAAATATCAAGTGCTTGGTTCTCATCAAATTGTTCTGCACACTCCTCAAGCACATGCAAAAAATAAATGATCCTCATGATCCACCATCTCAAGAGGTTCCTCCTTATGATCATAAATTCCTTCAATCAAGTGAAGCTGGATGAATGGTGTGTAGGAGGGTAGGGAGTATCCTTGCAACTTTTTGTGAAGCTGCACTATCTCTATCTTAGATTCTTGGAGGGAACTCTGAGTGATTCTCAAAGAATATTGGGTGGCCATCAATTCATAATTAATATTGATAATCTCTTCATCCTTCAAGGATGCACCATGAAACAACTCCACAATCTCAAGGAAATTTTCTCTATCATAAATCAAATACAAGAAATTTCTCTTAATGCTTGTCATGGATTTTTGAAACTCCTCCATGTCTCTCATGGAAGACTGCTCCCCCAAATTCCAACAAATATTATTCATTAAGGAATGGGTGTTAGTGAGGGTTTGAAGGGATTCTTGGAGCTTCCATTCATTCATCTTTAGTGTCCCTTCAAGGAAATGATGTTTTAGTCGATGTACCTCCTCTTATTCTAGCTTCCTAGGATCAACTTCAAGTGGTTCCATTAAAGTTATGTAAGCTGATCCATCCCTTGGGGCTGCAAGATATTCATATTTCATATCATTAATATCACATCTTGGGCTGCAACTTGGGTGCTCATTCATCTCTGGTGCACCAGTAAAGCTTTCTCTCCAATTTTCATCCTTCCCCAATTCATGAATTTCAACCCCTGAGGGTTCAACCAAGCCAAACTTCTCATCATAAGTGGCTGCCCCATCAAATTGACACATAGGCACAAAAAAATCATAATTGAAAAAATGCCCATGTGTTATTTTTTCCTCCCCTTGTGATGGTATTTTGGTGGTTTGGCCTCCCACCAATTTCTCATGTTTAGTTTCTGCCACTGCAAGGCCTTCTTCTTTCTCCAATGATCTTGCACCCACCGCACCTTCATTAATGGGAACCTCCATGTCATCAACATATATATGAGAGTACCCATCATTAGATGGTCCCTCACAATTCAAGCATTCCTCAATAGGTTCTCCTCCAACCATGTGGGCATCCTGCAAACATCCTTCCAATGATTCTATTAGGATATTTGGACACTTAGAAGTTAGTTAAGATCAACTTGTCTAATAGATCCGTTAGACAAAGTGTGATTCTTTAGTATGCATTAGTATGCATTTGTAAATATTTAAATCCGACGGTCACGATATGTTCTAGACATAGAGTGATCCGACGACTCAACTTATCTTAGATCATACCTACCCTTGATCTGTGACTTAACACCTGATTGGTCCATTATCTCTATTTAAATAGCATGGAGGGTCATTCTCTAGTTAATCGATTATGAGAAGCTCATTTGTAACTTTCTTTCTTTGCATAATAAATTGCTTCATAGAAGCTATCTCACTGGGGCCATGGAGTGTTTCCCTCTCGAGGGTTTAAACCACGTCAAAACATTGGTGTGTTGATATTTGATCTGTTTGTGTGAAGTGGTTTCTCTAGGTGTTCAGTCTTTTGGGAGCACCTTGTGTACCCGAACATGGTATCAGAGCTTTTATGAAGAGTCGCTTCCGATTATGATCTAGATCTTGAACTGGTGTTGCCAAAACTTGAAAGGTTTCTGGTTCTGGAATTTATATACATTTATGGGCCATGGGAGGTGTTCCATTGCGTTTGGAGCACTGTTTCCATTGGAAAATAGTTTTTGTTTGATCTAAAATGATTTCCGGTTGCTTCAAAAACACGTATTTCATCAGATCTGAAGGTATAATGTTACAGTGACGTTTTTTTTTTTTTTTAAATATCTCATATTTTATCAGTTTTTATTATTAGATTTTTTTTGTTTCATATTATTGCTTTCCCTGTCTACGTATACTCTTTGTCGTGCACCTTGTGTGATCTCGGCGAATCAGAAACAGAAAGGGAAAGGTTTTTTTCTCGGTTGCGTATGCTCTTTGCCGTGCACCTTGTGCGATCTTGGCAAATCAGAAACAGAGAGAAAATGTAGACTTTCCAGGAAAGCTAACGAAATGTAACTCCAAAAGTGTGGAAATTTTTTTGTGTTTCGGTTTGTGGTGTGATTTGTAGAAAAAGAGGCAAGCACGGAAACCGAGAGAGAAGAGTAAAAAAAAACCTTCCTCCTTCCCTTCTTTTATGTACCTTTTAACTTTATCTCACTTGGTTCAAAGTTGCTTTATTCCTTAATAGGTCTTGAGTTCAAGTCTTATTAAGTTACTTTTAAACAAAAGTGCATGCAATTTCTAATTTTAAGTTACTTTATTGTAAAAATGCATCTCACTTAAATAATAAAAATAAAAATAAAAAGTGAGTCACTTAAGTTTTTTTTTTGCTGCACTATTTAAAGTCACATCATTGTAAAAGTGAAAATCACTTATTTTACATAAGTGATTCACTTAAAACAATTTTTCTGTAAAGTGATTTTCAAAGGTTCATCTTGGGAAGAGGGGGGTTCTTTTTTTAGCATGACATTCTCTATCTGCCACGTCACTATTGGGGACATCATCAACATTTTCTTTGTTCAAGCATAATTTCATCATACGGAATCAGTTTTCAGTGTCGTTTTTTTTAAACCGCTTATTTTTTTGAGCTCTTCGCATCAAGACTATTGGTTTCTATTTTTATAGCCATTAATTTTATAAAATGTCCGCCCCTTGTTATATTCTACTTACCAGTTCCAACTATTTCTCATGGAAATCTCGTATGGAGGATGTTCTACGAAGTAGGGGACTTTTCAGAATTACCTCAGGGAAAGAAACAGAACTCACTGATGATGATCATAAAATAAAATGGGAAAATAAATGTGACAAAGATTGTGGATTAATTGGAATGTCAATCTCTACTGATTTGCGATTCCACATATATGGAATTGATGAACTTGACACTGCTTGGGACAAGTTGGAATCTGTGTTTGGTAAACACAATGAAATTCGAGGTTATCAACTTGAAAATGAGTTGATTTCTTTAAATCCAAGTGATTTTTCATGCATTCAAGATTATTTATCAAAGTACAAAACTCTTAAACTCTTATGTGAAAAATGCAAGATTAAGAGGGAAGACAAACAATGCATTTATCATATTCTTTCAAAACTTGGACCTGCATATTCTGTTTTTGTATCTACATTTTACTCCATGAAAGAATCTATGACTGTAGCAAGCTATCAAGAGCCTAGTCTTGAATCATTTTGTGATTCACTGATTAGAGAGCAAGATAAGCTCATCCATCTTGGAATAATCAACAATGCAGATACATTTGGAAAAGCCTTATTGTCCCAACATAAATAAAAGTCCAAGCCTCCCAAGAAACAAAATTTTCCCAATAATAAGTCAAACAAAGGTCCCAAACCCTCTCAGTCAGCTTCTTTTTTAAAAAATGACAAAGGATCCAAGCCAAAAGGAAAGAAGACTGAGCGTCATTGTAACTATTGTGGGAAAGATAATCATGATGAATCTAAGTGTTTCAAGAAGATGGCAGCCTTGGAAGAAACAATGAAGAAGCACCACATTAGCCTAGATTCACCTTCATAATCTAACTCTCATGGACATGCACTTTGTGCTTCTGGTTATTCTTATACTACGTCTTCTTCTTCTACTTCAAATGAATGGCTCATTGATTCTGGAGCTTCTTATCATATGGCTAAAGATCAAGCTATCTTTTGTACTATGCATTAATGTAACACCAAACAAATATTTGTTGGTGATAATAGATCTCTAAGTATTGTAGGATCTAAAACAGTTCTAGTAGATACTGGTCATTTTAGTGATGTACTATGTGTTCCAAGAATTTCCTGCAATTTGTTATCAATCTATCAAATCACTCATTCTGGTGAAGGTAAAACTGTGACATTTACACCTCACCAAGTTGTAATCAAGGATTTTAAAGATCCTCAACATGTCCTAGCTACTAGAATTGTTGATTATATTACCAGGTTGTACAAATTTAACAACTTTGGGTCATCACCTTTTCCTTCAAATTTTGTTGCTCATAGTGATAACTTGAGTAAACATTGGCATGAGCGATTTGGTCACTTAATTTATTTCTCATTGCAACAACTATGTAAAGACAATATGGTGAGAGGTCTTCCGATGGTATCTTGCAGGGATGGTGTTTGTTCCAGTTGTGTACTCAGAAAACATCATCGGGATAGTTTTGACAAACGTGCCTCTTGGCACATCTCGGTTCCCTTGGAGCTTGTCCATAGTGACTTGTGTGGTCCGCTTCCATCTGCTTCCTTTTCCTGGTTTCAAATACTTCTTAAATTTCATTGATGATTACTCCAGACACACTTGGATTTATTTCCTAAAACTTAAGAGCGAAGTATTTAACATGTTCTTGGCCTACAAGGCCCTTGTTGAAAAACAATCTGGTTATCAAATTATTAAGTTAAGATCCGACAATGGAGGAGAATATGTTAACAAAAAGTTCACTACTTTCTCCACTGAACAAGGAATCCAACAACAACACATTGTTCCATATACACCACAACAAAATGGTGTAGCTGAATGGAAGAACCACACTTTGAAAGGAATGGCTAATTGTATGATCCAATCTAAGGGACTAAGTCTTCACTTTTGGGCTAAAGCCATAAATTGTGCAAATTTCATAGTTAATCACACCCCCACTAATGCTTTACAAGGCATCACACCAAAATAATCATGGTGTAAAACTAAACCTGGTGTAAGTCACTTTCGTGTGTTTGGTAGTGAAGCATGGACTCACATTCCGGATGAAAAACGGAAAGCATTGCAGCCAGCTAAAAGTGAAAAGAGCATATTTGTTGGATATTCTGAAGATGTAAAAGGTTATAGACTTCTTCAACAACATTGTCATGATATAATCATTAGAAGAGATGTTAAATTTGATGAAAATATCTTGGCCTGCAAGCCTAACTCGATGATTATTCCATCTTTGGCCTGCGAGCCTGATTTAGCGATTATGCTTTCTTCTACTTCCAACTTCTTTGATACATTTCCAACTCCAGTTTCTGATGATGATAGCGAGGATGAAAATCCACCTCCGCCTACTCATTTTCCTCCAGTTGCACCAGCACAAGTACTTCCTCGATGGGTCCGTTCAACATGTGAAGTAGTTGGTGGTCTTGCCGGTGATCCTAGTGATCAACGTCGAACACGTTCTCAGTTTTAGCGAGCCTCTTCTCTTTTGGCTCAAGTTTCCGAGAATCATGATCCAGAAACTTTTGCAACAGATTGAGGAAATCCAGATTGGGATGTAGCTATGGATGAAGAATATCGTTCCTTAATGGTGAATGATACTTGGGATCTTGTACCTCTTCGAAAAGGAAGAAAACTTGTCAAATGTAAATGGGTCTATAGAACTAAGTATGCATCACATGGAAGTGTTGAACAACTTAAGGCAAGGCTAGTTGCCAAAGGTTTTTCATAAGTTGAAGGGATTGACTACAATGAAACATTTTCTCATGTCACAAAAATGAACTCCATCCACTTTGTTCTTTCCCTTTCCGCGTTACATAAATGGGAAATCCATCAAATGGATGTCAAGTCTACATTCTTACATGGTGATTTACAGGAGAGAATTTACATGGAACAACCTCCTGGATATGTTCAGAATAACTCTAGCTTTGTTTGTCGCCTTAAGAAATCCTTATATGGCCTTAAGCAAGCTCCTAGATCTTGGTATGCCAAAATGGATAGCTTTCTCCTTGATGCCAGTTTTTTTTAGATGCCATTCGCATCATACTTGTTATATATGTTGATGACCTTATTATTACTGGTAGTGACCCTCATCCCCCTCTCTTGTGCCTCAGTTTCTGATAAACCCTAGCACAGCTGATTATTGGCTGGGATCCTTGGAGAACAAAAGCAGGAGACCTTGAATCTATGTTTTGTGAAGTGCCAAGCTTGAAGGAAGGTATAACTTTATGTACTTGCTTCATTCATTAATAAATATCAGACGTTCTTCCCTTTCCAAATATGACCTATTGATGTGTGTCTCATATTTGGTTATAGTTTGCTTATAGTTTGATGTCTTTTACTGTCATGAATATCAGTCTTATATATATAGTCAAATGTATTTGATAAAGGTATGAAGTTGTTTTGTAGGTGTGGGCATTGCGACACTGAATGACATTGAAGAGCAAGGAAGAGAAAGGTTGGGATCAACCTTCTTAATAAGGTACACATCCTCTTTAACCTTTATCTCTTTGCTTACTAGGTGTACTTGCAGAACATTTGTAGGTCTATCTTTCATCACTTTAAGTTGGTAGTTTCTCCCCTGAACTATAGGTGTATTTCCCTCACAACAGAATGGTGACTCCGCTGGGGAAAGCCTATCTTCTTAGGGGTATCCAAGGTCATTTCTTCAGTTTTGTTTGAAGGTCTTTATTCAATTTCTTGATTAGAATTAGTTATTAGGCTATGTTTGACCCTCCTTGGCTCTTACAGACCCTTCCTAGCCCTTACAAACCCTTACTGGCTCAGGTGTGGGGGATTTTGCCCTATTTTTTCAACTTTTCCCACATGGGCACTACTGTTGTAAAGAACAGTAGCGCATTCCCCTGTTTGGGCACTGGTATGCCTCATAGACAGTAGTGCACACATCATGGAACTAATTTTTTCGAGTTTTGACCTGTATGGGGGGATTGTGGCTACATTTTTTGGGGTCCCTGATGACCCTAGGTCTGAGTTAAACCACTGTAAGTGGTCTCCTATCCTTGTACTGATCCTATGTTCATGATTTGGACCTCCTTTGATGAATTTGGGCTTGTTTGGAAAGTTTTGGGGCTTGTGGATCCAAGTTGGGGGGTTGTGGACCAGTTTGGTGTTTTGTACCCTGATTTGAGTCCGACTGAATCTACTTGCTCCATTTCCACTGGATTTGAAACCTATTGATTCTACTTGACCCTGTTTGTATCTTTTTGAGTGAAATTTCTCTTTATATTGGTTTCTTATCCTCCCTTATGCTTTTAGTTTTCTTTTTGTAGTGAAAACTCAAGTGTCTTTGTTATTGTTTGGGACCTTGACTGCACTGTTTATGTGCAGACCCGACTTTACCAAACCATACTTCTTTGTAGGTCATTTGCTTTGTTTGGGTCTAAAAGTAGTTTTCGTATGCTTTTCCCAATGGTTGGCATGCTTACATCAATAAGAATCTGAAATTTGTATTGATAGCTTTTACTGTTTCAATAAGGAAACCTGAAAGTTCTTTGCTTTTGCTTTGATAGTAGGTTACTTTTAATTTCCGTTTTTGTTTCTCACCTTTGAAAAGCATGAAATTTTTTTTTGATTTATTTTATGAGTAGATTACTTTGCAAGTGGCTTAAAGGATTTAAGAGTGCTTTGCATCAAAACGAAGAAGTTTTCTTTTGCATACTTATTTGTTTGAGTAGCTGCATTTTTAGGTTTTGAGTTTAATTTTGTACATTTAGATCTTATTTTTACCTTTTTTCATTCGAAAAGACTAAAAATTGCATTTGCACATGCATTCTAGATCATATCTTTAGGACTTGCATTGAAAAGAAAATATTTGTTTAGTGGTAAACATTTCATTTCAGTATTCTATCTCTGTTATAACCACTCTCACACACCCACTACCTTTTTGAGTAAGCAAGTAACCTTTAAAATGAACCCTAATAAAATGTACTAGTAGCATTTTATTTTATAGGTTACACTATTCACCAACTAGTTTTGGTTAGTATCTTGGGTTTAAAACACCTTAAACCACCCAAGATCACACATTGCGCAAAAATCGTAGTTCGACTTGGTAGAAAAACAGGATCGCAGAGCAATAACAATAAACGGAAATGCAAATATAATCACACACACATTACAAGAGAGACAGATATATCGTGGTTCACCCCAACTTGGGCTACGTCCACACTGATTTTTCCAGTCCTTACTATTATTACCGTCCAGCAAGGTGAAGGGATACAACCTGCAGCACAGCCGCTGCACTTCCTCTTCATTGTCTCACAGTCTCTCTCCTAATCTTAGAGATCTTTACAATGCATAAAACCTAATACATCAACCCTATCCATATTACAATGTCTTTATTTTATAGGGAAAATACACTGGAAAAAATACCACGGGATACCCAAAACCATGGGCCCACAAAACAACTGGCGAAAACAACCCCAAAAAATTTTCTCGGGGGCGCTTCCTCCAAACCCCCTTTTTCGGGGCATTACCCTGAACCCCTAAAAATGCAGAATGGGTGTACAGTCCTCCAGGGTGCACGGCTAAGACAATATCATCTATGAGACTGGAAGATCTGGCAACACAACCAACACGACTATCACAGGTAAACCCACCTCGTTCAAAAATTTCCTGGGATCTATGTAGTAGGTCTTGTGAGATCAGATTGTTGGGAATAAACCTCCTACTTTCTGTTTCAAGCATATACCGGTATCGGATCACGTTTGGGGACTCTTTTGATTTTCAAGATCAGCTACCCTAACCATGCCTTCTGATTCGACCAAAGACTGTCCCCCCAGGAGTTTTTAGTGTGGTGGTATCCTTAGTATCTGACCATAGGATCATACATAGGTGACGACAAAGGGTTATATCTGTTGTACCTAGGACATACGTGGGAGGAAATCCCTTGCAGGTATTTGGGAGGGCGGTTGGGTGATTCCAGCACTTGCACCCTTAGTCATTGTATTGTGGACCCCGAGTAACTATCCTTATTCCTTCATTGATCTATTTTGGGCCCTCATCATCCAAAACTCTTCTCCAAAAGGCATCTGTTTGCCTGGTTTGATTTATCTAGGCCATTTTTTAGTGGTGTGCTCTTTGTGCTATTTGTCTTAGTTTTCCTTAGAGAACTTCTTGCTCATTTGAGCAGGAAACTATGTCTAGCGTTTCGGTGAGCCCCAATCAAGGTACCCCTATTCCAGGGGATCCTTGTGCTGTTTCATTCATTGGAAACATTGGTACTTCCTTAATGGCTACTTTGAATCTTCCTGGATTCACTTAGGGCTGTCGGTTTGGTTGTTCTCCACTCCGAATTCCTTGCATGCTCTAGACGCTTCTTTTGTAAGCACCTCAAATCAAGAGCATCAGAACCCTGGGATTTCTTTGCCAGTAACATCTTCTCCTCCTCCTTCTACCTCATGTGGCAAAAGTAGCAATATTAGTAACCAACAGTCTAAAAGGAATAGACGGAGGAAGAACAGGAAGAAGATGCCAAAACAAGGGGGCAGCAACCCAGCCAATGCAATTCATGTGGGGGCAAGCACCCTACCTCTGCAAATCATGCAGGGGGCACCTACCCAGCCTCTGGAGGTCATGCTGGGAGAAAAATTTTAGTCACTGAAAATGACACTGAAATTTTGTCTTCAACCACTATCAGTCATGTTGGGGACACGTCATTGATCACTGCTAGTCATATTAATGACAAGTCATCAGTTCCTGTGAGTCATACTGGAGACACCAGATCAACCACTGCAAGTCATGCTGAGGGAGTTGACATTGTTGACAAACCCAATAAACAGAAGTATAAGTTCCCTTGCAAGTTTTTTGAGGGAGACCACCTTACTTACTTGTGCCATGTACTTCCAGAAGTGCAAAAAGTGTGGTCCTTAGTTCAAAAGTCTTCTGTTTCTGAGCAACCAGCCACTGCAAGTCATGCTGGGGGCAAGCTATCAGCCAATGCTAGTCATGCTGAGAGTACTGACGTTGTAAAGGAGTCTCAGCCTATAGGACGAAAACCAAAGTTCCCTTGTAAACTTTGTAAGGAAGATCACCTTACTCACCGATACCCTACCATTCCAGAGGCACGAAGAGTGTGGTCCATGTCAAAAGGAATCTCTACTCCTGAGTTGTCTATATATCCCCTATAGTCAGATCAACCTTTGGTGGTTGAACCAAAAGAATTCTTGGTCAACCCCACTCTTCCTTCGGAGAGTGAAGTGATCGAATTGATGCAATCTTCGATCGATCCCATCAGTCCTACAAATATTGATGCACCTATTGCAGAAGTCTTCTGCATTACCAGTTTGGATGGTCCTGAAAAAGGGGGCACTTCATCTGTGCCATGTGAACCCCTACCAATCCCTAGGATCATTTCCTTTGATTGGAATAGTCTAGTGAAACCTTATCTTCCTTCTTCGACACCTTTCCAGATAAAGGTTGATATCAGCAACAATACGGTTGATCAATGCATTGTAGATGAAGGAGCTTCTGTTATTATCTTATCCGCTTATGCTTGGAGAGATTTGGGTTTCCCTAATGTTATTCCAGCTGTTAATTGGTCATTGACCTTTGATAAAAGACCTAATGAACCATTCGGATTCCTCAGTCACGTACCTGTTACTTTGGGTGGAAAAATAGTCTTAGTTGATTTTATGGTTCTAAAGGACCCTGTGGACTTTGATATGATCCTTGGGCATGATTACATTTATGCTATGCATGTTGTGGTGTCTACGCTCTTTAGTGTGATGCATTTTTTGCATAACGAAAGCATCATCACTATCAACCAACTTGCATTCGTTGATCCTCCTTATTACCCAATTGTAGACCAGTCAGATCCCTCATCATTAGGCACTACTATGTCACATGGGACATATGTGGCATATTGTTCCTAGAGTTCAACTGTTACTGAGAAGAAGTTTTGAGTTCATGCTTACCTTCTCGGGACTTAGTCCCAGCTTTTGACCAAGTGACACCTCCATCTGAATGTTTAGATATGTGTTCTATCTAGGATGATATACTTCCTTCTGATGAAGTTTTCCTAGATTCCATAGTACAGTCTGCCATTCATTTGGATGTTGATCCAATCACAGTTGTGTCCAGCCCCGGTTCGGCCTTAAAGTTTGATGTTCCTACTGTTGAGTCTTTAGACTCTCCTACAGATCCGCAAATCGGTGTTCCTGCAGAGTTTGATTCTACTTCTAGAATTTTCAACTCCTGTGACGATGAACTTGTTTCTGCAAATTCCATCATGTCCTTCAACTTTGATCTTCATCCTGAAGTCGATCTTGTTGATTGTAAGTTCTTGGGCTTGGGTACCATAGAGTCTTCATTTGAAAACTCTACCTTGTTTATGCCTGATGTTGATAATAGTGAAGTTGAAAGTATTTCTACCACAGTGACTTGTATCGGGTCTTTCTTTACATATGTTTTAGATATGATCTCGGTACTAATGTTTCTTGGAGATAGGATTCTTAGCTAGATTTATACTTGCTTACTGGTCCTTTTCGACACCTTGTGCGACCATGTCCGGTATATTCGGAACCTTGCATATAGGTTTAGGATTCCCATCTATTATGTTACATTTGAACCTTTTTCCATCCAATTTCACCATAGGGTCGAACTTGTTGGATATTGGTGTGTTATCCATCTCTTTATGCATTCTGCACCAGTCTGACAGTAGAGCCTACTTGACATGGGTCACCCTAGTCAGCACCCCTATGCCTTTTTGGTGCCCATTCTGAGTTTTTCTCATAGACTCGGGAGCCTTTTTAGATTTACCATGACTTTGAGAAGAATCCTCATATCTTTCTTCCTCATATATTTCCAGCCATCACTGATAAGGCTCCCATATTTGTGTTCAAGTTGCATATGCATCTATTATGATCCTGCTTGTGCTAATGAGCTTGATGCCATCTTCCACGCTTTTAGCTCATTATATAAGCCTCCATCTCTGATCTCATTTCTGCTAATCCCAGTATCATTTTGCCTTCACAATCTGACACCTTTTATTTGGAGGAGACACACCCTGAGTGTCCTTATCTTGCTCGTGTTCCTTGCATTAGGCATAGCTTTATTCCATGCGCTTGGAGCTAGTTTCGAATGTCGTTGACACTCGTCTTCGCCCATTTTGAGCATTCTTCCACCTTCACTTCGAGCTCGTTAAAAATAATAAGTAAATACAAGCATTCTTCCACCTTTAATTCGAACTCGTTAAAAACAGTAAGTAGGTTACGAGCATTCTTCTACCTTTACTTCGAGCTCGTTAAAAACAGTAAGTAGGTTACGAGCATTCTTCTACTTTTACTTCGAACTAATTAAAAACAGTAAGTAGGTTTTGAGGATTTCTTCCATCTTCACTTCGAGCTCATTAAAAATAGTACGGAAGTTATGAGCATTTTTCTGTCTCTCCTTTGATCTTGTTAAAAACAGTAATGAGGTCACGAGTTTACTTTTTCGGGCTCATTAAACCTTTACGAAAAGATCCCTATGGAGTTCTTTTAAGCCCTTTTTAGACTCCTTAAATAGGAAAAGTTTGCCTAGCATAGTTGTCTTTTCGGGCTTGTTAAAATAACTGAACCAACATCCACTTAGGTATAGAATTATCCCTATTCCGAGCCCTGGTGGATAATTTATGGAAAAGGTATACTCTAGGTATACTCTGGTATGCGCTAGAAGAGTTCTTCTTTCATAATTTTACACATTTTCGGGGAAGGAGACTAACTTTACGAAAAAGTACCTTTGGAGTCATCTTTAGGGTTTTCAGACTCTCGAAATGTAAAAACACCAAGTGACCATTCACCTACTCGGGCTTGATGTGAAATTCACGAGATGGTTGATAGAGGACTGTTTAAGTTTTTCAACTCTATAAGCAAGAAAACACCGCCGAGCACAAACCAATCCGGGCTCGATATAAAATCCACGAATAGGTGTATGGAGTTTTCTTCTAGGTTTTTAAGACTCCTTAAATATGAAAATACCGTTGAGCATGCTTTAGTTCTTTGTCAAAGTCGTTAAAAAATGAAAAAGGAAAGGGAAGGGAAGAATGTTAAAATATCTTTCAATATGATGGCAGCAAGTCAACTACCTCCTTGAACAAAGCACCTATTTTGATTCTATCAAACAAGTTGGGTTCTAGTGTTGGCCTTAGGATAAACCTGATTTCAGATTTCTTACTCCTCCATTTGGTTAGTTTTCCAATCATATGGAGAATCCGTTAATGTCTCCTACATTGCAGATTTGTATCGTGGTCTCTTTGTGTTAAAAGCTTCCTAAGTCACTCTTGTTTCATGCTCACTGTTCAAGGATATAACCTGTGTCGACCATTCTGCAGTTTCCTTGACCTCATGCGTAGGCCATTCCTTGGTGTCTATATGTTTCATCATGTGTTTAGTCCTACTCCAAATCAGCTCATACCTATTGAGTGTTCCTCGTGTTGGATGATGGAGGATGCCTTAAGGCCTCCCTTCCAATGGACTTCTTCCCATCGACTTCAACTCATTGTGCTATGGGAATGAAGTTTAGAGTTTTGGTTAGTACCTTGGGGATTGCAGTCATTAGTGGTAGTTTCCCTCACTATTAGATAGATGGGAATACATCAATGTCTCCTATCTGATAGATTCTTCAAGTGTTCGATGGCAAGACCACTTATTCGCACTTGTTTGAATGTACTAGGTACCCTGGGTTCCATTTTCATTATTGGTGGACACCCTCATGTTTGTTAATGGTATACATTAATGACCAATAATCAAACGATACCTCCCATGTCCGACATCAACTCATTTATTCGCATGGATAGGTTTCTACCTTGGGTTGTTTTTGGATGAAGACCTTGGGATCTTTGATAGCATCACCTTATTTATGTTATCGCCCAAGTTGCGCAAGACTGCGCCACACTATTTTTGGCTCTTCATGAGATATAGATCCAGCTTGTTCTCTATGGCTATGTTCTCCAGTTTTGACATAGATCCACCTTGTATTTATGTGGCTATGTTTACACTTATGTTCCTCATGGATCCACGATTGTATTCTAGTGGACATGATATATGCATCAATAATTGGATCATTATTGTATCCTTTTTGAGGTCATGTTCCACTATTTGAACATGGACAGTTACCCAAAGCATGAGTTTGTTTGACATTGCCTTTGCTTTCAGGTACTTCATTTGAGCCTATGATTCTTGGTTTCTCCGGTTACTCTGCTCCCATGTTTCAACTCTTTGTTATTTATAATGTATTTCAGCCATCGTTTCCCTCACTCCCTCTAACCTCACACATTAGGGGGCATCTGTTATAGCTTAAAATGACACTTCGCCATCCGTGACGACACTTGCATCCCTTGGTCGCATGGCGACACTTCTTGAGATCAAGTTTAGTCACACAACAGGACACTAGTTGATTGAAGGGTCATTATGGGCAATGAATATGGTTGAAATTACCTCACTCTTGGCCCATTTGATGGTTATAACCCTTAGGAACACTTTTCTAGACCAAACCATCTCCTGAAAATCATCAGAAAACCCTGTTTTTGGCCATTTTACCACAAAAAACTCCACTCTATAAGCATAAGAGGGGTGTTTTCCTTCAAAAATATGCAACTCTGCTTCATAAAAGTAGAGTACATATGCTGGTTTGCAATAGAAAAGTAGGGCATTTTCCTGAAACAGTCAAAATCTCGATTTTTGGTCAAATTGAGTTGGTTTGGGAACTTCCTGATCAGTTATAACTGTTTTTCCTCTCCTTCATTGACTATATAAGGAAGGTAGAAGGGCCATGACGGGTGACCAAGCCCATAACAATGTTATGCTGGAGGAATGGAGACCCTCATCCCCCTGTCTTGTGCCTTAGTTTCTGATAAACCCTAGCACAGCTGATTAGAGGCTAGGATCTTGGGAGAACAGAAGCAGGAGACCTTAAATCTAGGTTTCGTTAAGTGCCAAGCTTGAAGGAAGGTATAAATTTATGTACTTGCTTCATTCATTAATAAAGATCAGACGTTCTTCCCTTTCCAAATATGACCCATTCATGTGTGTCTCAGATTTGATTACAGTTTGCTTATAGTTTGATGTCTTTTACTGTCATGAATATCAGTCTTATATATGTAGTCAAATGTATTTGAGAAAGGTATGAAGTTGTTTTGCAGGTGTGGGAATTGCGACAATGAATGACATTGAAGAGCAAGGAAGAGAAAGGATGGGATCAACCTTCTTAATAAGGTACACATCCTCTTTAACCTTTATCTCTTTGCTTATTAGGTGTACTTGTAGAACATTTGTAGGTCTATCTTTCATCACTGTAAGTTGGTAGTTTCTCCCCTAAAATATAGGTGTATTTCCCTCACAACACCTTCTCCCTTCTAGTCTGGAGTAAAAATTTCTGCCAATTTTCCTTCACCTGAAGTAGATGCCACCTTGTATTGTCAACTTGTTGGTAGTCTCTTATACTTGACTCATTCCCATCCTGACCTTTCCTTTGCCATTGGTCGTGTTTCCCATTATATGCAACAACTCATGAAAGTCACTGGAAAGCAGCTAAAAGAATACTTCAATATATTTGAGGTACAATTTAGTTCGGGATTCATTACAGTACAGGGGGGAAACCTTTGTTGGTTGGTTTCACTGATTCAGATTGGGCTGGCTACTTCGATATATTCGAGGTACAATTCAGTTCGGGAGTCATTATATTACAGGGGGGGAAACTTTGTTGGTTGGTTTCACTGATTCAGATTGGGCCGGAGATCCTGATGATCGAAAGTCTACTACAGATTTTGTTTTCAGTCAAGGATCTGGACCTATCACTTGGGCTTGTAAGAAACAACAATCTATTGCTCTTTCTTCAGTAGAGGCAGAATATCAAGCCATAGTTAATCCTAGTTAGGAAGATTTATGGATTTGATAGATCCTTTCAGAGTTTGGATTCAAGCAGCATCAACCTACTCACTTTGGTGTGACAATCAAAGTGCCATCAATCTCGCTAAATATCCAGTTCTAAATCAACACAGCAAACACATTGAGCTACATATTACTTCATCATAAATCTTGTTCATGATCGTGTTCTTGAAGTGCTCTTTTGCCCTATAGATGATCAAGCTGCAGACATCTTCACCAAGTCTCTTACAGAAGTGAAGTTTTCTAAACTTCGATCTATGTTAGGAATTCATGAATTTGTCATTAAGGGGGGATAGGCTCTGATGCCTCCTTCCGTTTCCTAATAGTGTCACTTTTGTAAATCCTTCAATCCTATCCCATGTTGTTCTTAAGGGGGGATGTTAGGATATTTAGACACTTAGGAGTTAGTTAAGATCAACTTGTGTAATAGATCCGTTAGGCAAAGTGTGTTTCTTTAGTATGCATTAGTATGCATTTGTAAATATTTAAATCTGACAGCCACGATATGTTCTAGACATAGAGTTGTCCGACGACTCAACTTCTCTTAGATCATACCTACCCTTGATCCGTGACTTAACACCCGATTGGTCCATGATCTCTATTTAAAGAGAATGGAGGGTCATTGTCTAGTTGATCGATTATGAGAAGCTCATTTGTAACTTTCTTTCTATGCATAATAAATTGCTCCGTAGAAGCTATTTGGCCAGGGCCGTGGAGTGTTTCCCTCTCAAGGGTTTAAACCACATCAAAACATCGGCGTGTTGATCTATGATCTATTGGTGTGAAGTGGTTTCTCTAGGTGTTCGGTCTTTTGGGAGTACCCTATGTACCCGAACAGATTCAGCCCTGTCACTGCATTCACCATTATCCCCTGATGTGGCTACAACATCATTATGACACAAAGGGGTACAAAAATATGAATTTGGTCCAGACCTTTGCATCATACTTATCCCTTCAAATGGTGGAGCTATGGTGCCTTGTTTTGCCACCAATTCTCTTAGTTCACATCCAATTGATGTGTGGTCATCTTTCGTTTCACTATGAAGCTCAAGTGGTGACTTTGAATATAATTTACGTTCTTCTTTTGGATCTGATCCAAGAGATGTCTCGCCATCATTAAGAGTATGAGTCTCCGCTGAGGTGATCTTTAAATCCTCAACATAGAAGCCTGCGGTAGATTCTTCTCCCATTCTTTCAACATCCCCATGATTGGTTTTCGGGTCTTTCTTTCCCAAGCAAAATGGTAAAGATTCCTCCTTGGTTGTCTTAGGATCAAGATTCTTGGAGGTTCTTCTTAAAGAGGATCCAAAAATTTTCATGAAGTGTGAAACACATGCATCCAATGAAGCTTCTAATTTTTTTATCCTCTCTTCATAAGTAGGTTGATCTTTGACTATGGAACATGCAACTTTTCCATCCATATGGATATAAGAATAAGAATAGTCTTTCCTTCCATCTATGATGGCAATTTTTCTCCCTCATACGGTCTGCAGTACTCTTCATATTGCTCATCATAATCTTCATCATACTCTTCATAAAAATAATCATCAAAGTAAGAATCTTCTTCACTGTGCATGGACATGTCTACAATTTCAACAAATTGAGAGTATTATTTCCACAGGAGTAGAGGAAAGAGCTCTGATACCACTGTAATATCCCAACCAATAATTGGCCAGAATACTAGCTCCAACTTCCAAATTTTCATGATTTTAACTAGTAATGTTTAAACAATTTCTTTATAGTGTGCAAGGAGTAAGTGAGGAGTACTGGTTCACTTATCGATTATGGTAGGGATGAATTTTGATTCTGGTTTTTATATGTAAAATTTGCAGCAGTAAGATAAGTCAGGGACAAATAATGAGTCACATGCACAAGGTACTAGAGCCTTTCACTTTTCAACAATAGACAAGTATGTTTCCTACTTTGAGGCTTCCTGGGCTTCCAGCATATGCATACTAGACCGGGAGTTGATTATGGATGGAAGTAAGGGTTATATCAATAATTATACTCAGTAAAACATATTGGTGCATGTTTCATATGAATTTAGGAGGTTATAGGTAGATTTGGAGGCAAACTACTCAAGGGCACTACTGGGATTGCACAGTTAGGAGATTTCCTAGCCTTTCCAAAAGGGATGGAATGCACCCAAAACCTTAGGAACAAAGAATGGGAGTCTTTAAATATGTTATAAGGACCTCATAGAACCATCAGATCATTAATTTGTAGGATAGGGAAATCATACAGTACTTGATATGCTAAAACTAGCTAGTTAAAAGTGCCTATTGAGCTAGTCTTTAATTCTGAAAGGTAAAAACTCAGTCAAACAATATAATACTCTATTCTGCAATTATGAATGGCTCCTATATGACTTATTAATATTCATAGGGTTGAATTTGAATATTTTAGGAAGATATTTCAAATCGATTACCTCCTTCCTTCAATAAACCTCTCCAAAGCTAGTAATTAAGCTAGTTTTAACACTTATGAAGCCAAAAGTAAGACATTGTTATAAATATCAGAAATTAAAGTGTGGAAGGATCTGATATACATTATTATTCACTTCCAGGTCGAAATTAGAAGGTTAGAGAATATTTTACATTCATTTTCACTCTCAGTGCTCTAGAGGACCTCCAGAAGCTAGAATTACCCCCAATGGGAAGATATTGACTGGAGATTGAGAAGAATGGTATGGAAATCAGTATGGCACTGATATGGAGATGGTATAGGTCAGATGAAAAGAGTATGGGGCACACTAGCCTCTTTGAGATGTTTTGATCTCCTCCTTTAGAAGCGAGAGCTTCCTTCTGCAGTGATCTTCCAATGTCTTCTTCACAAGCTCTTCTGGATGGTGATATCTTGTCTGGAAGCTGGATGAAATTTTAATGGTGGATTATATAGATCTGATCACCAAATAATCACCAATATGGATCTGATATGTGGACGGGAACCTGTTAAACCTTGGGGAACATCTCCCAAGAAGTGTTGAGGCACATCACTCAATATATGAGTAGCTCAGAGCTCTCAAGACAATTCACAAATGGTCAAAAGATGTGAAATGGAGTTGGAATCCTTCTTTTATAGAATTGATTGTGACCCACTGAGCAAGTTGAAGAGCTTGGTGACCTGTGAGAATAGGTCACCCATGAGTGGACATACTTTCCTTACTTTTTCCTTACAAGATTTTCTCCTTCAGAAATTGTGCCCCCCTTTGTCTCCATATGTTTCCTGCTTTGTAAAAGTTGCTTGATTTGTAAACTAACCTCCTTTTTGGAAACTGCGCCCTCCTTCTGCTTTTTTTGTTGTTTCCATTTTCTTGTTTCTAGAAACTCTTACACCTTTTCTTCTTTTGTTCTTTTTCTAAATCCACAAATTGCTTTAGCCATCTTTCTATTTTCTAACCTCTCATTCCAATTTAGCAACATTATCCTCAAGAGGGTGCCCTCTTGGCCCACTTGCACACATATTGAAAAATCTAATTACAAATATTAATTAAAATTAAATAATCCAACACTCCAACATTAAAATAATTAAATAATTATTCTACTATAGTCCTCGTTGCAAAATTTCCCCCATTAATTAATAATCCTCCTTAGTCATTAAAATTGGAATTAATATCTTCAGGGGGGCTACCTTAGTCCAATTAATACCCAAATACAACCTTAGGCATATTCCATAGGATAATTTCCACACTTACTCATTAATTAAATAAATATTGCCTAGGTGACTTAGGCCAAAATTACCCCTTGGACCATAGCACAATTTTGGGAACATGAAAGACCACAAAAGTAGGTCAATGGGACTGTTGGGTACCAAAATTTCAATACAAAGTGTGAGCACTAAGTAGCCTAGTGCAATCGCTCAGATTATCGTCACTGCTTGGAACTCCTAGTCCCATTAACACACTATTTTTTATTTGGTTGGGCATTAATAAAATTATGTTATCTTAGCTTAGATTATCTTGTAATATTATATTTTTCATCTCATGGCCCAACATTAGGAAGGATTTCTATAAGTAGAATAACCTATGTTTGGGAGGAAATCAGTCTCCTGTATCTAGTTTCTCTAAAACACATTTAAAGAAAAAGAAAGAAAATATTTATCCATTTCCTTGCTATAAAATTTGGGATGCATGCATATAACCTTGCCTTTTTTATTGTTGTAGAAACATGTTATGCCTGCCATATGTAGTGGACTATGCCTATAATCTAATATACATGACATCGTTGTAAATATATGTAAAGAAGAGGTTGTAGTGGACTATGCCTATAATATAATATGCATGACATGGTTGTAAATATATGTAAAGAAGAGGTTGCTAGAGAGAGTTTATAGATGTACTCTATTGTTTTTATCCTCCATTTTATAGTTGAACTTGAAATGTTTTCCATGCTTTTGCATTATGAATTGCATACACAAACTTGTGCAATTGATTACATATGAATACCAATGGAATAAGAAACCTTGGAAAATTTTCAATTCCAATGGCTATAGATTCTTCACAAAGATTAAGTTCATGTTTTGTGCCACTAGTTCTCAATGAAGTATAATCCACATGGTACGTGATTCAGTTTAGTCTTACAACACACACACACACACACACACATATATATATAAGACTTGGATTGTAAAAGTCAGTTATACAAAAGATTATATATATATATATATAGACTGGTGGGCTAGCTCAAGTGGTTGAATGCTTTAAGTTGTGAGTAGAAGGTCTCGGGGTCAAATCCCTAGGTGGCTATACATTGTATATAAGGTCCTCACTTGATGTCCCCATTGGGTTAGCTCTGTAGTCACAGTGAACGGGGAATGGCTCTTTCGAGTAGGCCACCTGTGATTTCTTACCATTAACATAGCAGCCCCGCTAGGGGGTTTGTGAACCACATGAGAAAGATATATGTGTGGGTGCACAAATATGCTCCCCAAAAGTATTGCAATGGGGCCGTGATAGCGGGGATAAAATAGAGGTGCCCACATGCCTAAGGAAGCATGCACGCACTGTTAGGTTTGGTACTGAACCAAGTCACGTGCACGCTGTTGTGCATGCGTGTTTTTAGTGCGTGCATGCTCAAAAGTGTGCACATGCTCCTATTAAGACAATTAAAAAAATATGGTAGAGTTGTTCTATCTTCACCCATCCGGTTGAGTCTCACTCACCCATTAGGTGCACGGAGCAAGAGAGCACCA